>SJYX01013299.1:475876-499666 GCA_006410675.1 Oreotragus oreotragus | reverse complement strand
TGTAACTAAAGGATATTCTTCACTAACCTTCCTTGAGAAATAATTTTATTATAATCATTGTTTATAATACCTAGTATTCCAAACAGCAGTTTCTAGAATATTATAATTGGAAAGATTTTTCTAAAAAACATTAAAAAAAAAGACTTAAAGATCTGAAAAACATTTCTGAAAAAATATTTTTTTCTAAAAAAATCTGAGAAAATGCTGCATCTTTAGGTTAGGTATTCCTTCTTTTATTTGCCTTTATAGGATGTACTATGCTCAGACAGTAAAGAATCTGCCTGTAATATGGGAGACCTGGGTTGGATTCCTGGGTTGGGAAGATCCCCTGGAGGAGGGCATGGCAACCCACTCCAGTATACTTGCCTGGAAAATCCCTGTGGACAAAGGAGCCTGGCAGGCTACAGTCCATGGGGTCACAAAGAGCTGGACACAACTGAGTGACTAAGCACAGCACAGATGTAGATGTGTTCTGAAAACTCAGTGACTCAACACGAAGTTCTTTCCTACTGACGCAAAGTCCACCATGAGCCCAGCAACTCTCCAAAGTGGCTTCTTTTCCCAGCAGTGTCTTAGGGGACCAGACGGAGTGGCTCCATATCTTAAACATGTGACCTTTTTGGTCTCCATGAAAGGGAGAATGTAGAGAATTCTTACTCCTATTTAAGCACCTTTTCTTGAAAGGGACACACATCATTTATGCTTATAGTCCATTGGACATAACTGGGCACATGGCCCTGCCTGAAGGCTTGGAAATAATGGCTGTCTTCTCTGCTCCAGGAAAGAGGGAAAATGTGTATGAGTGAATACTAGAAATCTGTTCCATGTTATATTTGGAATTGATATGCCTCATCTAAATTTGCTATAAAGTGGATTTACTTTAAGTAAACCGTATTCTCCTTTCAGCTGCATTTCAAATAAAAATTACACTCTACCAGGAAAAAAATTTTTTGTCTGGACTAATGTTTTTATTGTTCTTCATTTTTTAAAGCCACATTAAGATGAAAGAAGTTGTTAAAGGCATGAACATGTCTGCTTCTGAGTATGATGTGGTAGTAGTAGAAAGCAATCACAGCTATTGAAAAAAGATTATAGAAGTTAAGAATATAAAATTAGCAAAAGTAAATTTTACAGAGAGAAAAGGCTAAAACTGCTGGTCATTTTCTTGCCTGGGAGCATCTGCTGAGTCTGTTCATAAGCTGTCATAGTAAAGGTGAAAAACAAAACTTTTTATATTCATGTTGATTAGCTGGACAAATTAGAATATACAGGATTGTCAAATAGAGATTCTCTCCCAGAGAATATTTGCTGAGAGATAGGGCAGTGTAGGGGGGCTTCCCAGGTGATGCAGTGGTACAGAACATACCTGCCAGTGCAGAAAATGCAGGCTCAATCCCTGGGTTGGGAAGATCTAGAGTAGAAAATAGCAACTGACTTCAATATTCTTGCCTGGAGAATTCTGGAACAGAAGAGCTTGGTGGACCACAGTCCATGGGTCGCAAAGAGTCGGAGGAAGACAAATACTGTATGTTATCACTTATATTGATGCTTTTGAACCGTGGTGTTGGAGAAGACTCTTGAGAGTCCCTTGGACTTCAAGGAGATCCAACTAGTCCATCCTAAAGGAAATCAGTCCTAAATATTCATTAGAAGGACTGATGCTGAAGCTGAAACTCCAATACTTTGGCCACCTGATGTGAAGAACTCACTCACTGGAAAAGACCCTGATGCTGGGAAAGATTGAAGGCGGGAGGAGAAGGGGACAACAGAGGATGAGGTGGTTGGATGGCATCACCGACTCAATGGACATGAGTTTGAGTAAACTCCAGGAGTTGGTAATGGACTGGGAGGCCTGGTGTGCTGCAGTCCATGGGGTCGCAAAAGAGTCGGACACAACTGAGTAACTGAACTGAACTAATCATTTATATGTGGAATCTAAAAAATACTACAAATTAGTGAAGCACACGCATGGATATAGAGAACAACCTAGTGGTTACCAGTGAGGAAAGAAAAGAGGGCGGCAATATAGGGGTAGTATATTAAAAGGTACAAACTATTATGTATATAATAAGCTATAAGAGTATATTGTACAGCACTAGGACTATAACCGTGGAGAAATAACTCCAGAAAGAATGAAGGGATGCAGCCAAAGCAAAAACAATACCCAGCTGTGGATGTGACTGGTGATAGAAGCAAGGTCCAATGCTGTAAAGAGCAATATTGCATAGGAACCTGGAATGTCAGGTCCATGAATCAAGGCAAATTGGAAGTGGTCAAACAGGAGATGGCAAGAGTGAATGTCGACATTCTAGGAATCAGTGAACTAAAATGGACTGGAATGGGTGAACTTAACTCAGATGACCATTATATCTACTACTGCACGCAGGAATCCCTCAGAAGAAATGGAGTAGCCATCATGGTCAAAAAAAGAGTCCAAAATGCAGTACTTGTCAGGTCCATGAATCAAGGCAAATTGGAAGTGGTCAAACAGGAGATGGCAAGAGTGAACGTCGACATTCCCTATTAAAGTAATTATTATTTGTAGCACCTTGGTAAATCATGCCTTTGTAAGTAGAATTAAACATGCGTCTTCTATCTGATCCCTCCAGAAATTGGAAACTCTGGTTCCAGGCAGTTTGATCAGGTGAATAAATAAGGCTGCCTCCTAACAGGAGCAAGAATCTCTGTTTTAGGATCTTGGAAAGAGGAATTCATCCAAATTTGTAAGGTGAAATCTGTAACAAGTCTTTGATGTAGCATTCCTGGTCTTGATGGGCCTTTAAGAGTTCAGTCTGAGACTTACAAAAAGTTCCACCACAGCCAGTTTCCAAGAGCCTATGTGGTCAGTTAACCAGACTTATTTTGCATAGAAATTAGTCTTAACTTTGGCCATATTGGTAAAAATGAGGGTAATTTCAGAGAAAAGGACTGTTTCAATGGACATTAAATACTAGTGTTAGTTGTAATGTGGAATCTGAATCTATATCAATGAACTTTCAGACTCAGTTACATTAAAATCTGTTATCGTGCACTTTGAATAGATCTTTTACTTATGAATGATTTTATTTCACATATTTGTCTTTTGGAAAATATTGGTGTCATGAATTATACAGATTTTCTAAATGTCAGTACATTTCATTTTACAGTATTGAAAAGTCATGTTTGATATTACAACAAATTTCATTTGATAGAAAAGTCTTAAAGTATCAGAAGCTAACACAAAATTGAAGAAATACATTTTCCAAAATTCTAATTTGCTTGAAAGCTCAAATTTTGTCTTTGGCTACAAATTCTTTGAAAGGATAGTTTTTATTGAAAAGACAGTTTTACTTGTCCATTTTCAAAAACTTGTCTTCCAGTTACCCAATTCTGAGTTAACTATAGTTTGTCAGTCAGTCTTTCAAGTAAAGATGTTTCCATGAAAAGTGGCTACTTCAGCTTGCAACTCAATAACCACACAAATGCTTTGCCTGGAGACAATCTTCTCACTTCAGGAGGCTGTAGCAGTGCTTTTTGAATATTTCCCATTTTGACAAACGGAATTTTAAGAAGTACATATGAGTCAAGATTTATTCATTCTTACTCTTTCAAAAAGGATATTTAAGAAGTGATTCATAATAGTTTGTTTCACATATACAAAGTGATTGTTATATATATTTTCAGATTTTCCAATATGGGTTATTACAAGGTATTAGCTATATTTTCCTGGGTTATATGGTAAGTCCTTGTTTATCTATTTTCTATGTTGTAGTAGTAGTAGTAACATGTCATATGTACCTGTTAATGCCATATTTCTAATTTGTCCTCTCTCCCTCCTCCCTTCCCCACTTTGGTAACCATGAGTTTGTTTTCCGTGAGTTTATTTTGTATATAGATTCACTTGCATTATTTAGATTTCACATAATGTCATATTTGTCTATGACTTACTGCACTTAGTATGATATTCTCTGGGTCCATCCATGTTGCTCCAAATGGCACCATTTCATTTTTTCTGGCTGAGTAATATTCCATGGTGTATATACCACATCTTAAACCAATTGCTGATGGGCACTTGGGTTGTTCCTATGTCTTGGCTATTGTAAATATGCTGCCAGAAGCAGTGGGGTGCAAGTGTCTTTTTGAATTAGTTTCTTTTCTGTATATGTGCCCAGGTGTGGGATTGCTGGATCATGTGGTTATTAGTTTAAGAAAACTCTGTACTGCTTTCCATGGTGGCCTCATCGTTGACATTCCCACCTACAACGCAGGAAGGTTCTCTTTTCGCCACATCCTCTCCAGAATTTGTCACTTGTAGACTTTCCGATGATAGTCATTCTGATGATAGTGTAAGGTGATGTCTCGTTTTGATCTGCATCTCTCTAATCATTAGCGATGTTGAGAGTCTCTTCAGCTGCCTCTTGGCCATCTGTATGTCTTCTTTGGGAAAGTGTCTGTTTAGGTATTCTGCTCATTTTGTGTTGTTAAGTATGAATTCTAAGTTTGATTACATTCCTTTTTTTTTTTAAGTAGGCCAATTTTATTTATTTATGACTGTGCTGTGTGGCTTGTGGAATTTTAGTTGCCTGACCAGAGACTGAAACTGGGTTGGCCCTCAGCAGTGAGAGCATAGAGTCCTAACCACTGGACTGTCAGTCCCCTCCAAATGTTTTTTTTTTTTTGCTTTTATTTCTTTTGGCTTGGGAGACTGATTTAAGGAAATATTGCTACAATTTATATCTGAGACTATTTGCCTATGCTATTTTCGAGGAGTTTATTGGTGTCAAGTCTTATATTTAGCTCTTTAAACCATTGAGTTATTTTGTTTTTAATTTTAATTGAAGGATAATTGTTTTACAGAATTATGTTTATTTCTGCCAAACATCAACATAAATCAGCCATAGGTATATATGGCCCCCTCCCTCTTATGCCTCCCTTCCACCTCCCTCCCCACTGAGTTTAGTTTTGTATATGATGTGAGGACTGTTCTAATTTACATGTAGTTATCTAGCTTTCCAATAGCACTCAGATTGTCTTCTTTACTGTATATTTTTACCTTCTTTGTCAAAGATTGACCATAAGTCTGTGGGTTTATTTCTGGGCTCTCTATTCTGATGAGATGGGGTGCATTCAGGCTATGACCATAGACGAGGCACTCTATTCTGTTCCAATGACCTATATCTGTCTGTGACAATACTGTGCTGCTTTGATTACTGTAGCTTTGTGTTATTGTCTGAAGTCTAGGATGGTTATGCCTCCAGCTTTGTTCTTTTTCCCTGGTGGTTCAGCAGTAAAAGAATCTGCCTGCCAATGCTGAAGATGAAAGACACACTTTCCATCCCTTGGATAAAGAAGATCCCTTAGAGTAGAAAATGGCAACTCATCCCAGTATTCTTGGGAAATTGTAAATATGCTGCCAGAAAAAAATTTCTTGGGAAATTCCATGGACAGATGATCCTGGGGGCTACAGTCCATGGGGTTGCAAAGAGTCAGGTATGACTGAGTGCATACACACTGCTTTAGTTTTGGGTCCTGTGACTCCATACAAATTTTAGGATTATTTGTTCTACTTCTGTGAAATTTGTCATGGACATTTTGACAAGGATCACAAGAAATCTATAGATTGCTTTAGGCAGTATGGTCATTTTAACAATACTAATTCTTCCAATCCGAGAGCACAGGATCTCTTTCTATGTCTTTTAATCCTCAATTTCCCTCATCAATATTTAATAGTTTATAGCATATAGGTCTTCCGTCTCTTTGGTTAAGTTTATTCCTAAGTAGTTTATTCAAAAAGAATATCTTAAGTGAACCTGGCTTTGTTTCTTCTGTGAGGGCATGATGATAAAGACAATGCTTCTGTTGCAGTTTGGTGCCATTGCCTTGATTTGTGCCAAAGCAGCAGCTATTTCAATCATTGCTTACGTGTCAGTGAAAATGTAACACCATGAAAAAGACAATGTCTCAGTAATTTTTTGAAAATAACTCATGTTGCAGACCTCCTGAAAATGTCTCAGCAACTTTCAGGTGTCTGACGATCACACCTCAAAGCCACTGATATCTGGTGACTGATATCACCTTGGTCCTTGACCAAGATGAAACACAGCAGAGCTGATCGGAACCTTTTATCTAAGTAGGGCTAGTGATGGACAGGGTGCCATCAGAATGGAAACAAATTCTGGCTCATGTGAAAAAGTAACTTACTAAACAGACGCTGGGTAGCTCATGGGACCAACAAGAGGCCTTGAGAGCCAGGCTTGTAAATTGGGAAGAATCAAAAAGAGGCTCAATGTCCAAAACTTGGTCCAGCATCTCACCAGCAGATATATGAGNTGTGGTTATTAGTTTAAGAAAACTCTGTACTGCTTTCCATGGTGGCCTCATCGTTGACATTCCCACCTACAACGCAGGAAGGTTCTCTTTTCGCCACATCCTCTCCAGAATTTGTCACTTGTAGACTTTCCGATGATAGTCATTCTGATGATAGTGTAAGGTGATGTCTCGTTTTGATCTGCATCTCTCTAATCATTAGCGATGTTGAGAGTCTCTTCAGCTGCCTCTTGGCCATCTGTATGTCTTCTTTGGGAAAGTGTCTGTTTAGGTATTCTGCTCATTTTGTGTTGTTAAGTATGAATTCTAAGTTTGATTACATTCCTTTTTTTTTTTAAGTAGGCCAATTTTATTTATTTATGACTGTGCTGTGTGGCTTGTGGAATTTTAGTTGCCTGACCAGAGACTGAAACTGGGTTGGCCCTCAGCAGTGAGAGCATAGAGTCCTAACCACTGGACTGTCAGTCCCCTCCAAATGTTTTTTTTTTTTTGCTTTTATTTCTTTTGGCTTGGGAGACTGATTTAAGGAAATATTGCTACAATTTATATCTGAGACTATTTGCCTATGCTATTTTCGAGGAGTTTATTGGTGTCAAGTCTTATATTTAGCTCTTTAAACCATTGAGTTATTTTGTTTTTAATTTTAATTGAAGGATAATTGTTTTACAGAATTATGTTTATTTCTGCCAAACATCAACATGAATCAGCCATAGGTATATATGGCCCCCTCCCTCTTATGCCTCCCTTCCACCTCCCTCCCCACTGAGTTTAGTTTTGTATATGATGTGAGGACTGTTCTAATTTACATGTAGTTATCTAGCTTTCCAATAGCACTCAGATTGTCTTCTTTACTGTATATTTTTACCTTCTTTGTCAAAGATTGACCATAAGTCTGTGGGTTTATTTCTGGGCTCTCTATTCTGATGAGATGGGGTGCATTCAGGCTATGACCATAGACGAGGCACTCTATTCTGTTCCAATGACCTATATCTGTCTGTGACAATACTGTGCTGCTTTGATTACTGTAGCTTTGTGTTATTGTCTGAAGTCTAGGATGGTTATGCCTCCAGCTTTGTTCTTTTTCCCTGGTGGTTCAGCAGTAAAAGAATCTGCCTGCCAATGCTGAAGATGAAAGACACACTTTCCATCCCTTGGATAAAGAAGATCCCTTAGAGTAGAAAATGGCAACTCATCCCAGTATTCTTGGGAAATTGTAAATATGCTGCCAGAAAAAAATTTCTTGGGAAATTCCATGGACAGATGATCCTGGGGGCTACAGTCCATGGGGTTGCAAAGAGTCAGGTATGACTGAGTGCATACACACTGCTTTAGTTTTGGGTCCTGTGACTCCATACAAATTTTAGGATTATTTGTTCTACTTCTGTGAAATTTGTCATGGACATTTTGACAAGGATCACAAGAAATCTATAGATTGCTTTAGGCAGTATGGTCATTTTAACAATACTAATTCTTCCAATCCGAGAGCACAGGATCTCTTTCTATGTCTTTTAATCCTCAATTTCCCTCATCAGTATTTAATAGTTTATAGCATATAGGTCTTCCGTCTCTTTGGTTAAGTTTATTCCTAAGTAGTTTATTCAAAAAGAATATCTTAAGTGAACCTGGCTTTGTTTCTTCTGTGAGGGCATGATGATAAAGACAATGCTTCTGTTGCAGTTTGGTGCCATTGCCTTGATTTGTGCCAAAGCAGCAGCTATTTCAATCATTGCTTACGTGTCAGTGAAAATGTAACACCATGAAAAAGACAATGTCTCAGTAATTTTCTGAAAATAACTCATGTTGCAGACCTCCTGAAAATGTCTCAGCAACTTTCAGGTGTCTGACGATCACACCTCAAAGCCACTGATATCTGGTGACTGATATCACCTTGGTCCCTGACCAAGATGAAACACAGCAGAGCTGATCGGAACCTTTTATCTAAGTAGGGCTAGTGATGGACAGGGTGCCATCAGAATGGAAACAAATTCTGGCTCATGTGAAAAAGTAACTTACTAAACAGACGCTGGGTAGCTCATGGGACCAACAAGAGGCCTTGAGAGCCAGGCTTGTAAATTGGGAAGAATCAAAAAGAGGCTCAATGTCCAAAACTTGGTCCAGCATCTCACCAGCAGATATATGAGAAGACACGGTGCCGCTGCAGCTGCTGTTGATGCGCGTGTGGCATCGTGTATCGGACACTCAGCCCTGGTCCCGGCAGGGTGCTGCTATAGTATCTTCAGCGTTGTCACCTGGGAAGATGTGGACAGAGTCGCTGAGTGAACGCCTTCAGGACCAGCTCTTCAGTAAGTTGAAGAAGCCTTATTACCCGATATCTCTATAGCTTCTCTGGAAGACTGCAACTCTGCTTCTTAACAAGACTTGTAAGAGGAATTCTCCATAAGTAAAAGGGTCTGAATGCCACAAAGCAGCCACAAAAAATAGCACTGAGCTCATTTCACCTGGAGTCAGAACGGGAGTAATCAGTCAAGTGTTGGCCATTGATGACATGGCACCAAAGACATTTTCTAGAAAGAGACCATTTAAAAATATTTAAGTATATTTGATTTGCAATATTATATAAGCTTCAGGTCTACAACAGTGATTCCATTTTTCAAGATTAAGCTCCAAGTATTTGTTATACTCCCTGTGCTGTCCAGTATATTCTTACAGCTTATTTTAAGCATAGTAGTTCGTACCTCTTAATTCCCTACTAGGTTGCCTCTTTTCCACTCCCCTCACTAGTAGCCACTAGTTTGGCCTGTATCTGAGTATGTTTGTTTTCTTATATTCACTAGCTTTACTTTTTGGATTCCACGTATAAGTGGTATCATACGGCACTTGTCTTTCTGACCTATTTCACTAAGCACAATATCCAAGTCAATCCATGTGGTTGCAAACAGCAAAATTTCATTTTTTTAATGGCTGAGTAGTATTACCTTGCATATATGCATATATACACACATACCTGTCCATTGATGTAACTAAAGTGTTATAAAGTCCCCTACTATTGTGTTACCGTCAGTTTCTTCCCTTTTTGTCTTAATATTTGTTTTATTAAACAAATAATATTTAGGGTACTTAGGTGTCCCTATGTTGGGTGTATATATAATGGAGAAGGTAATGGCACCCCACTCTAGTACTCTTGCCTGGAAAATCCCATGGATGGAGGAGCCTGGTAGGCTGCAGTCCATGGGGTCGCTAAGAGTCGACACGACTGAGTGACTTCCCTTTCAGTTTTCACTTTCCTGCATTGGAGAAGGAAATGGCAACCCACTCCAGTGTTCTTGCCTGGAGAATCCCAGGGATGGGGGAGCCTGGTGGGCTGCCATCTCTGGGGTCGCACAGAGTCGGACACGACTGAAGTGACTTAGCAGCATATATATAGTTATTTTCTTGGACTGATCCCTTGATTATTATGTAGTGTCCTTGTCTCTTGTAACAGTAAAATATTTTGTCTGATATACGTATTGCTACTCCAGCTTTTGATTTGCTTGGAATATCTTTCCATCTCCTTTCTTGTAGGCAGCTTATATACAGGTCTTGCTTTTGTATCCACTCAGACACCATATATCTTGCAGCATTTAGGTCACTTAAAGTAACTATTGACTGTGTTTTTATTGCCATTTTGTTAATTGTTTGGGGGTCATTTGTGTGTTTTTTGTTCCTTTATTCTGTTATCTTCTGATTCGATGACTATCTTTAATGTTTGGATTCCTTTTCCCCCCAATATTTTCTCCCTGAATTACTTGTATTAACATCTGAAAACCATTTATTTTGGCCGTCCTGGGTCCTCACTGCCGCACGTGGGCTCTCTAGCTGCAGGGCGCAGGCTTCTCCTTGTGGTGGCTTCTCTTGCTGTGCAGCACAGGCGCTCAGGCACGAGGCCTCAGGAGTCGCAGCTCCTGGGCTCTAGAGTGGATTCAGCAGTTGCGATGCATGGGCTTATTTGCCCCATGGTATGTGGGATCCTCTCAGACCAAGGATGGAAACCAGTGTCCCCTGCATTCCCAGGCAGATTCGCAACCACTTGACCACCAGGAAACCTGGATTCCTTCCTCTTTTGTGTTTGTTGTAGATTTTAGGTTTGTGGTTACCATGAGCTACATATATATACATGCATATGATTTAAGTTGCCAATCTGTTCATTTCAAACACATTAACACTGTTTCTTGTTTAAAAGGCTCTTTCCCTTTGTTTTTGGCTGTGCCGGGTCTTTGTTGCTGCTCAGTCTTTCTCAGGGTGCATAAGGGCTTGCTCTAGTTGTGGCGGTTTCTCGGGCTTTATGGCATGCAGGCTTCAGTTGCTGTGGCTCCTGGGCTCCAAAGCACAGGCCCAGTAGTTGTGGCAAACAGGATTAGCTGCTCTGTGGCAGCTGGGCAGGATATGGGATCCTCCTGGATCAGGGATCGAACTTCTGTCTCCTGCATTGGCAGGTGGATTTTTTTTTCCAGCACCACTGAGACACTAGGGAAGCCCCTATTCTGGTTTTTGACCCTTTACATCTAATTGTTTTATGCATCTCTCAACTGTTTATTGTGGATATAGATGATTTTACTCCTTTTACTACTTCGGTCTCTTGCCTTTACCTGTGAGCTTTTTCCTTTTGTAGTTTCTGCCTTTCGAGTTGTGGCCTTTTTTATTGCTTAGAGAAACCCATCTGACTTTTCTTATAAAGCTGGCTTGGTGTGCTGAACTCTTAGCTTCTGCTCGTCTGTAAAACTTTTGATCTCTCCATCAAATCTGGATGGGAGCTTTTCTGGGTAGAGTATGCTTGGTTGTTTTTCCCTTTCATCATTTTAAATATATTGTGCCACAGGAAGTGAGCATTGAGAGAGACAAGGAAAGGGGCTTGGAATATTCCTTGAGTCCTCCCAGTTACCAAAAGGCCAAGTGGAAGAAGATGAACCTACCAAGACAACTGAGAAGGAACAAGAAGAAAGGAAGTAGAAGAATGCTGTATTTCAGAAGCCAAGCGAGAAAGGTGCTTTCAGAAGGGTGGCATGGTTACAGGCATCAAATCCTTCTTGGAGGGCCAGAGAGCTGAGACCCGAGAGATGTCCATTGAAGAATAAGATCTTAAGTCTGCTCTTTCCCTTCCGTCTGTTGCACTGGAATGTGAGTTATTGTTCCCTCTCAAAGTCTGGGAGATGGGATGTCATTTATTAGTCACCAGATGTACTTATTTTAGAGGAAAAAAAAGAATCTGGGTACTATTTGGCCATCATTCTCTAGCACTAAGCAATCCCTTCTGCACCCAGTGCCCAGGCTGTCTTACTGACAGGAAGCCTGACAGGCAGCATATGGGAGCTACAGAAAGTTCTCTTCTTTAGCACATTTGCAAGGAGTTGTCGTCTACTTGATAGCACTTTATAGAGCATTGCACTGCTCGTGCCTACTAAGCTCTGTCAGTGATTGGGTACTTCAGAGAAGAGAATAGTACATGAGGTAGAACACAGATATGAATTTTAAAGCAAATAGAAAGGAAAATAAAATGGCACAAATGACTATAGTCCCGCTTCCTCTCTGGTACTTGTTTCGGTTCTCTAGGATGCAGTCCCTGGAAATCCCCAGGCGTCTTTGCATGGGTCCCTAGCATCCACCCTGACACTACCCTGGACTTGCCCAGCACCCACTAGGTCTCAGTGAGGGACCAGTCATTCCTCGGCGACTCTGTCTTCTGAGTCTGCTTAGTAATCTCGTGTGCCCCTGTAACACCTCGACTTCCCTGTCTTCTCGCTTATCTACTTGTCGGCCGATCTTCCCGACTAGATGGAAAGCAGGAATGTAGGAACCTTGTTTCTCTTGTTTACTAATTCAGGTCTTTCTCACAACTGCCTCCCCAGCAACCAGCATGTGGTGTGTGCTCTGTGAATATTTATGGAATGAATAAGTGAATCAATGACAATGAAGAAGTCAAGAGCCTTTAAGCACTGACAAGATTCCAGTAGAGGGATAACTGGAACTGTGTGGAGGAGCCAGAAGGACTTGTTGGAAGGTGAAGTTCTGTGCAGGCTTATGGAGGCAGATGGACCCAGATTAGTAGGGGCCAGAGATGCCAGATTAGAGAGTGTTGATACCTTTTGAGTGGGCTGGGGAAGGATTTGCATTGCTGGAGGGAGGTATCTATTCTGGGTTGTAACTAAGTTTTCTAAATATTCTAGGTGCCACTGGGAGAGCATGCTCCTTCCAAGCCCGCCATAGTGTGCTATGGTAAGTTGAGGCGTGGAACCAACCCCTACCTTACTCTGCCACTGTGTCTGCAGCCCTGCGTGGTGGTGGTGGTGGTGGCGGCGGCCGGAGTAGGGTGCAGGTGCCGAACAAGTAGGGCCCAACTCCCTTGGCTGAAGGGCTCTGTGATGCGAGGGATCCAGCCAACCCTTGGCCACGTGACAGGAGCACCATCTGCACTCTGGGGCGCCTTGATTTTGCAGCTGCCACAGCCTACTCAGGCAGATTTGACACAAGCTTAGCAAATAGTTTTTCCAGGAGGTTCGTAAATTTCCAATCTGCTGTGCTACGTTTTTCCCCTACAACTGCCACCAACCAAATGTTAGTTTGGATCCAAGACCTGAAGGGCAATCAGTAAACGTATGGGCTTATCACAGACTTGGAACGGAGATTGAGGCTCAGGTGGCCCTCTGAATGGACCATTCCTAGAATATGTGTAATTGTCAAATCTTTATTAGCATGTCTATCTTATGTAGACGTATTCCTCAGATTACATGTAAATTGAATTTATGTTCAATTTAATTTTAAGCACCAAGTTAATGCAATTTTAAATGTTATTTTAAGGAATTCTGTGCTGAGTATTCCATCTACCAAAGCAAATGACTCTCAATTTGTCTTTTGTATTAATTGTATATATAAATGTAGATATATTTGTGCTTATATTTTCTGTATACTTATGTTAAGAATCATATCTTTTGAAAAATACAGAAAATGTTGGCTCCATACTAGCTTTAAGAGTTTCATACTTAACTTACAAGGCTGGAGAAAATGTTGAGTTGTATACACTAAGAGCTGGCATTAAGATGGTCCTCATTGCTATCCATGCAACTTCATCCTCGTAATAAATGCAGAATTGTACAGCATCCTGGGATAAATACATTATAGCTAGGAGCCACATTTCAAATACAGCTTTTTTATATCTTACTACGCGGGGAGATTAAAAGTATTTATGAACTGAAGAACCAGGGGACTTTGTTGCTATTCCTGAACACAATAGAAAAAGACAAGTTTATAAGATAGAAATTTTCTGGAGTGATTGAAGTGTCCCCTGCTTGACTGCAATAACCATTCCTCCCAACATGTTTGTACTAGTTAACAAGCAGCTTCTGCTGGAATTAAAGTTTCAAGTGATGCTGAGTAACTTTGGAAGCCAGGGTAATATCTTAGAAAAAACTAAATAGCCAAGTTCGTGAGAAACCAGTTATTTGGTCTCTAGAGAATTAGAGGGAGTCACAATCTAAAGTTGTGAGCCAAGAGAAAAGCAAGCGTATTTTAAGGTTCTTGGAAGAATTTATTCATGTGACTTTTTTCTTTAGGATTCATCTCCACACTAGTGCTTCTGGCGGTCCCATGGAAGTGCCTCTAATGGTAGAAGTTGCTTTAACTGTAGAAGGGTGCTGTAGTTCAGCAGCTAATGGCAGGGACCATGTTTAATCTAGTATACTCAGCTCCCAGTGCAGGGCACGGCACATGGCAGGCTTCTTGTTGAAGAAATGAAAGAAGAAACGACCAAGTAAAGACTAGTTGAGACTGGATAGTGCAATGCAGTACTCTAGAAGGAGGGGGAGGCAATGGGTGTACACAATTCTATTCATTTACCATGAATATTACGTTGGTAGAGTATTTTTTCATACCCCTGGCAGAAAGGGGTCAAGTCACGTGACTTGGGGAAGATCATTAATTTCTTGGCCTGACTGGGAAAGACGTAGAGTGGATAGTGGAGAGATGAACCTGGGCCTGTCACTGGAGCCTTGGATCCAGCTGTTCTTAGGGTCATAATGATTCAGGATGAGCTGGTTTGGTGGCCCTTTTTTGAAGCAGTGTCTTTTAAAAACAGTTTTAAATTTTATTTTATCTGTACTGTGAGGCATGTGGGATCTTAGTTCACTGACAACGGACCAAACCCATGCCCCTGCAGTGGAAGCATGGAGTCCTAACCGCTGGACTGCCAGGGGAGGCCCAAACAACTTTTAAAAACTTCGTATTCTATGTTGGGGTATAGCCTTTCACAGTGTTGTGATAAGTTTCAAGGGGACACAAAAGGACTCAGACACACATATACACGCATCCTTTCTCCCCAAAGCCCCGTCCCATCCCAGGCTGCCACATAATATTGAGCAGGGCTCCCTGTGCAATACAGTAGGACCTTGTCCAACTTTTTGCCTTCATTTTTCTCATTTTCCTTCTTTCTCCTGCTCTTCCACCCCTGCTTCATTTCTTTATTATTTTTTGGCTGTACTGGGCCTTTGTAGCCTTGCAGGACTTTCTCTAGTCGTGGCAGATGGGGTCTGCTCTTCATTGAGGTAACTTCTTGTGGAGTACAGCCTCTAGGCACGCAGGCTTCAGTAGCTGCAGTTCTTGGGCTCCGGAGTTGCTGCTTGCGGGCCCAGGAGCACACGGGCTTAGTTGCTCCCTACACGTGTGGAATCTTCCTGGTCCAGGGATCAAATCCATGTCCCCTGCATTGGCAGGGGGATTCTTATCCACTGCACCACCAGGTAAGTCCCAACAACCTTTTCATTTAGCTATTTAAACTGAGTTTCTGCCACTCGCAACCAATACGTTTTGGATAATTAAATTTGCGCTTTCTGATTAAAAATGAACATACATGTGCTTTTATAAAAAAGAACAAAGGAACACACATACTCACAGGCCCACACTTAGGTCAAGGGCTCCATTTCTGATTTGAGACAAAGTAAGCCCAGTGGTTATTCTCCCTGAACTTCATTACCCAGCTGTATAAAATCCAGTTTGGGAAGTGGGCAGGAATCAAATTACTGATGCTAAATGCCACTCTACTTTTGTAGCATCAATTTCAGCAAAATCCAAATCTAACGCAGTCAGGGAAAAATACCAGGATGCTATCAAACAACATCTTCCATTGGATGGGAAAGCTTCCTAAGTCTGTGGCCTTAGTAAACGTTACCTGTGGAATCTTCCCACTCTAGACAGTCTCATCTTTTTTTTCTTAGGAGTCTTGAGAAGCTGAAGTTTTAAACTTGATCAAGTCCAATTTATTTTACGACTAGTGCCTTTGTTTCCTAACAAGTCTTTGCTTACCCTAAGGTGGAGAAAATTTCTCCTGTGGTTATCTTTAGACATTTGTTTAAAAGTGTTTAGATTTAGCGCTATGATCCATATCCATTTTTTTTGTATGGTGTGACCTAAGAGTCAAGATTTACTTACCCTCCATATGTATACCCATTAGTTTCAGCACCACTTGTTGAAAAGACTGTCCTTTCACCCACTGAATTACCTTGCCAAATTGGCTGAAATTCTATTTTTAGGTCCTGTTATAGTCCATCATTCTATATATTTAGCCTAGTGTCAACAGCATATATTCTTGATCACTGCGCGCCTTGAAATTGGATAACACATGTCCTCCACCTTTGCTTTTTTTCCCAAAACTCCTGTGGCTCTTATAGGCTCCTTACATTTCTATATAGATTTTAGAATCAACTTGTCTATACAAAAAAGTTTAAATTTAAACTATGTTTTTAAATCTATACAATTTAATATGTGGCACCTCAACAGTATCAAGTCTTCTGGTTCATGGTACTTCTCTTGATTTATTTAGATCTTTAATTTCTCCCAGTAATATTTAGTGTTCAGATAAATTTCAATGTAAATTTTGTTAATTATATCCATTGGTATCTTATACTGTAGATACTGTTATAAATGATATTTTAAGATTCCAATTTCCAGTTGTTCATTGCTATTTATAGAAATAGTTGATTTTCAAATATTTATCTTATCCTGTGACTCTGCTAAACTCATTAGCTCTGGAAAATTTTTGGTAGATGCCTTAGGATTTTCCATGTACACGAATGTGTCATCTGTAAATAAAACTCATCTTTTCCTTTCTAAAGTCAATTTTTCTTTTATTGTATTGGTTTGGAATTCTAGTACAATGTTGAATAGAAAAGAATGGATCTTGTCTTGTTCCTGATATTTGAAAGAATGCATTCAGTCTTTCACAACTGTGTATGATGTTAACTGTAGGTTTTTCATAGATGTAAACTTATGAGTGGGTATTGAATTTTGCCAAATGCTTTCTTTGTATATATTGAGATGATCATATATGCTCTTAGTTCTACTAATATGGTAAGTTACATTGATTTTTGAATATTAAACCTATCTTGCATTCCTGGGATAAGTTCCACTTGGCTATAGAAAAACCTTTTAAAAATTGAATTAGATTTGTTAATGTTTTGTTGAGAACTTTTACCCTTATGTTCATGAGGGACATTGGTCTATAGTCTTGCCTGTTTTGACATCAAGGTAATATTTGAGTTCATAAAGTGAGATGACAATTGATTTTTCTTCTTTTCCTGAAGAAGTTTGTGTAGGATCAACATTATTTCATCCTTAAATTGTTTGAAAGAATTCACCATTTGGAGAATTTCATTCTCCGGATTGAAAACTGCAGTTTTCATTTTGGTAAGGATTTTAATTAGGAGTTTCTTTAGATATTTTTGTCATTTTTATCTGTTATCTCTTTAAAAGTTTCATTTCAACTAGTGGTCAAATTGGCATGCAGCTGTTCACTATCCTATTTTTAAAATGTCTGTAGGATCTGTAGTGATCTCTTTCATCTTCAGTGATATTGATAATTCTCTCTGGAGTTGTATTATCGGAGTGAATGACATGGAAAGATAGGAAATGTCAGGACAGGGTGAGGAACGCTTGCAATTACAAGCATGGAGGTGTGTTGTGACTGTTCAGTCACTAAGTTGTATCTGACTCTTTGTGACCTCATGGACTGCAACATGCCAGGTACTCCTGTCCTTCACTATCTCCTGGAGTTTGCTCAGATTCACGTCCGTTGAATCAGTGATGCTATCCAACCACCTCATCCTCTGCCACCCACTTCTCCGTTTGCTTTCAATCTTTCGAGCATCAGGGCCTTTTTCAGTGAGTCTGCTCTTTGCATCAGGTGGCTAAAGTATCGGAGCTTCAACATCAGTCTTTCCAATGAATATTCAGTGTTGATTTCCTTTAGGATTGAACGGTTTGATCTCCTTACCGTCCAAGGGACTCTCAAGAGTCTTCTCCAGCACCACAATTTGAAACCATGAATTCTTCAGTGCTCAGCCTTCTTTTTGGTCCAACTCTTACATCCATACATGACTGCTGGAAAAACCATAGCTTCAATTATATGGACCTTTGTTGGCAGACTGATGTCTCTGCTTTTTAATATACTATCTAGGTTTGTCATAGCTTTCTTTCCAAGGAGCCTCTTTTAATTTCATGGCAGCAGTCACCATCCAGTGATTTTGGAACTCAATAAAATGTCTCTGCTGCCACTTTCCCACCTTCTATTCACAGTGAAGGGTTCTGAAAAAACGTGGTTCACTGGAGGAGGGAATGCCAAACCACTCCAGTATTCTTGCCATGAGAACCCCATGAACAGTATGGAAAGGCAAACCGAGGGGTGTAGTTATTGGTAATGACAAGGAATTCAGCCATGGGAGTGGACGGCTGAGATCTGGCAGAGGACAAGGTCCTTGCAGAAGGGGAGGTCAGGGAGCTGAGAGGCCAGAGCATTGGAAGGAACTCTCCGAGAATAATGATGGGAAGAGTGGTGGAAAGACAGCCTAGTGTTGAACTCTTCAAGGAACAAAGGAAGCAAGTTGGAAGATATGTATGAGGAGCTCCTGGGTAGTTTATTGACATGAGAAACAAAGGAGTTGGAGGCTTTAGGGTGGATGTAGGCAAATTGGCCTGTAAATAATGTCTGAGGAGAATTCTGCCCCCTCCCGTAAGATTTAGGGGAGGTCATAGCCTCAAGGGAGAGCCAGATATCCACCACTGCAGCAGGGTGAGCCAGCTGATCAGAGAAGAGGGCAAGGGTCTGGGGCTGCTGGCTGAGGGCAGCTGGAGTCCCAGGAAACAGAGGACGAGTTAGGGAAGCCCGAGTGTCTCACTTCACACACTACTGGCTGAACCCAGGGTAGGCAAGGTGCGAGCAGGGAAGCTGGGAGGAAACTCAAGGAGCCATAGGAATTTCCGACATGTTTATTCTCTCCGGGCTGGTGCAGCAGCTGCTCTGTATTCTCTCATGGCTGACCCGGAGGACACAGCCATAGCCTCAAGTGCTTTCCAGGTGGAGCTTATAAATGCATACAGACCAAAAATGGCCTGTGGCTGAGTATAGTCACGTGCAAGGGCAGTGCTATAGATGATCTCAGCTGTTACATAGCTTGCCATGTCATTATTTACAAAATGTGGGGCAAGAGAGCCTGACTGATGCCATGTGCTATGTGCTGTTTCCCCTTACTAAGAAAAAGGATTGCAAGAACTACAGGGAACTGAGGGGCTGGGTGCCTAGTGGTGATCTGGGTTTAGCTTTGTGAGCTGAGCGAGACAAACAGGGATGGAGGTTTGGTGGGATCCTGTTGGACACTTTGAAACAGAGGACTTTTGGGGGCCCTCCTGGCCAGAAAATCCTTTCCATATCCCATTTCTTGTTTGTAGGAAAAAGGCTTTCAGCTTCTTATACCTTCCAAACAGTTACTGTTTAGGAGAGTGAAGGACTCCAAAAGAAACAGAAGTTCAGTGATGGGGGTAGAGGCCTGGTTCCTCCCTGGGGATGTGTTAACAGTTTGCTACATATTCTGAGTTATTCCACAGGAACTAAGGCCCCCATCCAGGTAGAAGATGGTAACTTCATGCTGAATACTAGCACAAGAATCCCAGGCTCGTTGGAACCAGAAAGCCGACAATTGAGACTCCTGGAATAGCACCCTGTTACTTCAGCACCAGTCAGAGGAGGGTCATACACCCTGTCTCCCTCACCCCAAGTTTTATCTGTAAAGACTCTTCCCTGAAGCGTATCAGGGACTTTGGGTCTTTTGAGCATGAGACACCCATTCCCCTTACTTGGCCCTTGCAATTAAGCCTTCCTCTGATCTAGTGCTAGTTTGGTCTCAGGCACAGATACTTGGGTTCAACAACACTGGATTGGCGAGCCTCAGTGTTGAGGGGGACTCTTGGGCTCACACGTTGGTGGAGTTAACATTTGAGTTCCAGGCACCGTGGTGGGAAACATTGTCCCTTCATCTCCACATTTGTTTCAACTTTGAGCAGATTAATGAGCTGCAGCTGCGGTTGGTTTGCCGCAGCCCATGCTCCAGGGTCCACCGAGGATCCAGAGCCACCTGAGGCTGGCCTAATGCACGAGCGCTTTGCTGCTTCACCCGGGCACATGGCGCCCTGCACGGCCTCAGCTGTGGGAAAGCCCCTAATGCCTAGCTCTCAGGCCCGTCTCTGTCCCAGCATTTCTTCCTGCTGCAAGTTTTATAGAGGTCTGCTCTACTATTGGTGTTTCTTTTGCTTCACCATTGCCCTGCTCCTCTTAGGAAGGCTCAGTGAGTCTCTAACAGCTTAACCCTAAGTGGTCCGTTCTCTTAACCACTGCCTGCTGGAGTTAAATGCTGTCCTTTCTTTTTTTGCTTCCTGTCATTTGAAGAGAGATAGTGTTTTTCATTTTGGCTTTGAAACCTCCCAGGGAGAAAGAAACTTAATGAGATCTGAGTGTGCTCAAGTCAGGTAATCGTTGATTACACAGATCATGACCACCCTCACCCTCCCGTCAGATCATCCCACCCAGGAGAGGTTCCCGTCGGGCCAGCAGCCAACGCTGAGCCTGATCTGACGGTAACTAGCCCGTCTCACTCTCCTGTGGTTGGTCTTATTTGTGCTGCATCTTCCTTTGTGCATGCTAAGTCGCTTCAGTTGTGTCCAACTCTTTGTGACACTATGGACTGTAGCCTAGTCTTCTCTGCCCATGGGATTCTCCAGGCAAGAACATTGGAGTGAGTTGCCATTTCCTCCTTCAGGGGATCTTCCCAGCCCAGGGATTGAACCCTGCATCTCCTGTGTTGGCAGGCGGGTTCTTTACCACTAGAGCCTCTTGGAGACCATCTTCCCTTAGCGTCCTTTACACTGGTTTCATGAGCCAATATGTGCATTCCCTCAGGACCCAGACCCCGTCTTATCTCCCCTCAAAACGACTGCATCATTTTACGTGAATTCCTGGCATTCCTCCCTTAAGTTGGTCCAGTTTCCCTAGCTCTCTGTCCCAGTGGGCCTCCCAGTCTACAACTGTTAATGTATTATTCCCCCAGCTGTTCTCACTACAGAGCTTAACAGATACAGGTTTAAGAGAGCACCTCTCAAAGAGTTTCCCAGAGCCCAACTACTTCTAGGGAAGTCGTTCCCATCTTCTCCCTCACTTTTATGTTAGATTTCACTAAATGCCAGCCCTGTTTTCTGACCTGACCTGCTGCTGCTGCTAAGTCATTTCAGTAGTGTCTGACTCTGTGTGACCCCATGGACTGCAGCCTACCAGGCTCCTCCATCCATGGGATTTTCCAGACAAGAGTATTGGAGTGGGGTGCCATTGGCTTCTCCAGTTTTCTGACCTAGTAACAGGTAAAACTCCCACTTTCCCACTCCATTTCCTCCATTCGCTTATGTCAGCCTATCTGATCTTCTGAGATTTTAGCTTTCCTTCAAAGTATTACTGAGCAAGGACTCACTACCTAACCCATATAGAGGCCAAAGTTTGAGGGAAAAAAAGAGAGCTTTACTGCAAGATCAACTGACACGAGTGACAGGATTCCAAAATCTGTCTCCCGGATCTGGGTCCTGGGCTTAAATTTAAAGGGTTAGAGGAATTTCGAACTTGGAAGCTGATTGGCTAGTTTTGAATTAGTCCATATGAGTCACTGGTGCTGCTGGAAGACAGATTTTCCTTGTTGAAGGACTTCTTAAAGGGCTCCAGTTCTAGTTTTTATTCCTTGGATTGAAGGTTCTTGGTTCTGAGATCATTCAGGAGCCTGGGGTTCCCTCTTGCACACGTGCCATGTGGTTTCTGTAAAGTAACTCCAGGTTTGATTAATCAACAACCAACTTAAAGAGGCAAAACCAGTTTGAATTTTATATGGTCAATGTTTTATATGCTGTTTTAAACAGAAATCTGTCTCCTTCTATTATTTAATTGGCCTTATTTTCATTTTTAATCTTCCACTACCCTAAGTGTGAGAATGAGGCTTGTTTTTGAAACTGCTCTTCTTCTTCCTTGATTTCTTGAGAAAAACCTGGTTCCTAAAAGTCAGAAGATTTCATGCACAGGCCTTTTATGTTGCCTTCTTATTCTTTGGTTTTATAATAATTCCATTGAACTGTTTTTCTTTCTGTCTCACCCAAGAAGACGCTGTATTGTTTTTAAAATAAGGTCCCCCATTCTTCTTTGTTCCTTCATTAATAAACACTATTTTCTCTATCTCTTTTATACTTTAGTAAAACTTTATTACACAAAATCTCTGAGCAATCAAGCCTCATCACTGGCCCTGGATTGAATTCTTTTCCTCCAGAGGCCAAGAATCCTGGCATCTTTTGCGGTTCAGCAGCAACCTTTCATCTTGGGGCTCGTCTGGGATTCTTCAGGACAAGGTAAGGATGCTTGGAGCTCTAGTTCTTTGTTCTCCTAGCAAACATGTTTTCTGCTGGACTTTACTATCTCTACAGTGTGTTTGTGTGAATGAATGCCACTCCCTGTGCAAAGCAAGTGAGGAGCCCTGCTCTGTGGTTCCCCAGGAACCTCATATAGCTTATGGTAGAAACAGTCAGGGGTTTATACTGACCTGCCAGTGGAGTTCCCTGGTGGCTCAGACGGTAAAGCATCTGCCTACAGTGCAGGAGACCCGGGTTCAATCCCTGGGTCGGGAGGATCTCCTGGAGGAGGAAATGGCAACCCACTCCAGTATTCTTGCCTGGAGAATCCCGTGGACGGAGGAGCCTGGTAGCAAAGAGTCAGACACAGCTGAGTGACTTCACTCTCACTGTCACTCGTAGATGAGACCACAATCTGGGTCCTTGAAACTCCAAACCATTGTTGGAGTGTATGTCTACAAATCAGAGCCTCTGCTGAGACTCGAGCCTGTGGTGATCCTACAAGAAGTTAAATTCGGTGTTCACCACATAATCTCTTGGCACTGAGGACAATTTAAGACAGTCGAAGAGGAGAACTGAAATGCAGGGCAGCTCATCTTGTCCTTGATCGTCTCTGTCTGGAGCAATAATTTAAAACCGGAACCACACTGCTCCTCTCCAGTGACATGAAACTAAGCCATGTCAGTGCACGTGGACTAGAAACGAGGACTCCTGGCCATGTGACTTCAGTATAAACTGGCAGGACCACTCTGTAAAGTTGCAGTCTTTAGCGAAACTTAGTGTCCATCTGCCCTTCAACACAGTAGTTGCTGTCTAGACAAAATTCTCATGTAAGGGAACATGAAAGCATTGTTCCTGGAGAGGAGTTGGAAGCAACCAAGACTCCTCCATTAAGAGATGGATAAATCAAGTGCTGCCCAAGAAATCTGCTGCTGCTGCTGCTGCTAAGTGGCTTCAGTCGTGTCCAACTCTCTGCAGTCCCACAGACGGCAGCCCACCAGGCTCCACAGTTCCTGGGATTCTCCAGGCAAGAACACTGGAGTGGGTTGCCATTTCCTTCTCCAATGCATGAAAGTGAAAAGTGAAAGTGAAGTCGCTCAGTTGTGTCCGACTCTTAGCGACCCCATAGACTGTAGCCTACCAGGCTCCTCCATCCATGGGATTCTCCAGGCAAGAGTACTGGAGTGGGGTGCCATTGCCTTCTCCGAAGAAATATGACACACAGCCAAATGTTACAAGCTAAAACTAGATGATTATCATGCAGCATAGAGGACTCCTTAAGACATAATGTTGAATGAGAAAAGAAACAGGTACTGTCTATGCAAATTAAAATCATGCACACAAAACTCACAAAAAATCTTATAAGGATATTTATAATTCCAATAATATATATCAAATACTTTAGAATAAGGTTGTAATGGAAGTGGGTGGGAGTGAGAGTGGAAATTAGGGATTTATGTTAAGCATTTTTTGTTCTGATGTTCATTTATTGCAGATCTTCTCAGAGTTTTTGGTACATTGTGCATCTCCAGGAGGACCACACGACATGAAACATTTCTGAAACATACTTTCTTAGAAGGCTTTATTTTTGTGTAAATCTAGCATCCTGAAGGGGGAAGGCAATGGCAACCCACCCCAGTACTCTTGCCTGGAAAATCCCATGGACGGAGTAGCCTGGTGGGCTGCAGTCCATGGGGTCGCTAACAGTCGGACAGACTGAGCGACTTCACTTTCACTTTTCTCTTTCATGCATTGGAGAAGGAAATGGCAACCCACTCCAGTATTCTTGCCTGGAGA
>SJYX01013299.1:377371-442870 GCA_006410675.1 Oreotragus oreotragus | reverse complement strand
CATGAGAATCTTAATTTATTGACTGGGGATTGAACCCACATCCCTTGCAGTAGAATTGTGGAGTCTTAACTAGTTGATCACCAGGGAAGTCTCTACTTGGAATGTTTTTTAAGAGAGGTCACTAATGGGCTTCCCTGGTGGCTCAGTGGTAAAGAATCCACCTGCCAGTGCAGCTTTGATCCAGGAAGATTCCACACACTGCTGAGCCACGGAGCAGCTAAGCCTGTGTGCCACAAGTCTTGAGCCTGTGCTCTAGAGCTCGGGAGCCACAGCTCCTGAAGCCCAGGTGCGCAGAGCCCCTGCCACAAGAGTAGCTGCAGCAATGAGAAACCAGGATGCTGCAACTGGAGAGCAGCCCTCGTGCGCCACAACTAGAGAAAAAGCCCGCACAGCAACAGAGACCCGGCTAGCCAAAACAAATAAATGAAATTATTTAAAAGAGAGGCCACTAACAACTCAAATGTTCATTGGTTGGTGAGTGGGTAAACACAATGTGGTATACCTGCATAATGTAACCCTCCTTAGCAAGAAGGAGGAACCCCTACCGGTACATGCAATGACACGGATGAATCTCCTTTCACTATGTTGAGTGAAAGGAGCCAGAAATGAAAGACTACATAGAGTGTGGTTCCATTCACACGAAATTTCTGCAAAAGGCAAATCTTTGGAGACAGAAAGCAGATCAGTGTTTGCCCAGGGCTAGAGGTGGGAGTGGGCAATGATTGCACATGGGTACAACATTTCTATTTGGAGTGATGAAAGTGAAAGTGTTAGTCGCTCAGTCGTGTCCGACTCTTTGCAACCCCGTGGACTACATCCTGCCAGGCTCCTCTGTCCATGGGATTTCCCAGGCAAGAATACTGGAGTGGGTTGCCATACCCTTCTCCAGGGGACCTTCCCAATCCAGGGATCGAACACAGGTCTCCTGCATTGCAGGTAGATTTTTACCATCTGAGCCACCAGGGAAGCCATTTGGAGTGATGGAACTGTCCTAAAACTAGATTGTGGTGATGGTTATGCCACTGTATAAAATTAACTAAAAATTGTTGCCACTGTACCCCTGTAATGGGGAATTATATGTTATGTATTTTATGTCTCAGTGAAGCTGTTACGTGTGAGGGGGGAGAAAGGAAGCCAGACCAAAAAGATTACTGAAAATCTATGTTTCCAATTCAGGAAATGGATGAAAAAATACAGTTGGAATTCCACAGCTCTCTATTGTTTTGATGTGAGGTATGCATCAGGCTTAAAATCTTTTTCCTTTTAACTCCTTTGTCTTCTTGCCCTTGGAGAGGAAGAAATGGCACAGAATACTCCTGCTAAAGACAGTGGAATCAGAAAGGCAAAGTGAGAGTTACATTTGGCTGCCCTGAGCTGCCTCCCCCAAACGTAACCTCTCAGCTCTCCCGGCCTGACAGTGTCTTCAGCTCCTCTTTTAGCTGTGACTTTAGTCATCCGAGCACCAAGCGCAAAGACCTAAACTATCAGTGTGAGCAAGTTCAACCTACACATTTCAGCTCCAGCCTCTTAAAGACCCCTGTGCTTCCTTGAGAGAAGTCCTGAAGGGGCAGCCCTGAACGAGGACTTGAGATGGGGGCCCGGCCAGCCTGAGGGAGCACTTTGCTGACCAGTCACTGCTGTGACTGGCGGGACAGTGGGTCCAGGATGTCCAGATCCCTGAGAAAAAGTCAGGTCCACCCGGACGGAGAAGTGAAGAGAAATAAAGGAAGAACAGACTAGAAAACATTCTCATGATACTAGATCACATCTACCTGTACTTTTTAATACTTTGCAGAACTCTCTCCTACCATCTTACTTAACCCTCACAAGCCCCAGGCAAGATTGCCATTAATATGGCAGTCCTCCGGGGGAGTTAACTGAGGTGAAGAAGAGAGTCAGTAACAGAGCTGGAGACGCAAAGTCAGTCCTTTTAAAACAGGCCACATGATATTATTATATGTGGAATCTAAAATATAACACAAATGAGCTTACCTACGAGACAGAAGTGGATTTTCAGACATAGAGAATAAACATCTGCTTGCCAAGGGGGAGAAGTGGAAGGGGAGGGACGGACTGAGAGTTTGGGATTAGCCGATGCAAACGCTTAGGATGGAGAAGCAACGAGGTCCTACTATATGGCACAGGGAACTATACTCAATATCTTGTGACAAACCATAATGGAAAAGAATATGTAAAAAATATATATATATATTTACCTATCTATATATATATGTTTACCTATCTATCTATATATATTTATATATCTATATGTTTACCTATCTATATTTACCTATCTATTTATATATATGTTTACCTATCTATATATATATTTACATATCTATATGTTTACCTATCTATCTATATATATATGTTTACCTATTTATATTTACTTATCTATCTATATATGTTTACCTATCTATCTATATATTTACCTATCTATCTATATATTTACATATCTATATGTTTACCTATCTATCTATATATACATTTACCTATCTATATATATATATGTTTACCTATCTATCTATATATGTTTACTTATCTATCTATATATGTTTACCTATCTCTATATATATTTATCTATCTATATATATATTTACATATCTATATGTTTACCTATCTCTCTATATATGTTTACCTATCTCTCTCTATATGTTTACCTATCTATCTATATATGTGTGCTCATGTGTGCTAAGTCGCTTCAGTTGTTTCTGACTCTTTGTGACCCCATGGACTGTAACCAGCCAGGCTCCTCTGTCCATGGGATTCTCCAGGCAAGCATACTGGAGTGGGTCACCATTTCCTCCTCCAGGGGATCTTCCCAGGGATGGAACTCGTGTCTCATGTTTCCTGCATTGGCAGGCGGGTTCTTTACCACTAGCACAACCTGGGAAGGATATATATATATAATGGAATCACTTTGTTGTACAGTGAAAATTAACACAACACTGTAAATCAACCATACTTTAATAAGTTTTTAAAAATTCAGTCATTTTGCGTTTAACTATGCATGCTATGCTACACTGCATATGTGTGTGGCTTCTCAGGTGACATAGTGGTAAAGAACCTGCCTGCCAGTGCAGAAGATACAGGAGATGCGGGTTTGACCCATGGGTCAGGAGGAGGAAATAGCTACCTACTCCAGTATTCTTGCCTGGAGAACCCCGTGGGCAGAGGAGCCTGGTGGGCTGTAGTCCATGGGGTGGCAGAGTTGGGCATGATGGAGCCTATATGGTATATGTACTATACATGTATACATATAATGTATATACATATTTACGTGTGTGTATTAGGAGGAAATAGCTACCTACTCCAGTATTCTTGCCTGGAGAACCCCGTGGGCAGAGGAGCCTGGTGGGCTGTAGTCCATGGGGTGGCAGAGTTGGGCATGATGGAGCCTATATGGTATATGTACTATACATGTATACATATAATGTATTTACATATTTACGTGTGTGTATCTCATTGGAAAAGACTCTGATGCTGGGAGGGATTGGGGGCAGGAGGAGAAGGGGACGGCAGAGGGTGAGATGGCTGGATGGCATCACTGACTCGAGGGACGTGAGTCTGAGTAAACTCCAAGAGTTGGTGATGGACAGGGAGGCCTGGCATGCTGCGATTCATGGGGTCGCAAAGAGTCGGACATGACTGAGCGACTGAACTGAACTGATGCTTATGTATAGATTGATCTATCTATATCTATTATCTGTCATATATGTGTGTGTATTAGACCTTGTTTTAAACCTCTTACACTGAGTCCTCCTCATAACTCTGGGAAGCTAGTTCAGATAAGGAAACTGAGGCAGAGAGAGATAACATTGCCTAAGGTCACACAGTGCCCAGGTGGCAGAGCTGAGATCTGACCTACACCATCCAATGTGCTTTCCATGGCACCATGCTGCCTGCCTCCAGGCCTGCCGTGTTGGTGAGTTTCAGATTTGATTTCTGGGTACAGACTGCACTCAAATCCTGGCTCACGTAGCTCCAGCCTGTCATCCTTGCACTGCCTTCTTCTGCAAGGACTTCACTTCCTGCTATCATGGCAGCTTTCCTACTGTCAGTCTCCTAAACACTTAACAGTTTGTCTCACTCCCAGGCTTGGCTTCTGTTTCCACTGCTGCCATAGTGGGGTCCCAGGAGGAACTGGAAATGCATATGGATTTTATAAGCCTTTGGATTTTCGAAGAGAGATGAGTGTTGATTTACTAGCTTCTCTGCATGTTGATGTGGTCTTCTGAAAACTTTATGGATATATTTACATGGAAATCTTCCAACTAAAGAATATACTGTAATACAAAGAAATTTGCTGCCAATATTGTTTCATCGCAAAGTGACATTAAAACAGGTCTGAGTAAATATTTATGATTTCTCTTGAAATGTGACAGACTCATGACATGGTAATTAATTTTACTGTAGAATGAATTCAGAATGACTTTGGTAATATATGAGTAGGTATGTAAAATGTTTATAGGACTTTGAAAAATAAGCCCAAGGCTTAAATGAAACCTTAACCAGACAACCGAGGAAGAATAAAATTGCAATTCTAATTTTGCTGGTAGAATTTCTGTGGGAAGCAAAGCATTTTAGCAATTGGTATTCATTGCAGAGAATCATCATATATTTTATGTACTGTTAGACTATTTGGAAACTTCAAATATACTTACTTTTCAAGAAATGCATGCGTTGAGCAATGGTTAAAAAAGAAAGGCTAAGTTTAGAAAATTGGCTTTGGTTTACGGCAAAGGCTGCAAGGAACACATATTTTCTAGCTCTCTACAGGAGGCTAAAGGGTAGTGGCTCATCTGAGGCCTCCAGTTTTGAGTGCTTCTTTCTCTCACCCCCACTTTGAATCTGTCAGTAAATCCTGTACTTTCTACCTTAAAACGATATCTAGAATCTGGCTACTTCTCGCCACCTCCCCCTCTCCTTACCACCTGGTCGAGGCCCCATCATCATCTCTTATCTGGGTTACTGTAGCATCCGCCTCCCTGGTCTCCCCACTTCCTAACTCTCCCTTCCCCATGGACATGGCAGCAGCATGACTGGCTTAGAGCATAAGTGAGTCCATGTCGTTCCTCTTCCTCCGTTGCTTCTGTCTCACTCAAACTATAGGCCAAACAAATTCACAGCCAACAGCCCCATCGTATCCAGCTCTTCCCCTGTTTCCTGTCATCTTTCCCCTGCTCACGGTTCCCAGTCCCCGCCACCCTCCCTGCCTCAGGTCTGCAGCTTTGGTCCCTCTAGCTGGCAAGCTCTTCCTCCAGTATTCTCCTGGCTCCATCCTCTCCTCCTGCAGGTTATATATTCATGTTGCCTTCTCAGTGAAACCTCACCTGACTTTCCTTGAAACGCGTGTAACCCACTTCCCACCCCCACCAAACTCCCTGTCTCCCTTGGCTGCTTTGCTTTTTTCTTTGGCATTTATCACTAGCTGGTGGGCTTCCCAGGTGGTGCTAATGGTAAAGAACCTGCCTGCCATGCAGGAGACATAAGAGACACAGGTTCTATCCCTGGGTCGGAAAGACCCCCTGGAGGAGGGCATGGCCACCCACTCCAGTGGGTTCTCGGTTGGAAAATCTCACGGACAGAGAAGCCTGGAGGGCTACAGTCTGTGGGGTCACAACACAACTGAAGCGACTGAGCATACACTATCTCACATTATACATTTTATTTATTTTGTCTTGAATGTAAGCTCCACGAGGTCATGAATTTGTGTCTGTTTTGTTCACTGCTGTATATCCCGTATCTATTGATAGAATAATATCATGTACATCATGGACTTAAGGGAAAATACACAATTATAGGATGGATGGAAAATAATTTTCATCACTGCTGTGTAAGGGATGTGCCAAGTCCCTTAAGTTGTGTCCAGCTCTTTGCGACTCCATGGACTGTAGCCTGCTCTGTCCATGGGATTCTCCAGGCAAGAACCCTGGAGTGGCTGGCCATTCCCTTCTCCAGGGGATCTTCGCAAACCAGGGATCAAACCCGGGTCTTCTACATTGCAGGCCGATTCTGTACTGTCTAAGCCACTAGGGAAGCCCTGTGTAAGGGATGGGGGTTCTGAAACAGGAGCCAGATGCTTAGTGAATGTTCCAGAAGGGACCATTGAAGGGGTCTGGAAACCTCTGGAATCTCAGTGTATGATCTGCAGAATGATGGGTCACTGGCCAGACTACTTCTGTGGAATAATAGCAGGTATAGCAGAATCAAAGGAGCTGACTAGGAATGACGTCATAAAGCTGATTCTAGAATCAGGGGTGCAAGAGCAGAGGGAACAAAACTATACATACGTATGATACCTTACCTGGGTAGCATGCAATCTCATCTCAAAGTGGCCTTCTAAGCACAGAGAAGGCCACCCCAGAGTATGGGGTGAGTGGTAACAGGGCCAGTGCATGCTCAGGACTCTTGATTTTCTCAGGAGATTAGTTTCCACAGTGGAAACTGAAGAGTTCAAAAACCATAAATTAATGTACTATTTTGCTGTTTACAAAGTACGATTGAAAAATAGCGAAGTCAGGATGACCGAGTGGTCTAAGGCATTGCATTCAGGTTGCAGTCTTCCCTCAAGGCATGGATTCGAATCTCACTTCTGGTAGTACCTTGGTTTTAGGGCTTCCTGAGTGGTGCTAGTGTAAAGCACCAGCCTACCAATGCTAGAGACATAAGATATGCAGTTTCAGTCCCTGGGTCTGGATGGTACCCTGGAGGAGGGCACAGCACCCCACTCCTATAGTCTTGCCTGGAGAATGCTATGGACAGAGGAGCCTGGGGGCCGGGTTACAGTTCACACAGTTGCAAAGACACGGCTGAAGTGACTTAGCACATCGAAAAATATCAATAAAATTGCTCACTGATTGAGCAATTGGTGAGGGTTCATTTAATTAAAATGAAACTGTGCAATCTATATATACTCACAAGGAGCACAAATAATATTATAGTATTTTGAAAGCAGACAAGTGAAAGAAGGTATAATCCTCAGCCTGTGTGAGTGCGTGTGCATGTGTATGTGTGTACGTGTGATGCTCAGTGTGCCTATATAATCTTACACAATAATATGCATATTTATTGAGAAATTACCCTGAGCTAAGCGCTTTAGTTACAGCATCAGATCCTTATAGGTTATTCTAATTATCCGCAAGAATGTATTCATTTAACATTTATTGAGCACCTCCTAACCAGGCACCATGCTAGGCACTGAGGCTGCAAAAATGTATTGGTTCTGCCTCAAGGAACCTACAATCTTGTGAAAGAGACAAATGAAAACACACCAACATTGCAGCCAATGATAATATGTGTTGTGGAGTAGGATGAAACATAACTCCATCACAAGATCTGTGGAAAAAAGGAACAATAACATTTTAAAAATCCCATTATCCCCTTCCTCAATCATATATGGTTATTTTTTAATTTCCTCTTTTGCCTTATGAATAGATTTTTCCAGAGAGGTCAGTTAGCCTACAACCACTACTTTTATTTTCAATGCTCAGAAATTGGATGAATGGCTGTCCTGTGGCTAAAGGTGAGGGAGAGCTGATTCAAAACCTCGTGCATCACGTCCTTTCCCTTCTAGAGATTTTTCCGAAGTCTTTGTTGCCATGATGCAAAGTCTGAGGTCTCTGTAGGTGACTTGACTCAGAGGAGGATCAAAACCCCACCAACTGACCCATAGACGTGGCCCCCAGTGGCACCTCAGACTATAAGGACGTGGCTCTGGTTCCCAGAGAGGGGACTGGGCAGCTCAGCAAGTGCAAAATGATGCATCAGGGATACAAGAAGGGAATATTGGAATGTCTGCATGTATCTTAACTGAAAATAAGACACGAGTCAAGCTTTGACTACGTTTAACACAAAGAGTGATCCATACTTGCTTGTTAGGTCTGTATGTCTGTTGGTCCCACACACATAGACCATAAGGGGTCACCTAAGGCACACTGAGGGTCACACATACACACATACACATGCACACACACTCACACAGGCTGAGAATTATACCTTTTTTCACTTGTCTGCTTTCAAAATACTATAATATTCTTCTTTGTGCTCCTTATGAGGATATATAGATTGCAGTTTCATTTTAATTAAATGAACCCTCACCAAATGGCTTAAGAACCCTGCAAAGAAAAAAAGAGTGTGTTGAAGATAATAACATAAGTCCAAGTGGACAGGGAAGCCTAGTGTACTGCAGTCCACGGGGTGACAAACAGATGGACATGACTAAGTGACTGAACTGAACTAAACAACAGGAAAATAGCACTGTCCCTAACCTGATATATGCTTATTGTCAAATATATCATGAAAGTCTAATCAGATAAGACTATAAAGTTGGCAGAAACAATGTTGAAGTTATCAAGAAGACATTGCCTTGTTCTCCACTGGCCTTTATGATAAACCTCACTCGAAGTGTATATTAAGCCTTGTGATATTAGCTAGTGATAGAGGTATGTGTGCTAAGCCACTTTAGTTGTGTCCTATTCTTTGCTACCCCATGGGCTGTAGCCTGCCAGGCTCCTCTGTCTGTGGGATTCTTCTGGCAAGAATACTGGAGTGGACAACCATTCTCTTCCGCATGGGATCTTCCTGACGCAGGGATTGTAGCTGGGTCTCCCGCATTGCAGGCAGATTCCTTACTGTCTGAGCCACCACTTACCTATAATTTGTAGAAGAATAAATACAGTACTTATATTAGGTACGTGTACAAATATTTCTCCTGCTAAAGTTGTATGATTGAAGAAAATTGAAGGTCACTGTTTTAGGGAACTAGACTTGCTTTAAGAAACTCTGGCCCTTTGAGATAACATTCTCTGTCATGTGGGCAGAAGCAGATGGCTATTTTGTGTGGACCTGAGATCAAGGACTTGTTGCTTATTTACTTACAAGCTGAATTTTTTAAACAGCGTTATCTGTATGTTGGTGTTCCCTGAAGAAATTTCTTGTGTGCTATGAACCTTTAGAAAAATAATCCCATATTTTGTAACAAATAATCATTTTATACTTTACAGTATGGGAAATACTGAAAATAGTTTTGTATAATTTTTTCTTCATCTTGTGAGATTTAATTTATATTTTTAAAGTCTCCTGTCTCCTATATGTGTTATTTTTGTTTGTGTCTTTTCTTAGTCTGACAATGATTTTTCTTTCTGGGGAAGAAAATTTACATAACTGCTCCACATGTAAAACAGTGTTGCTTGGTGAATTATGGTCACAAAAAGTTCTTTTAGAGCCTGTGAATAACTCTCTGCCTTAGCCAATTTTTTATTTTTTTTTTGGTAACGGGCCTCTTTGACATTCCAAACCCAGAAGTTTCCCTCTGGCCTGGCCTCTGTTCTCCGAAGGCCAAGTCAGGGGTTAGAGGCTTTTCCAGCTGTCTTCTGGCCCTTGAGGATGATAATTGAGAACACACCTCTGGGAACAGGGCAACAGGTCACCTATGGGCAGTCCTTGAACCTTGTAAAGCAGGTGCCGCTTAATTATATGAGTTGAAAGTTAGCGTGGCACCAATTTCCTGCCTGGAATCCTATTCAGGGCAAAATGCTTTGCTGCCAGTCTACTCAAGTGTCTTTCCATGAGATGTGGGGATTTCAGTGGTGAGTCACTCAATTTAGGCTCTGCTGTGTGAGCAGAGCCTAAATTGTAAACTGGGGAGACTAATGCCTACTTCATGGACTTGTTGTGAAAGATGAAATGAGAATCTGTACAATGCATTTAGCATAATAGATAAAAGTTGTCAAAAATGTGCATTATTGTTATCATTGTCATGCATTAGATATCCAAACTCAGTCTCCAGCTGAATAAGTGGGGAATGGGGACTTAATGACTAAAGTAGAATTAAAATTTGACTATACCTATTTCAAGGGATGACCATCTCCCACCCTGAAAGTGGATAACAGGATTTCACACTATTTTTCTCACTTAAAACACCCTAAATATAATTTATAAAAATGGGTTTATGGGAGCAGATAGACTTGCATTCATATAGCAACTCTGCCACTTACATGATCTTGGGCAAGTCACTTAGTCTCTGTGACAATCTGTATAGGGGTTTTCACCAGTAATATTGAATTTGATGGACTTCTTTGGTGGTCCAGTGGTTAAGGATTCACCTTGCAATGCAGGGAACACAGGTGTGATACCCAGTCGGGGAACTAAGATCCCACATGCCGCAGGGCAAGCTGGCATGCCACAACTAGAAGATCCTGGATGTCACAACTAAGACCCGATGCAGTCAAATAAATAAATACATAAAATAAAAATATATTGAAAAAATATTGAATTTTAGAACATGATATAAGCATGACATCTGGAAGAGTATCTGGCACTTAGTGGGATCCCCACACATTGTCCCTAGTCCCTTTCTTTTTTAAAGATTTATTTATTTGTTTGTGCTAGGTTTGGGGCTTCCCAGGTGGCACAGTGGTAAAGAATCCGCCTATAAATGCAGGAAACAAAGGAGATGTCGGTTTGATCCCTACCTGGAGTAGAAAATGGGGGCCCATTCCAGTTTTCTTGGCTGGAAAATCCCATGGACAGAGGAGCCTGGCAGGCGATAATCCATGGTGTCGCCAAGAGTCGGACACGACTGAGCAACTATGCTACATGCACGCATGCTCTAGGTCTTACTTGCGGCGTGTGGGATCTAGCTCCCTGACCAGGAATTGAATCTAGGTCACCTGCACTGGGCGGAGAAGGCGATGGCACCCCACTTCAGTACTCTTGCCTGGAAAATCCCATGGATGGAGGAGCCTGGTGGGCTGCAGTCCATGGGGTCACGAAGAGTCAGACATGACTGAGCAACTTCACTTTGACTTTTCACTTTCATGCATTGGAGAAGGAAATGGCAACCCACTCCAGTGTTCTTGCCTGGAGAATCCCAGGGAGGGGAGAGCCTGGTGGGCTGCCGTCTGTGGGGTCACACAGAGTTGGACACGACTGAAGCGACTTAGCAGCAGCACCTGCACTGACAGTGCAGAATCTTTGCCACTGGACCACCAGGGAAATCCCCTTACTCCCTCTCTTAATAGCTATTAAATAAATCAAGCCTAAATACTTAGGCTGTAAAAAAATGAAGATATCTTTATTGTCTTAAGTAAGGCACACTGTGATGCTGTGATATAAGAAGAAAGGTATATTTGGCTCTTGTCTTTGGAAAGTATTTCCTTGGGTTCTGTGAGTCATTATAGCCAATTTTCACATCCAAGGAAAGGGTAGTGGGAACCCCTGATTTGTAGCCGAGTTGGACAGAAGTGTGGGTAACCTGGGGATCCACTGCTTGCAGTGTCATCTGACATGGAGGCAGTCTTGCGGGAATGAGCCCTTAACCTGTGGGCTCTGCACTAACTCCGGGTAGTTAGTATCAGAACTGCATTAAATTGCTGGGAGCCCAGTTGGTATCTGCAGAGAATTGGAGAATTTCTTGGTGTGGAAAATACTCATTTGGTGTCAGAAGTATTGTGAGTAGAGTAATAGATTTCATTTACCTGTTAGGAACCTCCAAGTAGATGGAGACACCTGTAGACATGGATTAAAAAATAAACACTTACTGAATCCTATTATGGGGCCTCCCAGGTGGCACTAGTGGTAAAGAACTCACCTGCCAATGCAGGAGACATAGGGGACCCTGGTTCCATCCCTGGGCTGGGAAGATCCCCTATGGAAGGGCATAACAACCCACTCCAGGATTCTTACCTGGAGAATCCCAAGGACAGAGGAGCCTGGTGTGCTACAGTCCATAGGGTCGCCAAGAGTCAGACACGACTGAAGTGACTTTGCATGCATGCATGCACCCTGCTATGTGCCACGCACTGGTTAGGCAATTTGTAATTTCATGGATTATTTAAAACTGTGTGGAGAACATATTAATAACACAATTTTATAGATGAGAGAACTGAGTTTAGAGAATTTAAGACTTTGTCTCAAGTCAGTCTAGTGATGGAAAGTCCACTGTTCTGACCTCCTGCTTCCTTACACCAGCCCAGATCTCTGGACCAGCAGATCCTATATCTCTAAAAGAAAACACCTGATCTCCCCTCCAGTTACAGGCGCTGGTAGTTAAACCAGAACCAGCAGGATAAAGTGGTCATTTGGAACTCTTCCACAAAGCCTGGAGGACACCTTGTGTCACCAGCAGAGCCCTGGGGGCCTTTGGTAAGGGGAACGTGCTTTAGTTTTCCCAGCTCCCAAACACAATGAGTTCTAAGCCACAGTCATCCCGCCAAAGCTTCTATCTAGCTCTCTTATTACCAACCCGTTGACGGCCTATTTGATCCTTTTGTGGTAGAATTCAGGGCCAATTCTCTTATTGGGGCACAGAACCTTACTGTCAGGACCACAGACAGCAGTTCTCTGGGATTTCATGGATGAAAATTCAGTTGGCAATCCAGGGCAGACTGTCAAGAAGAAAGATGGAGAGAGAAACCTCTGTAATGACCACTAGCTATTAAATTTGACCACCGTCTGAAATCAATACCCTCTCAAATTAATCCCAGACTGCCTAAATCAGTTACAGTCCGCTACAATTTATGTCACACAGGAGCCACTGGGAGGTACAGAGTAGAAGGGTGTGGGAAGGTGAAGAGCACGGGATCATGTTGGGACCCAGGCAGAACATCCCTACCTACACTCCTGGGATTGTTGCAGGATGGAATTCTCAGCCTTCTTTTTCAAAATGAAAAAACCTTTTTCTTATGATTTTAAAATAATGCATAATAATAATGCATATGTGTTTAGTTGCTAAGTCATGTCCAACTCTTTGCGCACCTACGGACTGTAGTCTGCCAGGCTCCTTTGTCCGTAGCATTTTCTAGGCAAGAATACTGGAGTGGGTTGCCATATTCTCCTCCAGGGGAACTTCCCAACCTAGGGACCAAACCCATCTCTCCTGTGTCTCCTGCATTGGCAGGCAGATTCTTCACCCCTGAGCCACCTGGGGAACTCATATATATATATATACTTGATAAATTATGGCTATATATATTGGCTGTGTCATGCAGCCAATATATATGAGGGATCCTACTTCCCCAACCTAGGATCGGGTCTCAGCACCCCATAGTGGAAGCACTGTCTTAACCCCTGGACCACCAGGGAAATCCCAGCATTGTTATTCAGTCACTAAGTTGAGTCTGACTCTTTGTGACCCCATGGACTACAGCCCACCAGGCTTCCCTGTCCTTCACTATCTCCCAGAGTTTGTTCAAATTCACGTCCACTGAGTCAGTGATGCTATTTAACCATCTCATCCTCTGTCACTCTCTTCTCCTTTTGCCTTCAATCATTCCCAGCATCAGGGTCTTTTCCAATGAGTTGGCTCTCCACATCAGGTGGCCAAAGTGTTGGAGTTTCAGTGTCAGCATCACTCCTTCCAATGCATAATATTACTATTGTTTTAAAATCAGACATTAGGCAATGTTTAAACAAGCAAATGAAAATCTCATGCTTACTGCTGCCAATTTGTAATAACATTCTGGGTAAACCCTTCCAAATTCTTTGCTGTTCATATACCTTTAGTCCCCAGCAGTTGTTTTAAAAACAGGATTATATTTTGTAATTTTATCATTTCTAATATCAATGTATCATAAATAGCTGTCTGAAAGAATACAGATTTCTGTTGCTGTTTTAATGGATTTAGGATATCCATTATAGAGATGTACCATAATTTACTTAGCCATTCCTCTCTTTTAAATGGTTTCCAGTTGCCATTGTTATACAGAAAGTTGCAACACACACACTAGCACATTTTTTTTACCTCCCAATTTCCTTTATTATTATTATTTTTTAATTTTATTTTTACTTTATTTTACTTTACAACACTGTATTGGTTTTGCCATACATTGACATGAATCCGCCACAGGTGTATACGAGCTTCCACTCCTGAACCCCCTCCCACCTCCCACCCCATATCATCTCTCTGGATCATTCTTGTGCACCAGCCCCAAGCATCCTGTATCCTGTATCGAACATAGACTGGCGCTTCATTTCTTACATGATAATATACATGTTTCAATGCCATTCTCCCAAATCATCCCACCCTCTCCCTCTCCCACAGAGTCCAAAAGTCTGTTCTATACATCTGTGTCTCTTTTGCTGTCTCACATACAGGGTTATCATTACCATCTTTCTAAATTCCATATATATGTGTTAGTATACTGTATTGGTGTTTTTCTTTCTGGCTTACTTCACTCTGTATAATCGGCTCCAGTTTCATCCATCTTATTAGAACTGATTCAAATGTATTCTTTTTAATGGCTGAGTAATACTCCATTGTGTATATGTACCACAGCTTTCTTATCCATTCATCTGCTGATGGACATCTAGGTTGTTTCCATGTCCTGGCTATTATAAACAGTGCTGCGATGAACATTGGGGTACATGTGTCTCTTTCTATTCTGGTTTCCTCGGTGTGTATGCCCAGCAGTGGGATTGCTGGGTCATAAGGCAGTTCTATTTGCAATTTCTTAAGGAATCTCCACACTGTTCTCCATAGTGGCTGTACTAGTTTGCATTCCCACCAACAGTGTAAGAGGGTTCCCTTTTCTCCACACCCTCTCCAGCATTTATTGCTTGCAGACTTTTGGATCGCAGCCATTCTGACTGGTGTGAAGTGGTATCTCATTGTGGTCTTGATTTGCATTTCTCTGATAATGAGTGACGTTGAGCATCTTTTCATGTGTTTGTTAGCCATCCGTATGTCTTCTTTGGAGAAATGTCTATTTAGTTCTTTGGCCCATTTTTTGATTGGGTCGTTTATTTTTCTGGAATTGAGCTGTATAAGTTGCTTGTATATTTTTGAGATTAGTTGTTTGTCAGTTGCTTCATTTGCTATTATTTTCTCCCATTCAGAGGGTTGTCTTTTCACCTTGCTTATAGTTTCCTTTGTTGTGCAGAAGCTTTTAATTTTAATTAGATCCCATTTGTTTATATTTGCTTTTATTTCCAGTATTCTGGGAGGCGGATCATTGAGGATCCTGCTGTGATTTATGTCGGAGAGTGTTTTGCCTATGTTCTCCTCTAGGAGTTTTATAGTTTCTGGTCTTACATTTAGATCTTTAATCCATTTTGAGTTTATTTTTGTGTGTGGTGTTAGAAAGTGATCTAGTTTCATTCTTTTACAAGTGGTTGACCAGTTTTCCCAGCACCACTTGTTAAAGAGATTGTCTTTACTCCATTGTATATTCTTGCCTCCTTTGTCAAAGATAAGGTGTCCATATGTGTGTGGATTTATCTCTGGGCTTTCTATTTTGTTCCATTGATCTATATTTCTGTCTTTGTGCCAGTACCACACTGTCTTGATGACTGTGGCTTTGTAGTAGAGCCTGAAGTCAGGTAAGTTGATTCCTCCAGTTCCATTCTTCTTTCTCAAAATTGCTTTGGCTATTCGAGGTTTTTTGTATTTCCATACAAATCTTGAAATTATTTGTTCTAGTTCTGTGAAAAATACCGCTGGTAGCTTGATAGGGATTGCATTGAATCTGTAGATTGCTTTGGGTAATATATTCATTTTCACTATATTGATTCTTCCAATCCATGAACATGGTATATTTCTCCATCTATTAGTGTCCTCTTTGATTTCTTTCATCAGTGTTTTATAGTTTTCTATATATAAGTCTTTAGTTTCTTTAGGTAGATATATTCCTAAGTATTTTATTCTTTTCGTTGCAATGGTGAATGGAATTGTTTCCTTAATTTCGTTTTCTACTTTCTCATTATTAGTGTATAGGAATGCAAGGGATTTCTGTGTGTTGATTTTATATCCTGCAACTTTACTATATTCATTGATTAGCTCTAGTAATTTTCTGGTGGAGTCTTTAGGGTTTTCTATGTAGAGGATCATGTCATCTGCAAACAGTGAGAGTTTTACTTCTTCTTTTCCAATTTGGATTCCTTTTATTTCTTTTTCTGCTCTGATTGCTGTGGCCAAAACTTCCAGAACTATGTTGAATAGTAGCGGTGAAAGTGGACATCCTTGTCTTGTTCCTGACTTTAGGGGAAATGCTTTCAATTTTTCACCATTGAGGATAATGTTTGCTGTGGGTTTGTCATATATAGCTTTTATTATGTTGAGGTATGTTCCTTCTATTCCTGCTTTCTGGAGAGTTTTTATCATAAATGGATGTTGAATTTTATCAAAGGCCTTCTCTGCATCTATTGAGATAATCATATGGCATTTATTTTTCAATTTGTTAATGTGGTGAATTACATTGATTGATTTGCGAATATTGAAGAATCCTTGCATTCCTGGGATAAAGCCTACTTGGTCATGGTGTATGATCTTTTTAATGTGTTGTTGGATTCTGATTGCTAGAATTTTGTTGAGGATTTTTGCATCTATGTTCATCAGTGATATTGGCCTGTAGTTTTCTTTTTTTGTGGCATCTTTGTCAGGTTTTGGTATTAGGGTGATGGTGGCCTCATAGAATGAGTTTGGAAGTTTACCTTCCTCTGCAATTTTCTGGAAGAGTTTGAGTAGGATAGGTGTTAGCTCTTCTCGAAATTTTTGGTAGAATTCAGCTGTGAAGCCGTCTGGACCTGGGCTTTTGTTTGCTGGAAGATTTCTGATTACAGTTTCAATTTCCGTGCTTGTGATGGGTCTGTTAAGATTTTCTATTTCTTCCTGGTTCAGTTTTGGAAAGTTGTATTTTTCTAAGAATTTGTCCATTTCTTCCACGTTGTCCAATTTATTGGCATATAATTGCTGATAGTAGTCTCTTATGATTCTTTGTATTTCTGTGTTGTCTGTTGTGATCTCTCCATTTTCATTTCTGATTTTATTGATTTGATTTTTCTCCCTTTGTTTCTTGATGAGTCTGGCTAATGGTTTGTCAATTTTATTTATCTTTTCAAAAAACCAGCTTTTGGCTTTGTTGATTTTTGCTATGGTCTCTTTTGTTTCTTTTGCATTTATTTCTGCCCTAATTTTTAAGATTTCTTTCCTTCTACTAACTCTGGGGTTCTCCATTTCTTCCTTTTCTAGTTGCTTTAGGTGTAGAGTTAGGTTATTTATTTGACTTTTTTCTTGTTTCCTGAGGTATGCCTGTATTGCTATGAACTTTCCTCTTAGCACTGCTTTTATAGTGTCCCACAGGTTTTGGGTTGTTGTGTTTTCATTTTCATTCATTTCTATGCACATTTTGATTTCTTTTTTGATTTCTTCTGTGATTTGTTGGTTATTCAGAAGCGTATTGTTCAGCCTCCAAATGTTGGAATTTTTAATAGTTTTTCTCCTGTAATTGAGATCTAATCTTAATGCATTATGGTCAGAAAAGATGCTTGGAATGATTTCGATTTTTTTGAATTTATCAAGGTTAGATTTATGTCCCAGGATGTGATCTATCCTGGAGAAGGTTCCGTGAGCACTTGAGAAAAAGGTGAAATTCATTGTTTTGGGGTGAAATGTCCTATAGATATCAATTAGGTCTAACTGGTCTATTGTATCATTTAAAGTTTGCGTTTCTTTGTTAATTTTCTGGTTAGTTGATCTGTCCATAGGTGTGAGTGGGGTATTAAAGTCTCCCACTATTATTGTGTTATTGTCAATTTCCCCTTTCATACTTGTTAGCATTTGTCTTACATATTGCGGTGCTCCTATGTTGGGTGCATATATATTTATAATTGTTATATCTTCTTCTTGGATTGATCCTTTGATCATTATGTAGTGGCCTTCTTTGTCTCTTTTCACAGCCTTTGCTTTAAAGTCTATTTTATCAGCTATGAGTATTGCCACTCCTGCTTTCTTTTGGTCTCTATTTGCATGATATATCTTTTTCCAGCCTTTCACTTTCAGTCTGTTTATGTCCCTTGTTTTGAGGTGGGTTTCTTGTAGACAGCATATACAAGGGTCTTGTTTTTGTATCCATTCAGCCAGTCTTTGTCTTTTGGTTGGGGCATTCAACCCATTTACGTTTAAGGTAATTATTGAGAAGTATGATCCCGTTGCCATTTACTTTATTGTTTTGGGTTCGGGTTTATACACCCTTTTTGTTTCCTGTCTAGAGAATATCCTTTAGCATTTGTTGGAGAGCTGGTTTGGTGGTGCTGAATTCTCTCAGCTTTTGCTTGTCTGTAAAGCTTCTGATTTCTCCTTCGTATTTGAAAGAGATCCTTGCTGGGTACAGTAATCTGGGCTGTAGGTTTTTTTCGTTCAACACTTTAAGTATGTCTTGCCATTCCCTCCTGGCCTGAAGAGTTTCTATTGAAAGATCAGCTGTTATCCTTATGGGAATCCCCTTGTGTGTTATTTGTTGTTTTCCCCTTGCTGCTTTTAATAGTTGTTCTTTGTGTTTGATCTTTGTTAATTTGATTAATATGTGTCTTGGCGTGTTTCGCCTTGGGTTTATCCTATTTGGAACTCTCTGGGTTTCTTGGACTTGGTTGGCTATTTCCTTCCCCATTTTAGGGAAGTTTTCAACTATTATCTCCTCAAGGATTTTCTCATGGTCTTTCTTTTTGTCTTCTTCTTCTGGGACTCCTATAATTCGAATGTTGGAGCGTTTCATATTGTCCTGGAGGTCTCTGAGATTGTCCTCATTTCTTTTAATTCGTTTTTCTCTATTCCTCTCTGATTCATTTATTTCTACCATTCTATCTTCTATTTCACTAATCCTATCTTCTGCCTCCGTTATTCTACTATTTGTTGCCTCCAGAGTGTTCCTGATCTCATTTATTGCATTATTTATTGTACAATGACTCTTTTTTATTTCTTCTAAGTCCTTGTTAAACCTTTCTTGCATCTTCTCAATCCTTGTCTCCAGGCTATTTATCTGTGATTCCATTTTTATTTCAAGATTTTGGATCATTTTCACTATCAATATTCGGAATTCTTTCTCAGGTAGATTCCCTATCTCTTCCTCTTTTGTTTGGTTTGGTGGACATTTCTCCTGTTCCTTTACCTGCTGAGTATTCCTCTGTCTCTTCATCTTGGTTATATTGCTGTGTTTGGGGTGGCCTTTCTATATTTTGGGAATTTGTGGAGTTCTCTTTATTATGGAGTTTCCTCACTGTGGGTAGGGTTGTATCTGTGGCTTGTCAAGGTTTCTTGGTGAGGGAGGCTTGTGCTGGAGTTCTGGTGGGTGGAGCTGGATTTCTTCTCTCTGGAGTGCAATGGAGTGACCAGTAATAGGTTATGAGACGTCAGTGGTTTTGGAGTAACTTTGAGCTTCCTGTATATTGAAGCTCAGGGATGTGTTCTTCTGTTGCTGGAGAATTTGCGTGGTATGTCTTCCTCTGGAACTTGTTGGCCCTTGGGTGGTGCTTGGTTTCAGTATATATATGGAGGTGTTTGATTAGCTCCTATTTATTAATGTTCCGTGGATTCAGGAGTTCTCTGATATTCTCAGGGTTTGGACTTAAGCCTCCTGCTTCTGGTTTTCAGTTTTATTTTTACAGTAGCCTCAAGACGTCTCCATCTATACAGCACCGATGATAAAACATCTAGGTTAAAGGTGAAAAGTTTCTCCACCTTGAGGGACACCCAGAGAGGTTCTCTGAGTTACATGGAGAAGAGAAGAGGGAGGGGTTAGTTAGAGGTGACTGGAATGAGATGAGATGGGATCAAAAGATGAGAGAGCAAGCTAGCCACTAATCACTTCCTTATGTGCGTTCCACAGTCTGGACCACTCAGAGGTGTTCACAGAGTTATACAGGGAAGAGGAGAGGGAGGAAGTAGACAGAGGTGGCCAGGAGGATAAAAGAGGGGAATGAAAAGGAGAGAGACAGATCCAGTCAGTAACCAGTTCCCTAAGTGTTCTCCACCATCTAGAACACACAGAGATTCACAGAGTTGGGTAGAGAAGAGAAGGGGGAGGGAAGAGACAGAGGCCACCTGGTGGAGAAAAAGGAGAGTCCAAAGGAGGAGAGAGTGGTCAAGCCAGTAGTCTCACTCTCAGGTAAAACTGAGTACTGAAGATTGGGTTTTTAAATGTACAAAATTGACAACAAATACCAAAAAGCAAAGATTACAAATCTGGAGTAGAGGTTGGATTTTCAAAAATACAATATTAAAGAAAAGAAGAAGAAAAAAAACAAAGCCGCAAGAATTATTAAAAAATAACAACAACCACAAAAAGACTATCTATGGCATTTGCTTTAAAAATAGGGTTCTTTTTTTTTTGAAAAGTAATAGTAGGTTATAAAAATAAAAATTAGAGAAATAGAGGACTTAAAAATTTAAGAAAGTTAAAAAAAAAGAAAAGAAGAAAAAATAATCACGCAACAACATCAACACACACACACAAAGAATGATCGTAAAAATAGTAAAGATATTTCTGGGACTTTCTCTGGTGTTGTGGGCAGTGTCCAAGGCGGTTCCCTCTGTTTAACTTCTTCTGTTTGCTGGTTTCTTCAGTGTCTGATTTCCGTCTTGACACAGGGAGGGCGGTGGTGGACACTTTTTTTTTTTTAGGCTCACTTGTTCAGTCGCACCGTGGGGAAGGAGGGATGCTGTTTTTGAAGCCAGTGATCTGCTTTTCTGGGTGCCTGATGTCCTCTGCCAGCATTCAGAAGCTGTTTTGTGGAATTTACTCAGCGTTGAAATGTTCTTTTGATGAATTTGTGGGGGAGAAAGTGGTCTCCCCGTCCTATTCCTCCGCCATTTAGGACCGCCTCCTAGCACATTTTTTGTAAATACTTTATCCTGTGGTCATTAACCCTAAATCTGAAATTCCACAAGACTCCAGGAACCTCAGTCTTACCTATGCACACCTCTTTGATAAATAATGGCAAAACGTTCACTCACTCAACAAATATTTTTTGGGTGACCATGTTGTTCCAGGCACAGGCCTATGCTTGATGGATACGCAGTGAGTAAAACAGATGAAACCTCTGCCCTCAGAAAGCTCACATTTAGAGGGATGAAATTAATAATAAAATAAATGATATTGCATAAGAAGGTGGCAAGTGTGAAAGAGAAAAATTAGAAAAGGTTTTTGTCTATAGTAATTCAGCATTTATTCTCTCTATCATATGCTATTCAGTTTAATTCACTAAACATCCATTGAACACCCACATTATGTTCTAGATAATCATTCTAAATGAATGGGGCAGGTAGAAATGAAATATGATCCCTAGTGTAGATAAGCTCACAATTATTTTCTTGCTTATGACTTAACCATCTCATGTGTGTATATTTGATCTTCACAACTAGATTAGAAAAGCCTTGAGGGCAAGAGTCCATGTTTTATACTTTTCTTGGGTTCTCTTGAAATTTTAGTATGTTTTTGTTTATAGAATTAATGGTCAGTAAATGCTTGTTATGGACTTGTGAAATAGAAATGATGTTTGTGGCCTTGAGAGATGACAAACTGGGTTCTACACATCAAAAAGGATTCAAGATGAAAAAAAAGGCACTAGTTAATATCCAAGGTTAATGAGAAAGCTACTTATTCAGATCATGGTGTTGGCATTAAAAAAATAATTCCTCTAAATCATGGATCATCTAATTAAATATAGTAATATAGATATTTTAATGTCACATAGAGTGACTCATTGGAAAAGACTCTGATGCTGGGAGGGATTGGGGGCAGGAGGAGAAGGGGACGACCGAGGATGAGATGGCTGGATGGCATCACGGACTCGATGGACGTGAGTCTGAATGAACTCTGGGAGTTGGTGATGGACAGGGAGGCCTGGCGTGCCTCGATTCATGGGGTTGCAAAGAGTTGGACACAACTGAGTGACTGAACTGAACTGAAGAGTGATTTTAGCACTGTTTTCGAAAGCTGGTTGAACAAGTAATACTGTTTTTAAAGAAAAGCAAACCAAGTAGAGAAGTATGCTGGCTTTTCATCTGGCTCTTGGTGGAGTGTTTAAACTGCCCCTATATCCGACAAGGATAAAGAGGAGAGTGAAAAATCTGGCTTAAAACTCAACATTTGAAAAACTAAGATCATGGCATCTGGTCCCAGCACTTCATGGCAACTAAAGGGGGAAACAATGGAAACAGTGAAGGACTATTTTCTTGGGCTCCAAAGTCACTGCAGATGGTGACTGCAGTCATGAAATTAAGAGAGGCTTGCTCCTTGGAAGAAAAGCCATGACCAACATAGACAGCATATTAAAAATCAGAGACATTACTTTGCCAAGAAAGGTCCATATAGTCAAAGCTATGGCTTTTCCAGTAGTCATGTATGGGTATAAGAGTTGGACACTAAAAGCTAAATGCTGAAGAATTGATGCTTTTGAAGTGTGGTGCTGGAGAAGACTTTTGAGAGTCCTTTGGACTGCAAGGAGATCAAACCAGTCAATCCTAAAGGAAATCAACCCTGAATATTCATTGGAAAGACTGATGTTGAAGCTGAAGCTCCAATACTCCGGCTATCTGATGCGAAGAGCCAACTCACTGGAAAAAAAACTCTGATGCTGGGAAAGATTGAGGGCAAGAGAAGGGGACGATAGAGGATGAGGTGGTTGAATGGCATCACTGACTCAATGGACATGAGTTTGAGCAAACTCCGAGAAGTGGTCAAGGACGAGGAAGCCTGGGGTGCCATAAGTCGGTGGGGTCAAAGAGTCCTAAACAACTGAGCGACTGAACAACTTCCGACAAATATACACCAAACTGCCTGAAGGGGGCGCTCCCTCATTTCGTCCAACAGACCCTTGTTTTGGGCTCCTGTCCCCTATCTCCTGACTGTGCCATCTTTCATTAAAAAAGAAAAAAAAATCTTGCCATACAAAGTAGGTAACTTTAAAAGTATTTATGAACTAGTGAAGGATTATATGTACTTTACATTTCTCACGATTGAATGTCTAATATTTGTCAGGGATTGTATCCTGTACGGCATGCTACATATATTATTTCTCTGGCAACAGGAGCAGTATTGTCTCCATTTTGCAGAAAAAGGCTCTGAAGTCAAAAGAGTTTGCAGTGTAAGTGGTGGAGGTGGTCTGCACACTGTTCTTTGTAGCTGCCTTTGTCTATTTACTTACTGTTGGCGTCATCATGGGAGAAGGCAATGGCACCCCACTCCAGTACTCTTGCCTGGAAAATCCCATGGACGGAGGAGGAGGCTGCAGTCCATGGGGTCGCTGAGAGTTGGACATGACTCAGTGACTTCACTTTCAGTTTTCACTTTCATGCATTGGAGAAGGAAATGGCAACCCACTCCACTGTTCTTGCCTGGAGAATCCCAGGGACGGGAAGCCTGGTGGGCTGCCGTCTATGGGGTCGCACAGAGTCGGACACGACTAAAGCGACTTAGCTGCAGCAGCAGCAGCAGAGTCATCATGGGCTTCCCAGGTGGCTCAGCGGCAAAGAATCCGCCTGCCGATACCGGAGACGCAAGAGACGTGGGTTTGATACCTGGGTAGGGAAGATCCCCTGGAGAAGGAAATGGCAACCCACTCAGGTATTCTTGCCTGGAGAATTCCATACACAGAGGAGCCTGGCGGGGGCGGGGGTGGCGGTGGGGCGTCTATGGCAGGGGGAGTCACAAAAGAGTCAGACACGACTTATAAACAACACCAACAGTATCATCATGTTATTGTCACCGTTGATGTCATTCTGGCAGAAATAGTACAATTTAAAGATAGTTCTCTTTATATTTAACACTAATTTCTCCCCCATGACGTCTCTCAACAGAGACTCTGCCTATCAGACCTGGAGGGTTTTAGTGAGGACATGTGGGGTCTTTCTGGTATTTTCTGGCCCAGGGTCTTTTGAGTTGAGCAAGCCTTGCAACAGGTAAAGCTCCCATCTGGCAGATCCTAGCTGCCTGCAGGACCAGGCAAGGTTTTGAATTCAATTCTTATCCTTTAACAGTTTTTTCTAGCTTTAGGGAGATACAATTGATATGTAACATGTGAGTGTAAGGCATACAGTGTGATCATTTGATACACATATATATTGTGAAATCACGACCACAATAAGGTTAGTTAACACCTCGTCATTTCACATCATTACCTTTTGTGTTTGGTGAGAACATTTAAGGTCTACTCTCTTGGCAACTTTCAAGTGTATAAAACAAAGATACTGTTATCAGTAATCATTATACTGTGTGAAGGTCTTCAAACTTACTCATCTCATAATTGGAAGTTTATATTCTTTGGCCAGTATCTTCCTATTTCCCTCAACTCCCAGCCCTAGCAACCACCATTCTGCTCTGTTTCTATGAGTCTGGCTTTTTTAGAGTCCACATATTAAGGAAGATCATACAGTATTTGTCTTTCTCTGACTTATTTCACACTTAGTGTAATGCCCTCAGGGTCCATCCATGGTGTCACAAATGGCAGAGTTGGCTTCTTTGTTGTTGAGCCTTCCTTTCTGCTTGCATTTCTCCTGGCACACCCCAGATGGTGGGAGGCCCTGGAGATAAGTAAATAGCTAACCTTTCAAACTCCCATCTGCAGAATGATATAAAAACCTCAGAACAACATGGGCCTTTTCCCAGTCCCCACCACAGCATCTGGGGCCCAGTAGGTACATAATGATTTTTGGTGAACAAATGACACTATTTACAGAAGTATTTTACTAACTTTTGAAGCCTTTCCTTCAGAAGACAAAGCTAAGTTTCAGAGAGCTGACTGCCTGGAGTAACATGAAAAGCTGTGAAGACAAAATAAAAAAAAGCAAAAATGGTTATTCTCTTTAATGTAAAAAATTTTTTCTGCCAATTTTTTAGAGTCAGTTGTGGCCATCAACTCTCTATATTTAAAAAAATTTTTATTGGAGTACAGTTGATTCAACTCCATATTTTTTATCTCTGGTTCTATTATCAAATTCTTCTTTCTATCATAAAAATATTATGTATAATATGTAATACATATGTATTATAAAAGTAATAGAAAATACTGACAAGTATGAAGAGGATTTATACATCAAATTGTACACCACTAATAACTCTACCACCCATAAATAATTATAACTAACATTTTTGTGTATTTCCTTCTCACATTTTCCTGTGCATGTAATGTATATGCATTACAACAGTGAAAATACACACACGATTTTCTACTTTTATCACTAAAACAGTATAGTATTTTCCCACATCATTAAATATCATTAAAGCCTTGATTTTGGTGGATGTAGAATATTCTGTTTAATGACTGTCCCATAGTTTATTACAGACATATTCAGGCATTGTCCTGGCTCTTTGTATAAATATCCCACAACAGATAGTTTTGAAGGTGGTGAAGGTGAAGTCGCTCAGTCGTGTCCGACTCTTTGCAACCCCGTGGACTGTAACCTACTAGGCTTCTCTGTCCATGGGATTCTCCAGGCAAGAATACTGGAGTGGAGTGCCGTTTCCTTCTCCAGGGGATCTTCCCGAGTTTAGTGCATAGTTACTATATACATCCATGGTTATTTCCTTTTGATCCTCTCATTTATAAACTCCAGACTCAACTACTTCTAAGGCAATAATTTTTTTCTCAAGATAGATCTTTTACCTTTTCTTATAAAGTTCCATCCGTTTTAAACAATCACCCTTGACATTATTAAAAACTATTTCTTGAAAAAATAAAGCTTTGTTAGAGGATTTAAGGTAATAATTTTTAACCAGTGAGACATGGCCCCTTGGAGGGGACAGCCAAGAGTAGGATACGTGTAATCTGAAAAGCCTTACTCAAAATTTCTGTTGTATTGATTTTTTTGTTTTTTTGAATTTGTTACAATATTGCTTCTGTTTTATGTTTTGGTTTTTTGGCCATGAGGCAAGTGGGATCTTAGTTCCCTAGCCAGGGGCTGAACCCACACCCCTTGCTTTGGAAGGCAAAGTCTTAACCACTAGACTGTCAGGGAAGTCCCATTATGTTAATTTTTTATTAAGATATTTAGCTGTTTGGAAATTGTGTCACAAAATATGGGATTTTATTTTTCTAATCGAGGAAAGGGTTGAAATGTGTGTTCATTCAAAAACATGGCATGTGAAGTCCTACGCTAGAGCCTAGGGATCCAGCTATGAACAAGATAGACAGGCTGAGAATCACATACTAAGGTTTGCATAGAACACTTTTAAAGCCTCTAATGGTCTGGACAGATCATTTTCTTTTTCATTTGTCAATCTTGTTTGGAGCAAATCAGATCTGTGCTGAGAGTAAAAGAGATTCTATATGTTAAGTGCCTGGCAGAGTTCCTGGAATCTAGGTCTTCAATAATTGCAACTGTTCTCCACCTTCTCATCCCTGCCAAACGAAGGTTTCGTTCATGCTGGTGGTTGTACTGAGCCTCACAACTCACTCTGAGATCCAGTGTGCAGGGGATGGCCACTGGCCAGAGCTCTTCTCTACAAGCACAGAATCTTGGCCTTGTCAACACTAGACTCTCTTGAAGCTAAAACCATTATGATTTAATTTAAAGGGTCAAAAATTTGTAGACTTGAGGGTTCAGTACTATCCCTTGATCCTGGATGATAGGCCTTATGTGAAATGTTCTCTTTGAAACCATGACAGGACTTCCCTGGTGGCTCAGTGGGTAAGAATCTGCCTGCCAGTGCAGGAGACATGGGTTCAGTCCTTGATCTGGGAAGATCCCCCATGCCAAGGAGCAACCAAAGCCTGAGTGCTACAGTTACTAAAGCCCGAGCAGCCTAGAGCCTGCGCTCCGTGACGAGAAGCCACTGCAACAGGCCCGTGCACTGCAGCTAGAGCAGCCGCCGCTCACAACTAGAGAAAGCCCGCGCACAGCAATGAAGACCCAGTGCCACCAAAATAAATGATTAATTACGAAAGAACCCGTAATGAAAGTTGGGGGTCATTCAGTGCTACCTTCTCATTTTACATCACTAAACTCTCCCTCTAAACCTCAGAGTTGCTGATGCTCACTTTCACAAGAATCATTTCTTGCTTTGGGAACAACTTCTCATAAACCTTGAAAGAGAGTTGGCCATTTGGGGGAAGATGGAAAGGTGATGTGATGGGAAAGGAGGATGAAAACTGTCTTCCTGAGATAGAGCGACTCTCCCCACTCCCCACAGAACTCAGGGGACAGATCGCCAAGTTCTCATTGTGAATTTTTTTCTTTTTGGTAAGCACGCAACCCATCTATTTTCTCAGAAGGAAGCCTTTCTCTTATGTACATTGTCTTCCATTGTGGGTCTGACACAAATCCAATTAGATAGCCAGGAAGCCCCACAGCAGTTCACCCAGCAGGTCATTGGCTTATTTTGTGAAAGTTCTAGGTAGTCCTGGTGACCCATAACTTCCTGAAGACATTGTCTGCAGAGACTGAAAGTTAAAAAAAAAAAATCGTATTCTGGCTTTGATGATGTGAACCAAAGATATATGTTCAGAGAAGCTGTTGAACTCAGATCTGGGTTATAAGTAAGGAAGAATGTTATTTACCTTTTCTTACCTCCTCTATTACCCTAGTGTCTTAGATACATTTTTTTCCTCTTTCTCCAGGGCTCTTAAAAAGATCTTTTTAAAATCTCATCATAATGCCATGCTTCCTAAAGTAAATCTAACCTAGCACGAAGAAGTTATTAGCCAAGTTTCTTTTATCCACATTAAAGAGTATATGAAACATTGATTTTCTGACCACCCTTGATAAATCACAGCCCCCTGATAAGTCTCCAAGGTGGATTTATTACTAGCTGAAGACATGATATACTTCATACTTCAACAGAGCAAGGTTGGATACACATGTAGCTATAATGGAAAATGAAGCAGAGGGATTTATATGTCTAATTAAAGTAGCAAACTCTCAAATCCAAACCCATAAATAGACTTTTAGGGGTCTTATTGCTGGAAGAGTTGCAAAAAAAAACATTTTGAGGTGAGAGTTCATTTTTCCTGAATCAGGTGAGCCTAGTGCTTTAAAAATTGAAAGCTTTTGCTCTTAGTAATTTCACTTACAAGAATATAAATATAATCTGAACTGCATGACTATGTATAAGTCTGATTTATGAAAATCTGTCAAATCCTAGACTCTAAGAAGTAGTGGCAGATATATCTTGAGACAGAATTGTAGGATTATTTAGCTAATACACTAAAGTTTATAAGACATAGAATTTAAAGTTTTCTGTGTTTGAATAAAGGTTATATATAAATAAAAAAAAGAAATCTGGAAAAATACTGGACCTCAAATAAGAGTAAGAAGCTGAATTCATTGGTGTCATCCATACAAGGTCATAATAAATTTGTCTTCTCTTTCACTTTGTTGTTCTGAAAATATTTTTCTGATTGATAGCTGGTTATCATGTCCTTGTGTTGCTTCAGTTATTACCATTCTGCACATTTCAAAGGATAAAATTGCTTTTTAATCACATCAGTGACATAAACCATAATGACATTTTTTTCTTCACAAATACCTTAAGACTGTGAGTCCTGAAGTAGCCTGTGAGCTCCTTTAGGACAGAACCATGCCATTCTGCCCTGGGTACCCAGCTCTGAGCTTATTGTGCGGCTCCATAAACACTATTTCACCCTCCTATACTGCTTATGGGGCCGTAAGTTGGGGCAGCCACTATGGACAACAGTTTGGAGGTTCCTTAAGAAATTTAAAAATAGAAATACCATACGATCCAGCAATCCCACTTGTGGGCATATATCCGGAGAAAAACATGATTCAAAAGGATACATGCACCCCAGGGTTCATTGTCTCTCTGTTGACAACAGCCAAGACATGGAAACAATGTAAGTGTCTATTGACAGATGAATGGATAAAGAAGATGTGGTACCGATATACAATGGAATACTACTCACTCAACAGAAAAATAATGCCATTTGCAGCCACATGGTTGGATCTGGAAATTATCGTACTCAGTAAGTCAGATAAGAGAAAGATGAATACCATATGACATCCCTTATTTGTGGAATCTAAAATATGACACAAACTTATCTCTGAAACAGAAACAGACTCACAGACACAGAGAACAGACCTCTGGCTACCAAGTTGGGAGCAGGTTGGGGAGGAACAAAGTGGGAGTTTGGGGTTGGCAGATGCAAACCATTATATATAGAGAATGCATAAAAAACAAGGTCCTATTGAATAGCAAAGGGAACTACATCCTATGATAAACCATAATGGAAAAGAATGTAAAAAAGGAATGCATATATACGTATACACATATATACTTGGAGAAGGAAATGGCAACCCACTCCAGTAATCTTGCCTGGAGAATTCCACAGACAGAGGAGCCTGGCAGGCTACAGTCGATGGGGCTGAAAAGAGTCAGGCATGACTGAGCAACTATCACTCACACACATATACTTGTGTGTAACTGAAGCACTTTGTTGAAAAGCAGAATTTAAATGCAACATTGTAAAACCAACTATACTTCAGTAAAAAACAAAAGCACAAGTTTGCATGAATTAAGGGAATCCAGATATCCTGGACATCCCTTGGTCATCCCTGAGGCTGAGGAATGCAATCGATTGAGTTGTCCCATCTGCTGGGAAGTATCAACCAACCATGCTGGGGACAGTTGTGGAATTTGGAGATTTCAAATCTTCAGTACCACAACGGCCTCATTTTTTGTAAAATGTGAAAGAGATTTGCAAACAGAGAACCTGAATAGGCAAAAATGTAGGACACAGGAAAAATTCCTAGAGAGTGGCTAAACATGGTTGTGAGAAGAAATGTGATCCTTCCCATCCAGCAGAAAGTCTTCAGCTGATCTCCTTCAAGGTTGAGCGATTCCCTGCCTGCTGGAGGGAAGAAAGATGACTGGGGGGAGATAATGGGCTCCCTATTATCAGCTGTAAACTAAATGCATATTTGCTTCTATAAATATTTGGCACGTGAGGAGTACGCAGGGAATAATGATCGGGTCCAAATTACTCATTTGTTTCTCTGTAAGTGGCAAAGTTAGCATCAGCTGATGTAGTTAGTGAGAATCAGGTCTGATAAAATCAGCAGGGGACAAGCCCTCAGCAACTGCAACAGCAAGTTCAAGATGGCCTGTTTGGGATGAGAAGAACCTACTAGAGGTTGTCCTCTCTCCCTTTCACACTGTCTCCTCTGCAGTTAGCATCCAAACAGCTTCTAACCCTGCCACCTGTGGCTCTTTAAATCGCCCTCCTTTTCTGTAGGACCCCACAGCTACTTCTCATCGCCCTGGCAGTTATGATGAGAACCCAGGGGTCACTTGCTGGGGTATGCCACAGCCTTTACCAGAGTGCCCTCCACAGCCACACTTTCTTCTTCTCCAGTGTTCCAGTCTGTCCTGTTGCTACACCAATTCCATACTCTAGACAGACTTGGTATTGCAAAACAAGTTGAAGAAGGTAACGAATCCCTTTAAGACTCAACATTCTCGTTTCTAAAATGTATTGTGAACAACCATCGTGGGTCTGCCTAGGAGGCAAGACTTCTAGTGTTAAAACCAAGAATGTCCCAAACAAACCAGGATGAGTTGGTCATTTTACTAAAACAGGAATAATAACACCTCATTTCTTATGTAGATGAAATGTAATATTGTTTGCAGAGTATGTATTAGGAACAAGTATTCAATAGATGCCAGCCTCCCACCTTCCTTAATCAGTTAAAAGTATTTATGAAATAAGAGTTTGTGGAACACCTGCCAGTGGCCCTCTGGGTGCTGGGCAGCCGTGTCAAGTGAAGTCTGGAGCACAATTCCTGTGTTCAAGCGGCTCACAATCCAGCTGGAGATCTAACATTAATGCATATGAAACTGTTTTATTTATTTTATACTTCATTTCTTTCCCGAAAAAAGCTTGGAGGAAGCTCAGAATAAATGATACAGATACATGAAAATCAGAGTTGAACGATAACAGCCACATAATTAGAGAGACAGTGGTGCAACAATTATACCAGAAACCCAAGGCTAAGGAAAGCAATTCCAACGGAATCCAAAGCAGACGAGAACAAAGCAAGAATAACCCAGAGCAGACTAAATTAAACAGTAAATTATATGGTCTCAGTTACAGAAGTTCAAGGTAGTGGTCGGAAAGTTCAAGGTGGAGTACAGTGATGATTTCCTTCAAACCAGCTGCAAAGGTCATGTGCAGGATGCCTACTGCATGCCTCCATTTCTTCTCAAAAGCAGGGAGGATGCTTCTTGTGACAAGACATGGATTATTAATGATGTATGTGTGTTTCCAACCTCTCCCCTGCTCCTGCCCATTTAGGAGGCTGCGTTGCCCAAGTTTCTCCCAGAGCACAGAAAAGAGCAAGGGCCTGGGGAGGAGTTTAGGAGAAATTTTTTCTCGAGAAGTTAGGAGGAGAGAGAAGACAGGGAAGACTGTGGTGGGTGAGGGAAATAGATGAAAGAAGGCTTTTTAGGAAGTGTTGCCTGGAGCCATATATTCCCTTTACGGTGCTTGAGTAATTTTGGAAATTTCTTTTTAGCTGCCAGACAGTCTCTCTTGGATTCCAACCCCCCTCTGAAACACGAGCCAACGAGTGAATGAAAAAGAAAGCACTTATGCAAAGGCCGTGTTTGAAGCTGGATCATAATCCTCTCCCAACAGCTCAGACCCTCTGCTTTGCTCTTTGGTCAAAAAAAGGAAAAATGCTAAAGACTTGGACAATTGGGATTCTGGCTCATTGGTTTCATAGTTCTATGTCTTTGGGCAGGTTACTCACCCCGTCAAATACTCAAATTCCTCATCTGTAAAAATGGATTACTTGTAGAGAAATAAGAGAACCTATTTGCATATAAAACCCTCAGCTCAGTGGCGGGCACATACAGGCCCTTGGTAAATGTCAGTTTTCTTCCTTCCCCTTTTGCAATCCCATCTACTTTAAAAAAAAAAAAGTTTATTTGGCAGCATTGGGTCTTCGTCGTGGCACGCAAGATCTTTTGTTGCAGCACATGGACTCTCTAGTTGTGGAAAGTAGCTCAGTTGTGCCCGACTCTTTGTGACCCCACTGACTATACAGTCCATGGAATTCTCCAGGCAAGAATACTGGAGTGGGTAGCTGTTCCTTTCTCTAGGGGGTCTTCCCAACCCAGGGATCAAACCCAGGTCTCCAGCATTGCAAGGCAGATTATTTCCCAGCTGAGCTACCAGGGAGGTGTATGGGTTTAGTTCCTCTGAGGCATATGGGATCTTAGTTCCCCAACCAGAGACAGAACCTGCATTGCAAGGTAGATTCTTAACCATTGGACCATCAGGAAAGTCTCAGTCCCATCCTTTTAGAATTCATTCCTGCTGGATCAATTGTGTGCAAAGGTGAAACTCCCATGTCTCCCTCTTTAAATCAACTCTCCATCCAGTTACTCCCCAAGCCTCCCAGGTAAACCCACCTAGACGTCTACTTACCCAGAGATCTACCTTTCCTGTGTCTGTCTCTGTGTTTGTGATTGCTCTTCTAGGACAGCGACCACAACTTTCTAACTTGATGGGTCATGTACAGCACAAAAGTCAGACCGATGCTATAACAGATCAAACCCCACTGTCGCTTCACCATTGTTGTGCACTGCTCATATTTCCTCTGCTTTGTTCCCATGGCCTGGATCTAACACCTAGAATGAAGTTTAATGCCCAAATTTCTTTCTGACAACAACATCCCACCCTTGCAGCTCATTCACTGCCTTAACGTACATCTTTGACCCTAATGTAACCTCTGGTTCCAGAGCTGCTCATTTGGTCCTTGACTCTTTTCTCCCATTTGGCTTGGCCTCTCTTTTCACCATGGTGTCTCACTGATCACTGAACCCAGGGTAGCAAGGCGTGAGCTAGGAAGCTGGAAGATGTGAGGAGCTGTAGGAACTACAAATGTGTTTATTCCCTCCTGGCTGGCACAGCAGCAAGGCAAATATGCTGTACTCTCTCATGGTTGGCCTGACAGACACAGCCATGACTCAACTCAGTGCTATTCAGACTCTCCTACAAGAGTGTTTCAGGCGGTGGTTATACAGGTTACGCACATCCACAGGGCTATAAATGATCTTGGCTGTTACATAATTATGAATTTACAAAACGTGAGAGTGAGAGGACTCGGGGCGAGAGAGCCTGACTGCCGCCATTTTGGCTAATTTGCTTTTTCCTTACACACGGTCTATCACTTCAGTTGTTCTCTGGCCATTTCCCTTTACCTACGTACGCCATGGCTGTTCATTGACCCTGGAACACCCAGCCATGGGTCAGCTCAGCCACTTACATTCAGGTCAATGAGCTCTGCTAAAGAAAGTCACATCACCATACAAATTCATGTTTTCCAACCTTCCAGGACTCAGTGATGCCAGAAATCTTCCACATGTCCTAGTATTTCTCCCATCTTCTTAGCAACTACTCCATATTCCACTTTTTTGCTTAAATCTACCCATCCATCTTCCTCTTTCCCTTCAATGACCTTGCCTCCTTGTTCTCTTGTGGGAACTGGGGCTTTCAAACTCTTCCTTGGGTCCCTTGACTGCTCAGAAATTTGAGCCTGTAGCATTCTTTTCCCTTCCTAATTCCCTCAGTGGGAGATGTAGCTTTTCTTCCTTCTTAAGTTTCCCCTCACTTATGTGGTGGACTCACCCCTCATCTCTATCAGAGACTTCTCCCCTTCCCTCATCACCTCAGCTCAGTGGTCTCACTCCATCAGTCATCCCAGATTTCTTTATTAAATTTCAGACTGTTCTACTTCACTAGCCCTGTTCCTTCAAGTGTGTAAATTCACTTAAATTTCTCTCCTCAAAAAATTCCCATCACATTGCTTATCCTTATCCCCAATTACTGTATTATGGGGCTTGAGCAAAAATGTTAACAAGTGAATATCCATGGACCCTCCCCTTACTGTACCATTTAATAGGAATCTGTATGCAGGTCAGGAAGCAACAGTTAAAACTGGACATGGAACAACAGACTGGTTCCAAATAGGAAAAGGAGTACATCAAGGCTGTATATTGTCACCCTGCTTATTTAACTTATATGCAGAGTACATCATGAGAAACGCTGGACTAGAAGAAACACAAACTGGAATCAAGATTGCTGGGAGAAATATCAATCACCTCAGATATGCAGATGACACCACCCTTATGGCAGAAAGTGAAGAGGAACTAAAAAGCCTCTTGATGAAAGTGAAAGAGGAGAGTGAAAAAGTTGGCTTAAAGCTCAACATTCAGAAAACGAAGATCATGGCATCTGGTCCCATCACTTTATGGGAAATACATGGGGAAACAGTGGAAACAGTGTCAGACTTTATTTTGGGGGGCTCCAAAATCACTGCAGATGGTGATTGCAGCCATGAAATTTAAAGACGCTTACTCCTTGGAAGGAAAGTTATGACCAACCTAGATAGCATATTTAAAAGCAGAGACATTACTTTGTTAACAAATTTCCGTCTAGTCAAGGCTATGGTTTTTCCAATAGTCATGTATGGACGTGAGCTGGACTGTGAAGAAAGCTGAGTGCCAAAGAATTGATGCTTTTGAACTGTGTTGGAGAAGATTCTTGAGAGTCCCTTGGACTGCAAGGAAATCCAACCAGTCCATTCGGAAGGAGGTCAGTCCTGGGTGTTCTTTGGAAGGAATGATGCTAAAGCTGAAACTCCAGTTCTTTGGCCACCTCATGAGAAGAGCTGACTCATTGGAAAAAGACTCTGATGCTGGGAGGGGTTGGGGGCAGGAGAAGGGGACGACAGAGGATGAGATGGCTGGATGGCATCACCAACTCGATGGATGTGAGTTTGAGTGAACTCCATGAGTTGGTGATGGACAGGGAGGCCTGGCGTGATGCAATTCATGGGGTCGCAAAGAGTTGGACACGACTGAGTGACTGAACTGAAAAGACAAAACCTGGTCCCCTGGAGAAGGAAATGGCAACCCACACCATTATTCTTGCCTGAAAAACCCCATGGACAGTATGAAAAGGCAAAAAGATATGACACCAGGAGATGAGCCCCCTAAGTTGGAAGGTATCCAATATGCTACTGGGGAAGAGCAGAGGGCAATCACTAATAACTCCAGAAAGAATGAAGCAATTGGGTGAAAGCAGAAACAATGCTCAGTTGTGGATATATCTAGTGGTGAAAGTAAAATCTGATGCTGTACCCATTACTGCATAGGAACCTGAAAAGTTAGGTTCATGGATCAAGGTAAATTGGAGATAGTCAAGCAGAAGATGATAAGATTAAACATCGATATCTTTAGGAATCAGTGAATTAAAATGGATTGGAATGGGCAAATTTAATTCAGATGACCATTAAATCTACTGCTGTGGGCAAGAATTCCTTAGAAGAAATGGAGTAGCCCTCAAAGCACACACCTTTATCCAGCAATACAAGAGATGATTCTATACGTGGACATCACCAGATAGTCAATATTGAAATCAGACTAACTATGTTCTTTGCAGTCAGAGATGAAAAAGCTCTATACAGTCAGTAAAAACAAGACCTGTAGCTAACTGTGGCTCAGATAATGAGCTCCTTATTGCAAAATTCAGGCTTAAATTGAAGAAAGTAGGAAAAACTACTAGGCCATTCAGGTATGACCTAAATCAAATACCTTATGATTATATAGTGGAGGCGACAAATAGATTCAAGGAATTAGATGTGGTAGACAGAGTTTCTGAAGAACTATGCATGTAGGTTCATAACATTGTACAGGAGGCAGTGACCAAAGCTGTCCCAAAGAAAAAGATGCAAGAAGGCAAAGTGATTGCCTGAGGAGGCTTTACAAATAGCTAAGGAAATAAGAGAAGTGAAAGGCAAGGGAGAAAGGGATATACCCAACTGAATGCAGAATTCAGAGAATAGCAAGGAGATAAGACCACCATCTTAAATGAACAATGCAAAGAATACAAGAAAACAATAGAATGGAAAGGACCATAGATCTTTTCAAGAAAATACTTGTTAGAGACATCAAGGGAACATTTCATGTAAGAATGGACACGATAAAGGACAGAAACAGTAAAGACCAAAGAGAAGCAGAAGAGATTAAGAAAAGGTGATAAGAATACAAAGAACTGTACAAGAAAAGTGTTAATGATTCAGAAAACCATGATGGTGTGGTCACTCACCTATAACTGGACAACGTGGAGTGTGAAGTCAAGTGGACCTTAGGATGCATCACTACAAAGCTAGTGGAGGTGATAGAATTCCAGCTGAGCTATTTAAAATCCTGAAAGATGATGCTGTGAAAGTGCTACACTCAATATGTCAGCCAATTTGGAAAACTCACCAGTCCCCACAGGACTGGAAAAGGTCAGTTTTCATTCCAATCCCAAAGAAAGGCAATGCCAAAGAATGCTCAAACTAACGCACAATTGCACTCATCTCACATGCTATTATTTTCTTGGGCTCCAAAATCACTACAGATGGTGAGTGCAGCCGTGAAATTAAAAGATGCTTGCTCCTTGGAATGAAAACTATTACAAACCTAGACAGCATATTAAAAAGCAGAGACATTACTTTGCCAACAAATGTTTGTATAGTCAAAACTACAGTTTTTCCGGTAGTCATGTATGGATGTGAGTTATACTATAAAGAATCCCAGTACCTGAAGAATTGATGCTTTTGAACTGTGCTGTTGGAGAAGACTCTTGAGAGTCCCTTGGACTGCAGAGATCCAACCAGTCTATCCTAAAGGAAATCAACCTTGAATATTCATTGGCAGCACTGTTGATAAAACTGAAGCTCCAATACTTTGGCCACCTGGTACAAAGAGATGACTGACTGGAAAAGCCCTTGAGGCTGGGAAAGACTGAAGGCAAAAGGGGACAGCAGAGGATACAATGGTTAGATAGCATCACTGACATAATGGATACGAATTTAAGAACACTCCGGGAGATAATGGAGAACAGAAGAGCCAGGCATACTATAGTCCATGGGGTTGCAACGAGCTGGGTACGACTTAAGTGACTGAACAACAAAAACAAAAGGCAGAACTATAGAAACAGTGATTACAAGAGACTGAAGAGCAGAAGGAGGGATTGACTATAAAGGAGAAACACAAGGGGATTTTAGGGGTAATGGACATCCCCGTCCCCGACACACATCATGATTGTGGTGCTAGATATACTATTCTATACCTTTGCCAAAACCCATAGAAGTACACGTGACAGATGGTGTATTTTAAAGAACATAAAATTAAAAGTTATGTAAGAGGTAAAAATATAATATTGGAAAAATGCTAACACAGAACACTGGGCCAGGGTTCATGTATCCTCTCCACTCTCTCATGTTTTGAGTCTATATATGTGTTAGCAGGCACACACTCAAAGGAATACTGTTTAGTAAGAAATCAGATATTCAGCTATAAAATGTTGAATACATGCAGAACTGGTAGTATTCAAAACTACCCAAACTGTGAATAACACTAAAAATGAGTAAGTTAAAGTCTTCCCTTACTTGCTTAGAAGTACAGTACTGTTCAACAACAGTCATTTTGTTTCTCATTTTCTTCAGATTTTTCACAATGTATAAACACATGATCCAGACACATTCATTTTAAGACACCTTTTGCTGTTCGCCTGTGAGAAAGGACAGATCCTGAAAACACCCGAGAAATAATACAGGCGTCCATAATCCTAGAAACATACTAAGCCACTTAATTTACATGTGAAAAGTGGAGATGAAAATGAGTATGGGAGGCTACACCAATTAACCAATGAGAGGAGGTTTTTCATTTTAGTTCATGAATATTATGAGTAAAATCAATTTATTTCTGTGGCAGAATTCTACCTATTTGAATGATCCTACTATCCTTGAATATTTAATTCACTTATTCAAGACACCCTTTCTCCATCATAATTAATGTTGTAAGACAATGAAATGTTTTGTATGCAAACCAACATTGATTCCATATTTAAAATAAGAACACAAAAGCAAAAATGCACAATAAAAACTAAATACATTCAAATTGAATGAACCAGGTATGAGGCAATGGGCTTCAACTGTGTTTATTTTGGTTTTTCAATTTACTTATTTCTACAGTAAGAGTTTCCACCAATATTCAACCGAATGTTCACTGTGCAGACTTGTACACCTTCAAACGAAGCAAGTATGACCTTAAAATCCTGGTCAGACAACTTCTCGTGTTCTTATCCCTAAAAGAACTAAAAATATACATATACACAAAAATCTCCACATAAATATTTATAGCAAGATTATTCAAAACAGCCAGAGAACAGAAATAAGTTAGTAGAATGCCATAAATTTATGAATGAAAAAGCAAGCAAAATGTGATCTATAAATGGGGTATTACTCACCTATAAAAAGAAACGCAGTCTCAATCCATGCTATAACATGGCTGAACTTTGAAAAATCATGCTAAGTGAAGGAACTGTGAGTAAAAACATGTTCTATTATAAATGGTTCAAATGCAGATACAGATAAAACCCATTGGTATCAAAGTATTCATGCTCTTATTCCACAATCATTTCCTGAGCATGTACACCCGAAACCATGTGCTTCAAGACATTCTGCCCTACATATTCTTCTATATTCATTTTGATCAAACTTCAGACTTAAAAGTCTTATAGTTGTAAATCAACTATACTTCAATAAAATATATTTTTTAATATTTTAAAATGTATCGTTTCCCCTCAAATTTTCTCCAGTGAGTTTTAGCATCTTTTGATTTTCCTGGTTGAAATAATTATTATGATGACTGCCAAGTGATGAGTTTTTATATCCTGTCATTCTTATATGTTTATCACAACTTTCTGTAGTATTTTACTTTTGACTCTATTAATTAATTCATTCACATATTAGTTTGGTAATATTATAAACATTTTACCACCATTAAAGAGATTTACCATATTCAAACATCCCCAAATTGCATCCATCAAAATTAAGAGGCTGAGCAGCTCTGTGTCCAGCAGTCCTCCATGACAGATGCAGCCTTACTTAATTAACTATGACTGCTTTTTCCTTCAGTATTCTCTGTTCCAGGGCCCCAACTGTGAATATCTTATACAGGTTCAGTTCCCCTCAAGATACCAGAAAATAAGAAGACAAACTTTAGCATAACACACATTTCTTGCTATAAACTATCCAATTTTTTAAATGTACTTTAGCCACTGCTATGGCACAATCAGGCAAACTTTATGTTGCAATTCACTCTACCTATCATTCTGGACAACATTTTAGCTACTAGCTCAGAATTACTAATGAATGGTACTTGTTAAGACACAAGGTACTATCTTTAGAAAAGTGTTAGAATGAATACAGACAACTGGAGAAAAGTGAATTGATTACAGAACACATATTCATATGTAGTAGGTAGTTTATAATCTATACCATATGGTCATAAAGTACAATTTGAAAAATATTTCATTAGAACACTATGACACTTGAATCTATAGCAGTTAGGGATTGTACCTTCAACTCCAAGATCCTCATTGGTCCTCTCCCTGCTACTTATAGTATTTCTCTTGGTGTTACCTGTCATCAATTCTGTGTTAAAGTTGATTTTTTCCATTTAGTGATACTCCTCTTATTGGCCATTTCTTTTTGGACTTCGATTTATGCCCCCATGACATACCAGTCTCTATGAAATAGTTTCCCAAGGAACATTGCCTCATCCCCTAAGCACTGGCAACCCATATTTCAACAAGTCATTCTACAATTTGTAAATTTACACCACAGAATTTCCAACAAACCAATGTCCTATTCATCTTTTTCTCCTGTTCCTGCAGTATCTCAACACTTACACTTTTAAGTTTAAAGAACTAAACTTGAGAATTTGCATGGCTCTGACCTTAACACAGAGAAAATAAAAATGACCTCAAAAATGTGTATCTTTCCCCCCAAACAAGAGCAAATGTAGCAAAATATAAGTATTATTTTCATCTTCCAAAGGCTGTGACACTGATTGTGTTTTTCTTAAGTTGTGAATAACAGAATTAATTGCACAATCAAATGTAGTTTCTAATGAGTCTCTATCTTAAAAAAGGAATGAATATCCTATACTGTATGGTTATTATTAAATGAGATAATCCATGAAAAAGTGTTTATTTCAGCATGTGGTACACATACTAAGAATTCAATAAATGCTATATATAATTGAAATATATAAATTTGAGACTACACATCACACACATGCATACACAATAGTAAAATAATGATCCAAACTCACCATCAACAGTTTTTGAACAGTCTTCCTATAAAATTAGTTTATTGACCATATTCAAACAAGCACATGCATATTTCATTTTATGTGAATAAAATACAATATTAATGTTTCAAACATAGTTGATACTCAGCAACTAATGGCCAAACTTTTGAAAAAACTAGATTTTAATGTCAATTAACTTCAGTATATTAAATACAATTAAATTGGATAAGTGCATTATTAATTTCCCTAGCATTATGATTTGATAAAGATTATTTGTATTTTTACAAGTATAACTAAGGCTGTAATGAGTACCCTTGAGTTTACATACAAATTTGAACATTCCCTATTATGTCCTATAGGTAAATTTCTAAATATAAAATTGTCAAAATGTGCTAATTTCCATCTAATACATATTTTTCACTGTCTTTTGGACAGACTAACACACAAGGAGTTCCAAATTCTCCATACTTTGCTAATAAATGTACCATTAATCTAATAGGTGAAAAAAGTAATTGCTTATTTGTCTGTTAATGACTATGTTTAAAGACACACACAAATATTAATTTCATTATATATTTATAATAATTGATAATTATTTAGTATATAATTATTTCATTGCAAGATTAATATGGTTGAGCTTTTTTTTTTTTAAGGTAAGAAGTAGGTTTATCCAGAAACAAACACACTCCAGAATGTGGGCCATTGCAGAGGGTTTGGGTGGCATCCTGGTTGAGGACATTTTTATGTGTTCTTGACCATTCATGGTACTTTCCTTCTCTGATTTGTTCATTTATATGTATTCCTACTTTTGTACTGGAACACTTGTCTTTTTCTAATTGATTTGGGTGAGCCTTTAATAGAATATTAACACTAACCTGGTAATGTAAGTTTCAAGTAAACATAAAGGTACATTTTCAAATGACTGCAGAAAAAGTAATAACCCAAATTTAAGCTAGCAGGTTTTAGATATTCCTTCTCTCCTGTAAATCCTCCAATGTAGACAACATGGAGAAATTTGGAAAACACAGTTTAATTGGATTAAAGATTATGTTCATTAGTTATTTATAAAAATGTCAATCTTTCACATTTTTATAAACGAGATTACATGATAGCTTTGGAACATACAAATCCTATTATGAGATGTTGTATATAGGATTTCGGCTGCTAAGAAATATCTTTGATATTTTTATTAAAATATAAATAAGCTATAGACAAATATAAGCCATTCCACCAAGCCATTATTATTTAAAATTACATTTTTATGCTTAAACCTCACACATAAACCTATGTGAGTTAATATGTACAAATAATGAAAAATCACTAAATTGCTTCATTTCCTGAATGTTTTTATTCATAGAAAGTGTTGTCTATATGAAAGTTATTTTGTTTATACTTCAAGGTAATATTGGGCCTCATTCATGCATGAGATTTTGTGAATAAATTCTGTTACTTTGTAAAAAAAAAAAAAAAAAAAAACTGCTCAGGTGAAGTCAAAATAGACGGAAGTCAAAGCCTAAGGAGACCAGATACCACCAAGGAACTGAGAGACAATATTCTGACCTGAAATATACTGAAGAGGAAAAGAAGGCAGGTAAGATTTTGGTCACAATCCTTGGGAACTTGTGGGGAAAATATGCTAAATTTAAAATATAATTTAGTGGTTATAACTGGAAAGGGGTTCATATCACTCCAGTCACTTACATTGTTTTTACATTGCTTAGGTTATGATGGCATATAGTATTCACTTAGAGCACTCTCTTGTGAATGAGATTTAGCAGAATTATTAGTCATAATTTTCATGAAAGTAAAATGGAAAAATAAATTTCAGATATGTTTACCATGTACTGGGGTTAATCTGATTATTTTCCAGGTTCTGGTTTAGCCAATGCTCTAGTTCAGGATGTGGTACCGAAGCACAAAGCCTGCTGCTGTAAATAAGGTTTTACCGAAATACAGCCACACTCATTCAATTACATACTGTGTTTGGCTGCTTTTACACTGCAAGAGCAGAGCAGATCAGCTGCAACGGAGATTATACATCCTACAAAACTGAAACTGCTTGTTCTTTCACCCTTTACAGAAAACACTGACCAATCCATGGTCTACTTTAATGTTGACTGAGGTAGTAACTTCATATAATTAAAACTTAGTTTTAAGACACTGAAGCGTAAGTGGACTGAGGAGGCACTTTACCATATTTAGTTACCATATTTAGACTAAATTTTCTCATGAAAGCTGGCACAGAATGGAGGCAGCTCTACTTTGATTTTCTAAATTTGAGCACAGTAATAAGTCAAGAGTTCCTGCTAGATGAGTCCCTGAATTTAACGGCCCTCCGTCCTCATGCTCTCGTTTTCTCCTTATGTGTCATCACCTCAGAGACCACTGTCATCACTGTCCTTTCACATGGGAGGTAAAGCCCTTGTTTTTCCATTGCCATGCTCTTCTTCCTATTATATTTAATAGCAGGATGGATGGATAGATGATACACAAAAGAAAGATGATGAGTAACGGAATTTGAATGATAACATATATCAATAAGCTAGACAGATGAGACACACAGATAAATTATGGAAGATAAAAGTTATAGATGATAGATCTACAGATAGATGACAGATTTATGATAGAGTAAAATGGAGTAGAACTTGAGAATCACTAATAAAAGACATTACAACACTAAAGTGTTTCTCAAAACTGAGCATTTCTGTTTCAACAGAAACTTATTTATCTTCCACGTCCATTGAATATTATTTCAAAATTTGTCATAAGATCAAGGGTGGTAGTATGTTTTAGAAACAATGCAAAAACTACAAGTTTCCTCTCTCCTGTACGACTGTCATGGGAGTAAAAGTGAAAAAATATGCCATTCAAATCAAACACATATACTTGGAAGGTTAATTTCATATTCCCTAAATTCAGAGGTTGTAAGGTAAATTTCCCATTTATCTTCAATAAAGAAATTTTATTTCAAGAGACAAATCAATTCTGTGTTAAGAGAACTCATACCAAATATTTACAACATAACAAAATTTACAAAATATTCCACACTTCCATGTCTTGAACAATGGTAATATTATGAATTAAATATTTCTAATATCAATATATTCCAATCTTTTTACTTCTGCTTTTCTAACAAAGTCATTCATTTACTTTTTAACTTTATTGTAAATATCATGAAAGCAAACTCAGCCATTAAAAATATGGAATAATCATTTTCTGTATTACTTTCTGGGTAAGAAAACAATATAAATAAAACCAACCCCTGTCAAAAGAAGCTCATTTATTCAAAACTGTCAAAGGACAGAGAAAAACACATAAAACGAACTGTTAAGAACTCTTCATAAGTATCCTTTGAAAAGTAACAATCACATTCTGCTTTGCTAGCCTAAACTATTGCTTGAACTATTTTCTACACTAACTACTCCATGTTTTTTATTTCAATGAAGGCCAGAAAACTATGGAATATTATCTTTAACGTACTAGGGCGGGAAAGTAAAATCATAATTCTATATTAAGTAAATATATTTCTCAATATAAAGGACTAAAAAGGCGACACTGTCAGATAAAAGAAAACTAAGAAAAATTATCACTAGTACCGGTGCTAAGGAAAGTTCTTTGGGAAGATAAATAATGATAACCGAAGTAGACATGGATCTTCAGAACAGAATGAAAAGGATTAAAACTGGTTAATATATAGGCAATTATGAAATATTTTCCTTTTTATTTTAGTAGGAAGCTAATTACTTTACAATATTGTATTGGTTTTGTCATACAACATGAATCCTCCACGGGTGTAAACATGTTCCCCATCCTGAACACCCCTCCCACCTCCCTCCCCATATCATCCCTCTGGGTCGTCCCAGTGCACCAGCCCCAAGCATCCTGTATCCTGCATCGAACCTGGACTGGTATTCGTTTCTTATACATTACACGGTTCAATGCCATTCTCCAAAATCATCCCACCCTCTCCCTCTCCCTCTCCCACAGAGTCTAAAAGACTGTTCTATACATCTGTGTCTCTTTTGCTGTCTCGCATACAGGGTTATCGTTACCATTTTTCTAAATTCCATATANTGTATGGATGTGAGAGTTGGACTGTGAAGAAGGCTGAGCGCCGAAGAATTAATGCTTTTGAACTGTGGTGTTGAAGACTCTTGAGAGTCCCTTGGACTGCAAGGAGATCCAACCAATCCATTCTGAAGGAGATCAGCCCTGGGATTTCTTTGGAAGGAATGATGCTAAAGCTGAAACTCCAGTACTTTGGTCACCTCATGCGAAGAGTTGACTCATTGGAGAAGACTCTGATGCTGGGAGGGATTGGGGGCAGGAGGAGAAGGGGACGACCGAGGATGAGATGGCTGGATGGCATCGCTGACTTGATGGACATGAGTCTGAGTGAACTCCGAGAGATGGTAATGAACAGGGAGGCCTGGCGTGCTGCGATTCATGGGGTCGCAAAGAGTCAGACACAACTGAGCTACTGAACTGAACTGAACTGAACTCTCATTGCCATCTTAGCCTTTCTTCCCCTTCCTTCCATAGGGGCAGGATTGTCTTTGTCTTTCTTGCTGTACAGACTCTGGGCAACGAGGCAAGAGTGAACTAGAAAGAGTAGCGGAGTGGATCTGCATTGGAAAGAGCTGTACCAAAGATGAGAAAGAAGATAAGAGAACCGGCCTTGTATTTCCATAAGTATTTTAGGGGAAGGGATGGAAGTTTTTAAAAATATAGACTCAGGTACCACAGGAGACTCATTGAACCAGAATATGCATTTTTTTTCTTCAGAATACAGATTTAACAAGATCCCTAGGTGATTTGTAGATTAAGATTTGAGAAGCAGACACAAATTAACTAAAAATGAATCATGGATATATTATAAAAACCTAAGAATATCAATCTTCTAGAAGAAAGTGTAGGAGAAAATCTTATGACCTTGGCTTGGACACAATTCTTAAGTATAACAAAAAACAAAACAAACAAACAAAAAAAAAACCCATGATCCATAAAAAGCAAAAATAGCTTGAACTGCACCAATATTAAAAACTTTTTTACATTTCAAAAGACATGATTAAGAAAATGAAGACAAGACACAGATTGGGAGAAAATATTTGCAAGTAACATATCTGATTAGAAAAGCATCCAAAATACAGAGAACTCTCAAAACTTAACAATAAGAAAAAACAACCCAAATTAAAAATGGGCAAAAGATCTGAATAAATATTTCATTAAAGAAGATATATGAATGGCTAATAAGTTCATGAAAGCATGCTCAACATCATTAGTCATCATGGAAATGCAAATTAAAGCACAATGAGACACTATTATGTATCCCCTAGAATGTGTGTGTGCGAGTGTGCAATGTCACTTCAGTGATGTCTGACTCTGTGCAACCCTATAGACTGTAGCCTGTCAAGCTCCTCTGTCCATGGGATTCTCCAGGCAAGAACATTGGAGTGGGTTGCCATGCCCTTCTCCAGGAGATCTTCCCAACCCAGGGATCAAACCCATGTCTCTTATATCTCCTTCATGGGCCGGCTGGTTCTTTACCACCTGGGAAGACCATCCCCTAGAATAGCTATAATCAAAACATCTGAAAACACCAAGTTTCATGCCAGTAGGAATATAAAATGCTATAGCCACTTTGGAAGATAGTTTGGCAGTTTCTTCAAAAGTTACACATAAATTTAAGATAGAGGCCAGAAATTATACTCCTGGGATTTTACTCAAGAGAAACGAAAATGTATATCTACACAAAGATGTATGTTAACATATATACATATGATTGTTCATAGAGGCATTATCCATAATAGCCAAAAACCTGAAACAAAACAATCCAGCTCTTTATAAAGGGAGGAATGAATGAATAGCTATTCCTGTAGAGGTCACTGTCATCAGTAGTCAGTAAGGACAGGCACACAGGTGCTCAACGCTTTCTAGCATGCCTTTGCTCTCCTCCTCTCCATGGCTCCATTGACCAATAGTGACCCAAGGCCCACCACTAGATACTTGACTGGACCCACAGAAGCACTGGCGCCATCAACATCAAAGTTTCCACAAACAAATCCACGAGGCTCCCTTCGTAAGTGGTTGGACATATCTGGCTTTTCAGATTGACTGAGTGACTTCTCCCCTGATTATCCAATACCACTTTCTGGCTTTACTTCTCCAGCTCCTTGCCTAGTTGTGAAAGATCTTATTCCTATAACAAGTCCTTCATCCTGTAATACCCATAGTCACTCTGTTCCCCTGACTGAACGCTGTTATTGGCAGTGTAGGGTATGGAGTTAGAGAAGGTGAGGTGCGGAAAAAGAACGAGACTGGCACTTTAGAGGAACAGATCACCTTTAAAGAGGCGAGAAGGGGCAGCATTCAGATTAGTGAGCTGCTGCACTAACCCAAGCAAAGAGTAGGTATATACAGACATATATGTGGAAATCTGCTGTCTTAAGGGGGCCTGTTCTCCAAGGTTGCTCGGAGTAGTTATCACTTAAATGGCTGGGGGAAGGAATTCTGGAGATCAGCCAGAGGCTGGACCAGCTGGGAGCTGGGCTAATCAACCTTAATGTCCTTTTTTTTTTCTTCCTTTGTATGGAGAGTTCTTTGTTTTGCATAGAATGGTGGGGAGGACCTGGAGGGCTTCAGGCTATTTTGAGTGGTGTAACTTTCCTTCAGTCAACAAGAGTGGTTCCAGGGAAACAGAGCCTTAAGGATGGGACATGAAATCATTTCACTGATCTGAGTAGATTTAAAGGCATTAAAGACTGTTGCTAGTGGTAAGGTGGAAGCTGGTAGTCCACAGCACTTAAGTAAAGTGGCAAACTTTACTTAAACGACCACCTGTAATCATTTGCAATCAAGCACCTAGAGAAAGCAAGGCATTGTGTGTTGAGTGGTTGCTGCCACAGAAAATTTTAGTGCAGATAAAAATTGTCAAGAATTTGGTTGCTTCTACCTACACTGGAGAGCTGGGGAAAGAAAATGATAAGCTCAATGCTTTACACGCCCAGATCAGGGTCCAAATGATAAACCAAAAAGCTCTGAAAGAAACCCCTGTCCTCTGTAGGTTCAGGGCCAAGATTTCAGAAACCCAAACCCAAGGTTTAATTTTTTTTTAATTTATTTACTCTTAACTGTGCCGAGTTTCGTTGCTGCACGGGCCTTTCTCTTTACGGGGAACGGGGGCTGCTCTCTGGAGGCAGTGCTTCTCTTAATGCGGAGCACAGCCTCTAGGCCTTGAGGGCTTCAGTAGATGTGGCACATGGGCTCAGTAGCTTCGGCTCCTGGGCTTAGCTGTTGGACAGCATGTGGGATCTTCCTGGATCAGGGATTGAATCCATGTCTCCTGTATTGGCAGGTGGATTCTTTACCATGGAGCAACCAGGAAATGCCCCAAAATCTAATCTTAAAGATGGCTGAATTGGCAATGCCAAAAAAATTTACATCAGTGAATGTACTGAAAACCATTGACTTGTATGCTTTAAATGGGTGAATTGTACCGTGTATGAATTATATCTTTAAAAAGCAATTACCAAAAAAAAAAAAAACCCACAAAAATGTACAACATTGCAAGTTTTTCTGTTAAAGTTAGGGCATTGACTGGGAAGAGGGGAATCCTGAAATTTGTAGGGGGACATGTGGGCAGTTTCTGATGAACTTGAGGATTTCAAAGTAAATTCTACCAAGTCTCCTTTGTCAGCAGAAGCAATCCTTCCTTCCCCTATCAGAAGAGGTCAGCCTCCCCATCTCAGACCTTGGAATGATCCCTCTGAAAGCGGGTGACTTGCAAGGGACTGTTGATTTCCCTTAGGACCTACCCCTACCCTAGACCCTTTTCCTGTCCCCTCTACAGTCATGGATGATCTCACTGAAGCTCATGTTTTAAGTGCCATCTCTATGCTGATGACTCAAATTTACAGCTTCAGTTCAGACCTCTCTCCTGAACTCCAGACTCACATTCAATTGCTTTCTTTAAATCTCTGCTTGGACGCATCTCAAAATTAACTTGTCAGAAGCCAGTCCTTTAAGTTTCCCTCTCCCGACTTGCTCCTCCACCATTAAAATTCTTGGTGGTGCCCTTCTCTCTTCTCTTCCTCTTACATCCAACCCTTCAAAAATATCTCCAGAAGTTACTATTTCTCACAGTTGCCACTTGCCATTAATCTAGCCCAAAACTTTAATTATCTCTCATCTGTGTCGTTAGAGCGGCTTCCTAGCTGGTGTCTTGCTTCTAGCTCTGCCCCCTTTTCAGTCTATTTCCAACACAGTAGCCACTGTGATCCTGTCAAAATGCAAGTCAGATCACATTACTGCTTTGCTCAAAACCTTGCAACAGCCTTGCATTTTCCTCAGGGTAAAAGCTAGAGTTGCTGCAATGGTCTAGGTGACTTGACATGATCTGCCTCTGCCCCCTACCGCCTCATTCCGCCCAGCCACACTGTTTCATGGGATACTTGAACGTGCTGGGTTTACTTCCCCTCAGAGCCTCTGCTCAGGATACTTGCTTCCCCAGATAGCCACACCTCTTGAGTTTCAGTGCTTCTCAGCACTTTCCCAGTGTGGCCTTCTCTGGCCAACCCCAAACTCTCTCCATTCTTCACATCCCTGTCCCCTCTCCTGCTTCACGTCTCTTTCCGATTATTCACCCATCCCCTACATAATGCACATGGACAAGGATTTTTGTATATTCCCCTCCACTGCCATACCTCCAGTGTCTAACAAAGTGGCGCTTGATAAACTGTGGAACGATGCTTATATCCAGAGGAAACTCTAATTTGAAAATATACATGCACCCCAGTGTTTATAGCAGCACTGTTTACAATAGTTGAGACATGGAAGCAACCTAAATGTCCATCAATAGATTAAGGAAATGTGGTCCATATATACAATGGAATACTACTCAGCCATAAGGAAGCAAAAAATAATGCCATTTACAGCAATATAGGTGGAAGTGGAGATTATCATACTAAATGAAGTCAGAAAGAGACTCATACCATATGATATCACTTACATGTGGAATCTTAAATGATGATACAAATGAACTGATTTACAAAACAGAAAGAGACTCATAGAAGACAGACTTATGGTTATCAAAGGGGAAAGGAGGGGAGGGATAAATTACAAGTTTGGCACTCACAGAAAAACATCACTATATACAGAATAGACAGACAAAAGGACCTACTGCACAATATAGGGAAACTATATTCAGTACTTTGTAATAACTTATAATGGAAAATAATCTGAAAAAAATATATATCTGAATCATTTTGCTGTACACCTAAAACTAACACAACATTGTAAATCAACTATACTTCAATTAAAAAAGAAAGGAAAAAATCAGTATAAAATCAAAATCAATCAATAAAATTGTAGAATGAATGAATGCAAGTAATTGACATAATGTTTAGTAGATAGTCAATGATGTTAGTTGTCACTATTTAGCTGATTATTTCAATCACTGAGTTGGAAGTTAGTCTAAACTTTCCCTTCCTTTTCCCTTTCCCACTCCTGTATCTAAATAGTCCCAAAATTCTGTAGTATTAATATTAAGCCCTCATCAATTTTCACCTGGATTATTGTAACAGGCTTCAGACTGAGTTCTGTTCTTTTCCTCTCTTTCTTTGATTTTTGCTAAACATTGCTGCTCAAGTTTCAAAATCACAAAACTGATCATGTCAATCCCCTGCTTAAAATTCTTCGGAGGCTCCATGGACTTGTCAGTTTATACTTTTTCACTTACAACCCAAATCCTTTACTGACCCAGCCCTCGGACACCCTTTCTGGCCTCTTCTCCTGAGATCCTCACACCCTTCCCTCCAATCCAACAAAGCCACTCAATTCCCTCCAAGAGCAATGCTCTTTTACACCTTCTTGCTTTTCTACATGCAGTCTCTGTTGCCTGAAATGACCTTCTTTTCCCACTCTCTTTTCCCACTCTCTCGAATTATACTCATCTTTCACATTTCATCTCAAGCGTGATGGACTCCAGAAAGTCTTCCTGGACCTCTCAGTCTGATTTAGATAGCACTTTCCTGTGCTTTCCCCATCACAGCACTACAGTCCTGCAGTAAAGCTGGTACTGTGCTGGTCTGCCTTCTCCACTAGTGAATACAAGCCTGGAGGGTAAGTGAGGTGTCACATTGTACTTTACACCTCCATGCCTAGCACGGAAATGAGGGGGCTGGAAGTGTTTGCTGAAATTGTGAGGGCTGTAAGGTTAAGACTCTGCTAGCTTCTTTTTATTTTTCATCTCTATAAAGAGTTCATATAGATTAAGGTAAAGAAATGCAAAAAGGCAAAATGGTTGTCTGAGGAGGCTCTGCAAATATTTGTGAAAAGAGGAGAACATAAAGGCAAAGGAGAAAAGGAAAGCTATACCCATCTGAATGCAGAGTTCCAAAGAATAGCAGGGAGAGATAAGAAAGCTTTCTTAAGTGAACATCCAAAGAAATAGAGGAAAACACTATAATGGGAAAGACTACAGATCTCTTCAAGAAAATTAGAGATATCAAGGGAACATTTCATACAAAGATGGGCACAAAAAGGACAGAAATGGTGTGGACCTAACAGAAGCAGAAGATATAAAGAAGATGAGATGGTTGGATGGCATCATCAATTCAATGGACTTGAGTCTGAGCAAACTCTGGGAGATGGTGAAAGACAGGGAAACCTGGTGTGCTGCAGTCCATGGGGTTGCAGAGTCAGACACTACTGAGTGACTGGACAACAACAAAGTAGTTCATGATAATTTTATTTATATAGGCTTTTCACGTGTTGTCAGATTTATTTTTATCTTATACTTTTATTATTTTTAAAGAGCTAAACTAGTTTTATTACACTACATTGAGTACAGAATAGTGTAATATCTATCCACAATAAGAAGGATAGGTAGATGAAATACAAGTTTTACTTTAGCAGTTGAGTTCCGATTTCCTCTGCTAGCTTCTGGAGGCTACCTTGGCTAGAAACAGAAAGGTAGGCGGGAAACCAGGAAGCAAGAGCTTCATATAAGCAACATTTAGAGTTCTGCTCTAAATGTTTTCACTTGTTTGTTACTTGGTCTGCTCTTGAGTTAGAGAGTAACCACTTCAGAGAGAATGGGAAATGGGCCAGGTTCTATAAAACAGCAGTAGTAGGAAAAAGCACTTTGTATTTTGCATTCTTGATCTGAAGAATGTTTCTGATATTTTCTTTGTGCATTTCCTTTGTATTATCCCTTCGTATATGACAAAGTGTGATGGAAAATCCCAGCCTGCCTTAGCTGTCCTAAAATAACCCATGGGAAGTAGTTTGGGTCCATGATTGTGCGGTACTATTAAAGGTGCACCCATGCCCTTCTTGGTAATGGCAGCAAGATTGTCTTCCAAACAAGAATTTAAGTGATCTATCACTTTGGAGGACTCCAGGTTTCCCTCTATGCTTTCACCAAAGGGAAGGTAAAATTTACCACACGCGGTCCTCCCCATCTACAGATTTTCTTTCCTGAGCTGAAACCGTAAAACTTCAGTGTTTTCATTTATAAAAGAGGCATTTCCCAACTCAGAGATGCTTAATAAACACTTGGAATGAGGCCGTTTTCTGATTGGTTGTCCAGACATAAAGACGCATTCTGATTGGTCGGTACCGAGGCGGCTGGAGCGGGTGAGGGGGGGTTGAAGGGTGAAGGTAGAAAGGCACGGAAAGTCCCCTGTGCTCCGAGCGAGCACAAAGTAGCAACTGATGGTGAGCACGTAAACGCAGTATTCACCGGTGAGAATTTCATTCCTTTCAAATAAGCTGTTGTAAGAACGGAACAAATGTTTAAACAACAGTTGGCGTGTTTGCAGTTGCAACTCCCACTGATGAATGTAAGATGGTAAAAGGGCAACAGAGGACACTGGCGCAGAACAGAGTGTTAAGACTGTGTAATAGAAAGCGATCTGCTCAAGACGAGGTCTTGGAGGGCAAGACAACAAAAATAAAACCGATCAAGTGAAATGGATAAATAATGGAGAGAGGCAATAACAACCTTATAATCACTGAGAAAATCCTGACATTAATAAATCTTGAAAGACAGATATAGAAGCTGAAGTCGAGGGAGGGGACTCTCTCGGAACACCCAGTAACGATGGCAAAAGTGAAAATATTAGAGGAGGAGACTTCACTTTCACTTTTCTCTTCCATGCATTGGAGAAGGAAATGGCAACCCACTCCAGTGTTCTTGCCTGGAGAATCCCAGGGACGGGGGAGCCTGGTGGGCTGCCGTCTATGGGGTCACACAGTCGGACACGACTGAAGTGATTTAGCAGCAGTAGCAGCATAAAAAACAAAAATAAATTAGAAACCAATTTTTTTTTTTTTTTCTGGTAGAAAAACTATCAGATACTAGCCTGTTCTTTGTTTCACGTGGGTATAGAGCACATCTATATACTAACCTTCCTTTTAAAAGTCAGCCGTTCTTATAAATATTCATCTTCAAGTAGCTAAGAGTGATTTTAGACTCATGAATTTTTAGTGCTGGGGCTTAGAGGCCATCTCTTCCAGCTCCCATTATTTTACAGGTAAGGATCCTGACATCTGGGGAGAAGATGTGATTTGTGCAGGCTCACACTCCCAGGCTACTTACCTGACTTCCCTTCCAGTATTCTTTCTGCGACATCAGGAGTTTCCAAGTGCTTAAAGTAAAAAGACCCCCTGCTTTTTATATCAAACATGTTGAATACTCTTACATGATCAAAGCTGTACTTTTAGTTATCTACTGATTATAAAATTTACATGCGATCGTGATAAAAAGCAACCATGAATTCGGTAAAGCTTATAAAGTATCTTGTATTAATCACGTACATTTGGAAAGGCAGAGTATATCTATGAATGAAACATGATAGTTACAGTGTCTAGGCAGCTCAAATGGACCACAACCCCGAGGCCTCCGAGAGCCGACAGCTTGCAGGCTGGGAACTGGGCCCTGCACCAGGATGAGCTGGCTCGTTCCAAACCCAGCATTAAAAGACATACTTCCATTTTCTTAAGAACAAAGAAAGCATCGAGTGAAATCAAGTTCCTTAGTATGAAAAGAATTTCATAAAGACTTTGGGTAATTTCAGACCACAGAGGAAGAGGGTCCTATTCTGTGAACGTGGCCCAGGGCTTATCACTAGATGAGCAGAGCAGAGAAGTGGCTGCCCTTCTATCTTCACGGGTAGAAAGAAGTCCATCCCACAGTGGGAGAGACTCAGAGTGTCACAGTGGGCATTGGAAGGGGTTGGAGTCGGGGGAAGACTGAGGGGTGCAGTGCTCCCCTCGATCTGAGACTGCTGAGTCTGGGAATCTGTGGGGCATACCGGTGGGGATACTTCAGGAGAGCCCTGGCCAGTTCAGTTCAGTTCAGTTGCTCAGTCATGTCCCACTCTTTGTGACCCCATGAATCGCAGCACGCCAGGCCTCCCTGCCCATCACCAACTCCCGGAGTTCACTCAACCTCACGTCCATCGAGTCAGTGATGCCATCCAGCCATCTCATCCTCTGTCGTCCCCTTCTCATCCTGCCCCCAATCCCTTCCAGCATCAGAGTCTTCTCCAATGAGTTAACTCTTCACACGAGATGGCCAAAGTACTGGAGTTTCAGCTTTAGCATCATTCCTTCCAAAGAACACCCAGGACTGATCTCCTTTAGAATGGACTGGTTGGATCTCCTTGCATTCCAGGGGACTCTCAAGAATCTTCTCCAACACCACAGTTCAAAAGCATCAGTTCTTCGGCGCTCAGCTTTCTTCACAGTCCAACTCTCACATCCATACATGGCCATTGGAAAAACCATAGCCTTGACTAGACGGACCCCTGGTCAGTTACCACTTACTAAACACTTACTGTATGCCAGGCATCCTGCCAGGTGCTTCACAGGCACCATTTCGTTTAATAATCACACTTCAAGAAAAATGTTATTCTCATCCCCACTGTAGGGTTGAGGAAAGAAAGGCTTAGAGAGGTTTTGTAATTTGCCGAAGATCTTGGGGCTGGAATTGGAAGCCTGACAGCTTGATTCCAGAGTGTCTATTTGTAATCACTACCTTAGCCAGCAAGAAGGTACTGAGCTGCTGTGAGATTCAATTGAGATAATCCATGTAAAAGTGTGTCTGAGCTTATCAAAAGGGCTTATTACATGGTGATGATGATTATCAATATTTTCAACATTTTTAGGTTGGAAATGCAAATGACATAAAAAGGATGAAAATACTGGAAGGTTGTAGGAAAATTAGAGTGTGAAATCTTCCAAGATGGGGTTTAGGAAAAAAAAAAAAGAAGAATTGTGCCCTTGGGTAAGAGAAGGGAAACCAGACTGTGAACCTAGAGAGTGGCCAGAGTAGAGAGGGTTGCCGTGGATGGACATGGAGAACCCCCAGGCGTAACAAGGCTGCCTCCACCAGGATGACAGGAATTGCCGTCGATGCAGGCAGCAAGTCCTGAGACAGGCAGAATGGGCCTCCCAGGTGGCGCTAGTGGTAAAGAACCCACCTGCCAATACAGGAGATGCAAAAGACGCAGGTTCAACCCCTGGGTTGGGAAGATCCCCTAGAGAAGGAAATGGCAACCCACTCCAATATTCTTGCCTGGAGAATCCCATGGACAGAGGAGCCTGGTGTTGCACAGTCAGACACTACTGAAGCGACTTAGCACAGCACCCTGTGTGGAGGAGTGTGTGATAGAAAGGGGAGCTCCTGATTTGATTGGCTGGGTTCAGAGACAAGAATATTTCATCACCTTTTTCTCTCTTAAAAAAAAAAAATGTATTTACTTATTTCTTTCTTTTGCTGTGTGTTGCAGCTTCCTCTAGTTGCAGAGAGTGGGGACTACTCTACAGCTGTGGTGCTTGCGCTCCTCATTGTGGCGGCTTCTCTTGTTGTGGATCCAAGCTCTAGGGCATGCAGGCGCAATAGTTGTGTTTCCTGGCTTCCCTTACCCTCCCACTCGCTGCCTGAGGGCCCTACCCAATAAAGTCTCTTGCTTTGTCAAAAGAGAAAAAGAGAAAAAAAAAAAAAAAACAACTTGCGGCTCTAGAGCCCAGGCTCAGGAGTTGTGGTGCCTGGGCCCAGTTGCTGCATGGGGTGTGGGCTCTTTTTGGGTCAGGGATAAAACGCTTATCTCCTGCATTGGCAGACGGATTCTTTACCACTGAGCCACCAGGGAAGCCCACCTCTACTCTTATTATTACCCATCTCTTTGTGTCCAGGTGGGTCTGAAGGGGACATTTGCTAGCGCTGACACAGTAATAGAAAATATAGATGTGGTAAAAATGACATCCTGATAGAAAAACTGAGATATGGTCAGGATCCAGAAAAGTTAAGTTGATTACATTTAATCCACTTACTAAATCAGAGGTTAATCCACTTACTAAATCAGAGGTGGCCCTTTGGAAGAGTTATTCAAAATCTCTCTTTTGAAAATATGACGCCCTTCAAAAGAGTTCTGCCATGGTATGTAAGAAAGAAGGCATGGTTTGATAGCTTAAATTTTCAAAACTTATAAGTTTCATTTTAGAGAATTAAAATTGTATATATGCAGCAAAAATAACTTTCTTTAAAATTTCAAGCAGAACTTTAAAAATCTCACCCTCAATTGAATCTATTCATTCTCTAGGGAGAAAAGTTCTTTTGCAGAGAATGATTTAATCTGTGAAACTGGCTTTTACTGTCCCTGTTAGAGGATAAGATTTTCTACTTAATCTGAGCAAATGATTGAACAGGTTTTGTGGAATTGGGCAAATTTTCCTATAGAAGTTGTCATATTTTTACCTTTTATTAACTGAAAACAGGGAGGTATATATGACAATAATCACAAAAGAAAATACATTGTTTGTAGTAATTGGTTAATTTGAGGAGGCTCAGATGGTATGTTATCCTAGAAATTGCTAAAAAAATGACACTTCTCCATTCTGAAAAGCCTGATGAGATAAGAAACAGCAGTTTAAAGGTCTTTTTGGTGCATTGTGTCCAAAGTTTATTGTAAGAAGGAGGAAATATGTTAACATGTCAGTATTTTCAGATGACATCAACACTAACTGTCTAGAGAATGACGAGACTCAGCATATCATATAAAGAGACTGGTCCTTTGATGGCAAGACTTCCAAGCAGAAATGTATCATAGTAGGGACAAATGGGTATTAATAACAAGTAGTCTGGGACAGGTGCTCCATGATAACTAAGACTATCACAAAGCTTGATCAGGATGTCAGACTGTTGAGGACAGAAAATGTTTCTAATCCCTCCACATCATATGGGCCCTCCAGCAAAAATGAGGAGTTTGTTGTGGGAAAAAAAAAAAATTGGGCATTTTGCTCTGAGAAACTAAGATTCTCACATTTCACCAGTTTGGGGTCTACTTTGCAGAACAATAGCTTTTCCCATGACAGAGCCTGTCCTCAGCCATGAGTCACTGCTGGCATCCCTGGTTCTGTGTTGCCCAGAGGCCTGGTTGGTGTCCTGTCTAAGAGGCCCCACACCTGTCAGTTGCTCCAGTGAGACACTCCTTTTCTCTCAAAGAATCCTAGCAGATATCGGTATCATTATCTGTGATGATTCAGTTCAGTTCAATTCAGTCGCTCAGTCGTGTCCGACTCTTTGCGACCCCATGAATCGCAGCACGCCAGGCCTCCCTGTCCATCACCATCTCCCGGAGTTCACTCAGACTCACGTCCGTGATGCCATCCAGTGATGATTAGCTTTATGTATGAACTTAACTGGCCTCAGGGTGCCTAGATGAATACTCAAACATTAATTCTGGGTGTTTCTGTGGGTTTTTTTTTGATAAGCTTCACACTTAAATCAGTAGAATGAATAAATCAGATTACTCTCCCTAACGTGAAAAAGTTAGTGGGCCTCACCCAATCAGTTGAAGGGCTGAATAGAACAGAAAGGTTGACCCTCTACTCAGTAAGAGAGAATTCTTCCTGCCAAACGACCTTTGAACCTTTGCTGTTCAGTCACTCAGTCGTGTCTGAAGGGTGTGATCTAATATTCAAGGGGTCGCACAGAGTCAGACACGACTGAAGCGACTGAAGTGACTTAGTAGTAGTAGTAGAGATCTCTTCAAGAAAATTAGAGATACCAAGGGAACATTTCATGCAAAGATGGCCTTAATAAAGGACAGAAATGGTATGGACCTAACAGAAGCAGAAGATATTAAGAAGAGGTGGCAAGAATACACAGAAGAACTATACAAAAAAGACCTTCACGATCCAGATAATCATGATGGTGTGATCACTCACTTAGAGCCAGACATCCTGGAATGTGATGTCAAGTGGGCCTTAGGAAGTATCACTACAAACAAGGCTAGTGGAGGTGATGGCATTCCAGTTGAGCTATTTCAAATCCTAAAAGATGATGCTGTGAAAGTGCTGTACTCAATATGCCAGCAAATATGGAAAACTCAGCAGTGGCCACAGGACTAGAAAAGGTCAGTTTTCATTCCAATCCCAAAGAAAGGCAATGCCAAAGAATGCTCAAAAAGTGAAGTGAAGTTGCTCAGTCGTGTCCGACTCTTTGTGACCCCATGGACTGTAGCCTACCAGGCTCCTCCGTCCATGGGATTCTCCAGGCAATAGTCCTGGAGTGGATTCTGGCAGAGCTTTTATTATCTCAGAGCACAACCCCCTGAGTTTCTAGAAGAGAAAGTTCCTGCCTTCAGATAAATCATCTCAGTTTATCTAATAACTTGCTGACCCCAACAGATTAGAAACCTCAACAGTGAAAGCTTCTTGGAATGCTAGCCAGTCTTGTTCTCTGACATGATGCATGAACTGTAGCAGGAGTTAACAGACTTGCCCAAAACCAAGCAGCGGTGAGGACGAAGTGCTTGTTCCGCACCTGCAGCCTCTGCGAGACACTGACTCACCAGGAGGATGAACTAGAGAGTGAGATGGCGAAGGGGAGGCCCACAGCTATGAGGCGGCACGCTGACGTGTGCCCTGGGCACATGCTTCAGCTCTAGGAGAACGGTACCCCCATTCTATGTAGTAGGAGGAGGCCATGTTCTCTTGCTCACATCTGAGGATTCTCCAGCTGCCAACGTCCTTGTCTCCAAAGCCACAGCATGCGCTCAGTGTGCAAGGCACTTGTAGGAAATATCCAGGGCTCGGTTCTGATCTCAGACTCTCCCGAGGGTGCAGCAGAATGCACTCCTGGCACACACTTGCTAAGCCACCTTCAATTTAATTCCACAGAGTGAGAGGTTCTGAAGGAAGACTTTATGTGAGTACAAAGGCACCAGTTATAACCTGTCTAGGAAAACAAAGGGCGTTTGTTCTGAAGAGCTAGAAAGGAGTTTTGGCATACTNCTGTAGCCTACTAGGCTCTTCTGTCCATGGGATTTTCCAGGCAATAGTCCTGGAGTGGATTGCCATTTTGCACTCATCTCACATGCTAGTAAAGTAATGCTCAAAATTCTCCAAGTCAGACTTCAGCAACACTTGAACCGTGAACTTCCAGATGTTTAAGCTGAATTTAGAAAAGACAGAGGAACCAGAGATCAAATTGCCAACATTTGCTGGATCATCGAAAGCCCTGTATATCTTTCCAATTTATGTTCTTTTCTACTGAAGTTCTAAAGTCAGTCTCTGTTACTTGTAACCACAAACTCTGAAACTGTTCTAGAGGTGAGGGCCATCATTCAGGCTGGACACTTGGAATCAAGAGCACCCTATTGCTGATTTGTGTCATGTGTAAACTTACAGGCAGATGGCTCTGGCTACAACTGAGCTGGTCAGCCATGAGAGGAATGCTGAAGCCAAAGGGTGTGATCACATCAATGACAGTGACTAAGTATCATGCCTTTCCCATGTGCCAGGCACTGTGGCATGAGCTTCTCTTATATTATCTCAACTGAGTCTCACTATAACCACCGGTGATTGGCAGCACTGTTATCCTCATTTGCAGAATGAAGAATCTGTAACAAAAGGATTAAGGGATTTGCCCAAGTTTGTACTGTCCAAAGTGGCAGAGTTGGAATTCAAGATCAGGACTATTAGTTCCTTCAAACGTGTAACTAGCATGGTAGGTGTAGTGAGACTCTATGAGTCTGGTTTGGAAGGATTAAAGGAGGTATATACAGAGGCAGGAGGTAGGGAATTAGCCAAGAAAATAAGCGTCAGGCGTGTTGATAAGGGCTATCTAAGGGTCTGTGTTGGTGTTTCCTGGCTGTCGTATTCAGGGAACAGAATCCATCCTCACTGATTTAAACAGAAAGGGATTTGTTGCAGTGCATTGTTTAGCTCGCAAAATATCCAGAATTGTCTCACATATGCTTGATTGCTACAAATCCATGGATCACGTAGCCAGGGGAAATGACCAAGCAGAACTCCAGATTGTTCTAAAGGAAACCCACAGCTGCCATTGTTGGCCACCCAGAGACTATGATTCTAGGGCTAGAACTATTTTCCCAGCCACTCCAGAAAAGTCAGTCTCTCTGCTACCATCCTTTGCTGGACTGTCCAGCCTTTCATGGCCAGTGACCCAGCTGCTCACCTTTCCTTCCAAGTCTCATGTAGGATCTTGGCTTGGTGGACCTAGGTCACATGGAGAACACTGGTGGCAAGGAATCTGCAAAATGTACTTTTTAGCTTTTTCAGCATCTTCAGTTCAGGAAAGCACTTTAGAATGCAGCTGGAGTGAGCACTGAAGGCCAAGCCGATGGTTTTGTCCTGCCTCAATTCCTCTGCTCTCCATAGAGATATGTGGTGGAAAATGAGTGTGAGATCTTGATGCTCCAAGTTGATACCATACAACTTTAAATCTGGAAGAGATTTGGGGTTTGTAGATCCTAGGGGTTCCTGAAAGGGCGTTAGGGACTTGCCACAGTGATTAAGAACCCTGGTGGCTCAGATGGTAAAGCGTCTGCCTGCAATGCGGGAGACCTGGGTTCGAACCCTGGGTTGGGAAGATCTCCTGGAGAAGGAAACGGCACCCCTCTCCAGTACTCTTGCCTGGAAAATCCCACGGACGGAGGAGCCTGGTAGGCTACAGTCCATGGGGTCGCAAAGAGTCGGACACAACTGAGCGACTTCACTTTCACTTTCAGGGGAGGGGCGGGGCCAATATGTTTAATGATAACTCTGACATGTTTCAGATTCTGTGCTAAAAATATATAAAGAAATAAGAGTAAAGAGTTTATAGATTACTGGCTAATCTAGCTTCATTTTTACTGATGAGAAAATAGGGACTCAGAGATACAAATGCCTTGTCCACAGTCACAGAACTTGTTGCTGTGGTTTGGTCATGAATCGTGTCTGACCCTTTGCGACCCCACGGACGGTAGCACATCAGGTTCCTCTGTCCTCCACCGTCTCCCAGAATTTGATTCTATCTAACCGTCTCATCCTCAGCCACTCTCTTCTCCTGTTGCCTTCAGTCTTTCCTAGCAACAAGGTCTTTTCCAGTGAGTCAGCTCTTCACATCAGGTGGCCAAAGTGGCAAAACCAAGGCCAAAACTTGAATTGCTCCTTTTGCATCTGCAAACAGTATCTGAAGATTCAAAACTGCCTGAGGTGCATGATCTGGGTTTAGCACAGGCGGTGACATGACTTGATTTCAACTTCAACAACGGTTCATCTAGTCAAAGCTACGGCTTTTCCAGTAGTCATGTATGGATGTGAGAGTTGGACCATAAAGAAAGCTGAGCACCGAAAAACTGATGCTTCTGAACTGTGGCATTGGGGAAGACTCTTGAGAGTCCCTTGGACTGCATGGAGATCAAACCAGTCCATCCTAAAGGATATCAGTCCTGAATATTTATTGGGAGGACTGATGCTGAAGCTGAAACTCCAATACTTTGGCCACCTGATGCGAAGAGCTGACTCATTTGAAAAGACCCTGGGAAAGATTGAAGGTGGGAGGAGAAGGGGACAACAGAGGATGAGATGGTAGGATGGCATCACTGACTCAATGGACATGAGTTTGAGTAAGATCCAGGAGTTGGTAATGGACAGGGAAGCCTGGTGTGCTGCAGTCTGTGGGGTCGCAAAGAGTCAGACATGACTGAGCGACCGAACTGAACTGAATCACTGCCCCAGAGAAGTCTGCCTGGATCCACCAGGCCAAGCCAGTCCTTCCTGTCACGTGCATTCTTGGAGCCTATACTTCTCCCTTTAAGCACTCAGTACAATTATAATGAATCTAATCACTGTGTTGCTTAACGTCCATCTGTCTTGTTAGAATGTAAGTTCCGTGAGTGGTCTGCAGAGTGAGACAATCTGAGTTTAGCCCTAAGTAGGGTCTCTGTTTCCTTATCTATTAAATGGGCCTAATAATTCCATTCTGCTTTACTGTTGTGAGGAGGGCAGAAGAGAATGACTAAAAGCTGGATCTGAATTTGGATTCTCATGTCCCATAGCCAGTCAAACTATGGTAGAAATTACAATCCATGCCTTGGTATTCTGAAGCCTAGAATGTGAAGACTGAAATTGTTCCTGAGATCCTTGGGATTTAGCTTCCTGTGTTTATATGACTTTCATTTCTGATTGAAAAAAATAATAAATGTGAATTATAGGAAAAAATAGAAAATGTAGATAATTGCAAAGAAGAAAATTTAAAAATCACCTGTGACTTCATGGTTTAATATTAATATTTTGGCATCATCTCAAAATGTTTTTATGTTCATATTTGTATAATAGATTTATATGACTCAATGGACATGAATTTGAGCAAACTCTGGGATATAGTGAAGTACAGGGGAGCCTAGCATGCCGCCGACCATGGGGTCATAAAGAATCCAACATGATTTAGCGACTGAACAACAAAACAACAGCAACAACCATTTATACTGCTTATAATCTGCATATTTTATTTTTAAATATTTTAGAACATCTTCATATTTAAATGGTCTTATATAATTTGATGTTCTTATCATATTTTGTTTTTAAATTTTGATTTGAGACTGTTTTGTTTCTAATGTAATCATTCAGTGGTATAAACTGCCTTCCTAACACTGCTTTTGTTGCATCCTACAAATTTTGATATGTTATATTTTAATTTTCATTGTTATATACCTTTTTATTTCCTTTTTGAGACCTTTTAACTTTGCTAACTAGCCTATTTAATTATGAAATTAATTTATTCATAAGGTAAAACAATCCAAATAGTATGAGTTTTCAGTAAAAGAAAACTTCTCTCATTCTGTTCCTTTCATCAAGGTAAACATAGTAAACAGTAATTTTGTGGGGCCTGACAGAAACCTTCCACTTCCACATGAGTGTTAGTGTGCATGTGTGTGTGAGATAATGTGTTTCATGTTTTATCTTCTATTGGACAAACAGGAACACACAACACACTCTGTGCAGCTTACATATGGGGTAGACTGATTACAAAGTTGGTCACAACTATTCCCTCCTCATATTTCTTGCAACATAACTTTGAAGTTATTCCCATTGAGAGGGAGAATAATGTAAATCAATGAAGTTAGAATATTCCCTCACAACTTACAGGAAAATAAACTCAAAATGGCCTGACAATATAACATGGCACCATAAGATTCCTATAAGAGAACACAGGTAAAACATTCCCTAACATAAATTGTAGCAATGTTTTCTTATGTCAGTCTCCAGTGAAAAAGAAATAAAAGCAAAAATAAGCAAATGGGACCTAATCAAATTTACAAGCTTTTGCAAAGCAAAGGAAACTATCAACAAAATGAAAAGAGAACCTATGGAGTGGAAGAAAATATTTACTAATAATGCAATCAACAAGGGCTTAATTTCTATAATATACAAGCAACTCATACAGCTCAATATAAAAAATAAACAATCCAGTCAAAAAATGGGCAGAAGACATAGGTAGACATTTTCCCAAAGAAGACAGAAATATGGCTAACAGGCACATGAAAAAGAAAAGATACTCAATATCAGTAATTACTAGAGAAATGCAAATCAAAACTAAATGAGGTATCTATCACCTCACACAAGTTAGAATGACCATCATCAAAAAGCCTACAGATAATAAACACTGGAGATGAAACAGAGAAAAGGAAACCCTACTGTTCTGTTGGTGAGAATTTAAATTGGTGCAGCCACTATGGAGAACAGTATGGAGGTTCCTTAAAATAAAAATAGTTACCATATGATCCAGCAATCCCACTCCTGGGCATGTATCTGGAAAAGATTAAAACTCTAATTTGAAAAAAATACATGTACCCCAATGTTCATAGCAGTACCATTTGCAATGGCCAAGACAAGGAAACAAACCAAGTATCCATCAGCAGATGAACGGATAAAGAAGATGTGGTACATGTATACCACAGAGCATTACTCAGCCATAGAAAGAATGAGATAATGCCATTTGCAGCAAAAGGGACTGACCTAGAGATTATCATAAGAAATGAAGCAAGTCAGAGAAAGACAAATATCATGTAACGTGACTTATAATATCACTTACATGTGGAGTCTAAAAAAAGATGCAAACGAACTTATTCACAAAACAGAAACAGACTCAGACATAGAAAAGAAACTTGTGGTTGCCATAGGGGAAAGGAGGGGGGAGGGATAAATTAGGAATTTAGGATGAACAGAAACCCACTATTATGCATAAAGTAGACAAACAACAAGGACCTACAGTATAGCACAGGGAACTATATATTCAATATCTTGTAATAACCTATAACGGAAAAGAATGTAAATATATATATATTTCCAATATTGGAAAATTACATATATATATGTATATATATATATACATGAATTCTACCATGTGAACAAATGTGGGCTAACCTATTGGAAGCTAAACCTCCACATGGAGGTTAATTGTTCCAGCCAAGTCAATTCTAAACCAGTCTACACGGGCTGACCTCCAAACATGTGAGAGCCCATCCAANTATATATATATGTATATATATATATACATGAATTCTACCATGTGAACAAATGTGGGCTAACCTATTGGAAGCTAAACCTCCACATGGAGGTTAATTGTTCCAGCCAAGTCAATTCTAAACCAGTCTACACGGGCTGACCTCCAAACATGTGAGAGCCCATCCAAGATCAGCAGAGCTGCCTACCCAACCCACATATGACTACAGAGTCAACCAAAGGTTAACCAACAATGAATACTTTTTGCTTTAAGCCACTGAATTTTGGAGCAAGTTATGTGGCAATAACTTACAGATATGTGATGTTTTTATATCAGTACATGGAATAAATTAAATATATAAAATGCTTAGAACCATGCCTGGCTTATAGTAAGCTTTCAAAAAATGTTAGCTCTAATTTAATTCTCCAAGCCAGGCTTCAACAGTACGTGAACCATAAACTTTCAGATGTTCAAGCTGGTTTTAGAAAAGGCAGAGGAACCAGAGATTAAATGGCCAACATCCACTAGATTATCAAAAAAGCAAGAGAGTTCCAGAAAAGCAGCTACTATTGCTTTATTGACTATGCCAAAGCCCTTGACTGCATGGATCACAATAAACTGTGGAAAATTCTGAAAGAGNGGCCACCTGATGTGAAGAACTGACTCCTTGGAAAAGACCCTGATGCTGAGAAAGATTGAAGGCAGGAGGAAAAGGGGAGGACAGAGGATGAGATGGTTGGACGGCATCACCGACTCGACGGGCATGAGTTTGAGCAAGCTCCGGGAGTTGGTAAAGGACAGGGAGGCCTGGCGTGCTGCATTCCATGGGGTCACAAAGAGTCAGACACGACTGTGTGACTGAACTGAACTGAATTTAGTATTACACACTAATAATGTCTGCAAAGTATTCCATTGTATGAGGTACTGTTATTTATTCAAAGTCTTTATTTGTTGAACACATATTATTTCTATTATAAAGAATGCTGCAATTGTCCTAGTATATACATCTATTTTGGTCTATTAATAAGAAAGAATTCTTAAAAATGTAATCACTGGATCAAAGTATATGCACACTTTAAATAACAACAGATAATAAAAATTTGCCTTCCAAAGTTACTCCATTTGTTTCTACCAACATTGTATAAAATAACCCTTTCTCCTCACCATCACCAGATCCAACATTATTTTAATGACCGTATAATAATCTATCATAATATGTGCAACAATTTATTGAACCAGTCTTCATTGTTGACCATTTAGGTTGCTTCCTCTCCCCCCATATTATAATAAGACTGTGGAGAACATTCCAGTAGACAAATCTTTTCACACATTCATGATTATTTCCTAAGGGTAAATTCCTAGAAGTAGAATTTTTGAGTCACAGGATTTACACATTTGAAAGGATTTTGAATATATAATACCAAATTATTCCTCAGAAAAATTATGCCAGATTATACTCAAATGCAACATTTATAAAAAAACCTTTACTATGGAAAACTTCAGTTCAGCTCAGTCGCTCAGTTCTGTCCGACTCTTTGCAACCCCATGAATTGCAGCACACCAGGCCTCCCTGTCCATCACCAACTCCCGGAGTTCACTCAGACTCACGTCCATTGAGTCAGTGATACCATCCAGCCGTCTCATCCTCTGTCGTCCCCTTCTCCTCCTGCCCCCAATCCCTCCCAGCATCAGAGTCTTTTCCAGTGAGCCAACTCTTCACATGAGGTGGCCAAAGTACTGGAGTTTCAGCTTTAGCATCATTCCTTCCAAAGAAATCCCAGGGCTGATCTCCTTCAGAATGGACTGGTTGGATCTCCT
>SJYX01013299.1:354615-374317 GCA_006410675.1 Oreotragus oreotragus | reverse complement strand
TTCTTTGGGATTGGAATGAAAACTGACCTTTCCCAGTCCTGTGGCCACTGCTGAGTTTTCCAAATTTGCTGGCATATTGAGTGCAGCACTTTCACAGCATCATCTTTCAGGATTTGAAACAGCTCAACTGGAATTCCATCACCTCCACTAGCTTTGTTCATAGTGATGCTTTCCAAGGCCCACTTGACTTCACATTCCAGGATGTCTGGCTCTAGATTAGTGATCACACCATCATGATTATCTGGGTCATGAAGATCTTTTTGTACAATTCTTCCATGTATTCTTGCCACCTCTTCTTAATATCTTCTGCTTCTTTTAGGTCCAGACCATTTCTGTCCTTTATCGAGCCCATCTTTGCATGAAATGTTCCCTTGGTATCTCTAATTTTCTTGAAGAGATATCTAGTCTTTCCCATTCTGTTGTTTTCCTCTATTTCTTTGCATTGATTGCTGAAGAAGGCTTTCTCATCTCTTCTTGCTATTCTCTGGAACTCTGCATTCAGATGCTTATATCTTTCCTTTTCTCCTTTGCTTTTCTCTTCTCTTCTTTTCACAGCTATTTGTAAGGCCTCCTCAGACAGCCATTTTGCTTTTTTGCATTTCTGTTCCATGGGGATGGTCTTGATCCCTGTCTCCTGTACAATGTCAGGAACCTCATTCCATAGTTCATCAGGTACTCTGTCTATCAGATCTAGGCCCTTAAATCTATTTCTCACTTCCACTGTATAATCATAAGGAAAACTTAGAAATATACAAAAGAAGAGAGAATATTACAATGATTCTCCCCAGACAGCCATCACTCAGATTCAGTGATGATCAATTTATGACCAATCTTTGTTGCTGCCATTGCTGTTCAGACACCGAGTCGTCTCTGACTCTTTGCGACCCCATGGACTGCAGCTGGTCAGGCTCCTCTGTCCATGGGCTTCTACAGGCAGGGATACTGGAGTGGGTTGCCATTTCCTTCTCCAGAGGATCTTCCCAACCCAGAGATCAAACCTGGTCTCCTGCGTTGCAGACAGATTCGTTACTGCAGAGCCACCAGGGAAGACCCTGTTTCATCTACAACTCCCCACTTTGGTTATATTATTTTGAATCAGATCCAAAGGGGATGTTTTTACTAAACTTTCATTTAAGCAGTTGAGGATTCAGAAGACAAACAGAAGTGTCCCTTTTCAGCTCTGTGACAACCTAGAAGGGTGGCATGGGAAGAGAGGTGGGAGGGAGGCTCAAGAGGGAGGGGACATAGGTATACCTACGGCTGATTCGTGTTGATGTTTGGCAGAAACCAACACAACGTTGTAGAGCAATTATCCTTCAGTTAAAAATAAATAAATTTTTTAAAAGAGAAAGTGTCCCTTTTCAGAGGGAATCCTGGTGGGAACCTCTTGTGACCACAGCCCAGGCCTGGGTGAGGGGAAGGCCTGACTGAGAGGCACAGGGAATGGGGGGACCGCTGGTGCAGTCCATCCCTGCCCTGTGGGAGCCAGTGACCCTTCAGGAAATGACTAATCCAGCCTGTTTCTGAGGGCGTCCAGGGCTTTTTCTCAGTCCCTGTATTCCCCAGCTGCATGTCATTCTCCATCTGACTAAAGCAGAGGTAACAATGTAATCCATCCATAGCTTATGTAAAAGCAAATATTCTGAGTGGTGTTTACAGTGATTGCAGCTGAGCAGGAGGCTCTTCCTGGGTCTCTGCTGAAATTTTCCACTCTGATTGAATTTTGTGATACTAGTTGGTTACATTGCATCAACTACAAGTCACACAACCCTGAGACAGAAATACAGCAAATTCCTTTAACAAGAAAGTGTAGTAATGGCTCAGCATCTTCCCATCTCTCAGGGCATTCTGCGTAGGACTGTGCTGTGCTGTGCTCAGTCGCTCAGTTGTGTCTGACTCTTTGGGACTCCATGGACTGTAGCCCACCAGGCTCCTCTGTCCATGGGATTCTCCAGGCAAGAGTACTGGAGTGGGTTGCCATATCCTCCTCCAGGGGATCTTCCCAACCCAGGGATTGAACCCACGTCTCCAGCATAGCAGGTAGATTCTTTACCATCGAGCCACCAGGAAAGCCCAGGAATGCTGGAGTGGGTAGCCTATCCCTTCTCCAGGGGAACTTTCCAACCCAAGAATTGAACCGGGGTCTTCTGCATTGTAGGCAGACTCTTTACCAACTGAGTTACCTGGGAAGCGCCCCCCAACCCCCCGCCCCAAATAGGGCTGTACTATGAAGTGAACTGCACTGTTGCTGATCCGTTGCTCTGAGAGGGAAAGAAAGGTAACTTGAAGACGTCTGTCAGTCAATTTGCAAATAAAGAGCAGCAGGAAACCCATGTTCTAGTCCAGAATAGTAAGTGGAAGGAAGATGAATACTCTAAGTTGATTTCCAAATGTCAGATTCAAAGCACCCTCAAGAGTTCACTGCAGTGATTCCCAAGCTACTGTATTAGCTCTAGAGGTCATCCACCTTGCTTTAAATCATTCACATGATAATGCTTGTGCCAATGAGTTCAAAGGAAAGGCCACGGGCTTTGAGGCAAACAGAACCAGGTTTGAATCAAACTCCACCTCTACTTGCTGATTTGGGGCTGCTTCTGGGAGCAGGGAGGGCTTCTCAGAGGGCGCTAGCGATAAAGAACCTGCCTGCCGAAGCAGGAGACCTAAGAGATAAGGGTTTGTTCCCTGGATAGACAAGATGCCCTGGGGAGGGCATGGCAGCCCACTTCAGTATTCTTGCCTGAAAAGTCCCATGGACGGAGGAGCCTGGTGGGCTACAGAGCATGGGGTTGCAGAGTCTTGGGCATGACTGAGACAACTGAACCTCATGCGTGCTGGGGGCAGGGAAGGCAGGCACAATACATGTTCTAAGGATGGGAGAGGGGGTGAGGGGCCTCCGACCGCTGGGATCCAGCCTGTGAACCGGTGGTCAAGTCATCCTAGTCTTGCCCCAACAATCAGAAAGCGGTCAAAGCTCTTCTTAGAGGAAGTGGCGTCTCAGTGGAAGTCAGAGGACCAGTGGGAGTCAGTCAGCCAAAATGAGGGTAGATGAATAGGAAATCAGTATCTGTGGGTAGGAGGATTCCAGAATGAGGGAACAGCCTGCAAAAGTTTGGAGTAAGAAATGAGACGCACACCCTGGGAATTAAAGTTGTCAAGTGTAGCTGGAGTGTGGTGCACCAGGATGGGGACAGGGTGACCCTGAGAATATAGCAGGAGTCAGATCTTAAAGGGAAATCCAAGGTAAATTCAGAATGATTCAGGAAACAGTAGAGTTTCAAGCTTGATAATGACAGGATCAGAGGGCTGAGACTCATCTCATTGCTGTGCAGAATGGATGGGAGAGAGTGAGCCATTAGGAGGCAGCTGTGGCAATGAGATGGTCTGGACAGGGCAGTGGCTGGGGGACAGGGAACGGTGGATGGTGCCCAAAGCTATTTCATAGGTAAATAATGGGACCCGGTGATTGTGGGACGTGGCAGGTAAAGGGAAGAGGGAGCGCTTGGCTTCTGCCTTGGCCTCTGGTGGGTAGTGGTGCTATTCACAGGGGTGGCACGGGTGAAAATGGGCAGTTTGTCCTGAGTTTGAGGCCAGGGTTCTGCGGGTAGTTGTGTAAATGCACTGGGGACTGAGAAGGGTGACAGAGCTTGAGCTGTCAAGGCATGAAGGGTCGAGGAAGCCATAGGAGCAGAGAAGATCCTCAGGAACAGCACTTGGTCAATGAAGAGAAGAAACGACAAGAATTGAACCGGGGTCTTCTGCATTGTAGGCAGACTCTTTACCAACTGAGTTACCTGGGAAGCGCCCCCCAACCCCCCGCCCCAAATAGGGCTGTACTATGAAGTGAACTGCACTGTTGCTGATCCGTTGCTCTGAGAGGGAAAGAAAGGTAACTTGAAGACGTCTGTCAGTCAATTTGCAAATAAAGAGCAGCAGGAAACCCATGTTCTAGTCCAGAATAGTAAGTGGAAGGAAGATGAATACTCTAAGTTGATTTCCAAATGTCAGATTCAAAGCACCCTCAAGAGTTCACTGCAGTGATTCCCAAGCTACTGTATTAGCTCTAGAGGTCATCCACCTTGCTTTAAATCATTCACATGATAATGCTTGTGCCAATGAGTTCAAAGGAAAGGCCACGGGCTTTGAGGCAAACAGAACCAGGTTTGAATCAAACTCCACCTCTACTTGCTGATTTGGGGCTGCTTCTGGGAGCAGGGAGGGCTTCTCAGAGGGCGCTAGCGATAAAGAACCTGCCTGCCGAAGCAGGAGACCTAAGAGATAAGGGTTTGTTCCCTGGATAGACAAGATGCCCTGGGGAGGGCATGGCAGCCCACTTCAGTATTCTTGCCTGAAAAGTCCCATGGACGGAGGAGCCTGGTGGGCTACAGAGCATGGGGTTGCAGAGTCTTGGGCATGACTGAGACAACTGAACCTCATGCATGCTGGGGGCAGGGAAGGCAGGCACAATACATGTTCTAAGGATGGGAGAGGGGGTGAGGGGCCTCCGACCGCTGGGATCCAGCCTGTGAACCGGTGGTCAAGTCATCCTAGTCTTGCCCCAACAATCAGAAAGCGGTCAAAGCTCTTCTTAGAGGAAGTGGCGTCTCAGTGGAAGTCAGAGGACCAGTGGGAGTCAGTCAGCCAAAATGAGGGTAGATGAATAGGAAATCAGTATCTGTGGGTAGGAGGATTCCAGAATGAGGGAACAGCCTGCAAAAGTTTGGAGTAAGAAATGAGACGCACACCCTGGGAATTAAAGTTGTCAAGTGTAGCTGGAGTGTGGTGCACCAGGATGGGGACAGGGTGACCCTGAGAATATAGCAGGAGTCAGATCTTAAAGGGAAATCCAAGGTAAATTCAGAATGATTCAGGAAACAGTAGAGTTTCAAGCTTGATAATGACAGGATCAGAGGGCTGAGACTCATCTCATTGCTGTGCAGAATGGATGGGAGAGAGTGAGCCATTAGGAGGCAGCTGTGGCAATGAGATGGTCTGGACAGGGCAGTGGCTGGGGGACAGGGAACGGTGGATGGTGCCCAAAGCTATTTCATAGGTAAATAATGGGACCCGGTGATTGTGGGACGTGGCAGGTAAAGGGAAGAGGGAGCGCTTGGCTTCTGCCTTGGCCTCTGGTGGGTAGTGGTGCTATTCACAGGGGTGGCACGGGTGAAAATGGGCAGTTTGTCCTGAGTTTGAGGCCAGGGTTCTGCGGGTAGTTGTGTAAATGCACTGGGGACTGAGAAGGGTGACAGAGCTTGAGCTGTCAAGGCATGAAGGGTCGAGGAAGCCATAGGAGCAGAGAAGATCCTCAGGAACAGCACTTGGTCAATGAAGAGAAGAAACGTTCTCCACAGTGATGAAACGGCCAAGGTCAGAGATGCAAGGAGCTAAGTGAGCCATCTTATTTAAAGTCCGGAGGAAGGAGCCTGGTGCTGGGTGGGGTGGCAGTTGATGGTGTCACGTGAGTGTATGTTCCTCGATTCTTTGTCTCGTCACAATAAAGATTGGGAGTGATGGACATTAAAGCCCCTCAGCGTGTCACAGCTCTCAGGTCTTGGATAGACCGTGTTATAGCTCTCAGGTCTCGAATGGACCGTGTTATAGCTCTTAGACAAATGAGTGTTACAGCTCAGTGTTACAGCTCTATTTTATTTAGAAGATAGCAGGAAAATCCATCTTCGAGGCGTGAGGGCATGTCGCTCTAAAGACATGAGAAGAGCACCCCAGCGCGGGAGAGAGAGAGCGAGCTGGCTCTGGCTCCCCTATTTATACGTTTATCTCTCCCTGGGCCTGTCCTGTGTAAATTGGGCCAGCCAGGAGTGTTGTTTGTTTTACCTGAGGTCCTCACCCCGGTCCTCGGACCTTCTTTTGCTTCATTTTTGCGGGCTTTTCCCTTCCTTGTCTGTAGCCACCACCATTTTGGACTCCTTTTCCCTGTTCTAGCTACCTCACATTGGCAGGGCCCATCTTGTCATCTCCCTGGGTTGCAATGGGGCAGTCTTGTCCCACCAGAGGGCCATTTTCACAGTCTTACCTGACCTCTCTCTTTTAGGCTGCCTCATTGGTTTAATACCAGCTATGAATGGACTTCTAGTTGGTTCCAGTGGTAAAGAATCTGCCTGTCAGTGCAGAAGACTCAAGACAGGAGAGTTCACTCCCTGGGTTGGGAAGATCCCTTGGAGTAGGAATTCCAGTATTCTTGCCTGGAGAATTCCATGGACAGAGGAGCCTGGCAGGTTACAGTTCAAGGGGTCACAAAGAGTCCAATGCAACTGAGTGACTGAGCACACATACATACATGAATACCCGTCTGTCCCCACTCCCTACCCATGTTCTAGAACGCGAAAATGGACCACTCAATGCTCAGTCCTATAGTGTCAGATTTTTCCCAATCAAGCAGGATTTGAGTCAGAGACTGGGGGCTGCCTGCCCCACTGTGGATGGATCTTAAAGCCGTGGTTCGTTTCTTCATGTATAGAGAGAAATCTAGTCAGGAAACTCCAGAAAATCATTTCTCGGCCATCTGTCTTCCCCTGAATGGCAGCCAGAGATCGCTCACCAAGTCGTGTACAGCAGCTCGGCAGCTCAGTTGGAAACCAACCACAGCCAAGGTGCCATGGAGTGCGCGCCGGCTTTGGTGACGGCAGCTGGCTGGCAGGCTGCTCCCAGGGCCAGCAGGACCAGACTCTGGAAGGACAGGAAAATTAGCTCCCTAAATCGTCCCAGCAAAGCTAATTTTCACTGTTGAAATTAACTTTCCATCTGATGGAATGTGGTTATGCTGCATTGACAACCAAGCCCTGAGTCCCTGAGTCCTAACAGCAGCCCCGCTCACTGGTGCTCGTTTTCCACTTAGTGGTGGTTTGAGAGGAAGCGTGAACTGAATAGACTCTTCCCTGCTGCTGGAGGAGCCTCAGAGAGAGCAGCTGCCCTGAGGGCCTCAAACCAGATGCTAACTCCTCTTCCTTGGAGTCTATTGATAGCAGGCTGACTCAATGGAAAGCCCGAATCAATGAACTGTGCTTTCAAGTGGAGCAAAAGGAAAGAAGAGAATAAACAGGTGGTGCTCTCCAGGGGCAGCAAAATGTTTGTATATATAAGAAGAAACCTTTCTGACTTCCTCCTCACTGCTCTCTCCTCCCCACCGTCCAGGCTGCAGCACCGCTGACTCTGTTCTTGGCATAGCACATGCCTTCGATTTAGAACCACACCAGAGAAGGCAGGCATCCTGCTCTTGGGTTTATTGAACCGGATCATTTTTCATTCTGTGTATTAAGGGGCAATTTTGGCTGAGCTAGAACTTCCNGCTGCAGCACCGCTGACTCTGTTCTTGGCATAGCACATGCCTTTGATTTAGAACCACACCAGAGAAGGCAGGCATCCTGCTCTTGGGTTTATTGAACCGGATCATTTTTCATTCTGTGTATTAAGGGGCAATTTTGGCTGAGCTAGAACTTCCTTGCAAGTTATTATTCCCTCCTGTATCTCTTTGCACCTATTCCTATGGGACCAGGGGCTTAGACTTTGTAGTCAGATGAGAAAGACAGCTGGGGTTTTATGGATCTGTCCCCCGTGGCCTGGGGTTGAACTCTGCAGGTATAAGGATCTGAAACTGATGGAGTTATTTTCATGGAAGACTCTGGGCACAAACCAGGATGCTTAGCACCTCACTGACAAAGCGTGGTCTAGGAATGGAGAGAGGCCGTTCTCATTCCGGTGCACAGAAGCCAGTGCCATGCTGAGGATGGTGGCCTTGGAAGGCTTCTTCTAGCAGCTTAACGGGTAAGTGGAAGCCAAAGAAAGGGATCATGCAGGGCAGCCCTGAGTGGTTGTTGTAGCTGGAAGCACAGCCTGGGGCCCAGTACGAGCCTCTCCTAGAATTTACCAAGCACTTCTTGAAAGGGGCAAGATTCTGCATAGGCAAATGAAGGGCTTGCTAAGGACTATTGCATTTGGGGCATAAATAAATGGAAGGTTCTGAGTCACTTGGGAGAATGTGTGTAGGCAGAGTGTTAGCATCACTATTTCTTCCCACATCCCTGGCTCCATCTGAATTTGGCAATGACTGTCCAGGACCTGCTCTGGAAGAGCAGGGGGCCTTTCCTCCAGTCACTCAGATGAGGAATTTCTTAACCAAAGCCAAGACCTAGAGCATGCTGGGACCTCTATGGGAGGTCCAGGGGATGGGAAGAAGGTAGGAGCAGAGAGACTGGTACTGGGGGTGGGGTCAGTCCAGGGCAGAAGGAAAAGGGGAGGGAGGATGAAATGGTTCAAGTGGTTACTCTGAGCAACTAGTGTTGCGATGGACAGAATTCCATTTTCTTCACAGCAGAGGAAACTGATGGTGGACAATGGTGTGATCTTCTAAGAAGAAATCAGCAAAGCCAGAACATCTATTTCTAGAAAGTGTTTTTTTCATTCCGGAATATCAAAAGGGTAAGAGTTAACACAGCTTAGGAACCAAAACATTTTAAATTTTAAAAAAGGCTTGAGACCAGCTACTCCAAGATTCCCTACCACCCATTTAACTCTTGAAATACAGTCCAAATGCCAACTTGTATAAGCAGCTCTTCAAGTCCTGATTAAAAATGAAATTCCTACGTGCAGGACAACAAAGGAGACACTGACATAAAGGATAGACTTTTGGACACAGTGGAGGGAAGAGCGGGTGGGATGACTTGAGAGAACAGCATTGAGACATATACATTACCATATGTAAAATAGACAGCCAGTGGGAGTTTGATGGATGATGCTGAAAACCCAACACTGGTACTTGCGTGACACCCTAGAGGGATGGGGTGGGGAGGGAGGTGGGAGAGGGGATCACGAAGGAGGGGACGCACACATACCTATAGCTGATTCACGTTGATGTATGGCAGAAACCATCACAATACTGTAACATAATTATCCTCCAATTAAAAGAAAAGAGATTCCTTAGTCTCACCCAAACCCACTCAATCAGATTCTCTTGGAAAGAGTCTGGGACCTATTTTTTGGATAAGTACCCAGGAAATTAGGGCTTCCCTGGTGGTGCAGAGGTTAAAGCGTCTGGCTGCAATGTGGGAGACCTGGGTTCCATCCCTGGGTCGGGAAGATCCCCTGGAGAAGGAAGTGGCAACCCACTCCAGTACTCTTGCCTGGAGAATCCCATGGACAGAAGAGCTTGGTGGGCTACAGTCCATGGGTCGCAAAGAGTCGGACACGACTGAGTGACTTCACTTCACCCAGGAAATTACTATGTACATTAAAATTTAAGAACACTTTGTTTTCACCCACAGTGTCCAATATAGTAGCTGTTAACCACCTTGGGACTATTTGAATTAATTAAAATTAAATAAAAATGTAAAATTCACTTTCTTAGTCATACTATCTATATTTCAATTGTTCAATAGCCCCATGTGACTGGTGGCTACTATAGCGGACAGTGCAGAACATTTCCATCATCACAGAAAGTTCTGCTGGATAGAACTGACTATAAGGAACATTGTAAATATGAATTGTGTGCGTGTTCAGTCAGTCATGTCTGACTCTTGGAGACCTGATGGACTGCAGCCTACTAGGCTCCTCTGTCCATCGAATTTTCCAGGCAAGAATACTGGAGCAGACCCAGGGATCAAACCTACATCTCCTGAGTCTGTTGCATTGGCACATAGATTCTTTACCACTGTGCCACCTGGAAAGCCCAAATATAACAGGAGATTACAAGTATTTTTATGTTAATATGTGAAGTTTAATCACTTTTCTATAAAAATGCTGTTTCCTCCTAAAGAGGGAGCTTTGCGTTGGTTAGTATTAATCTGTGAGGATATGGCTGTTCCTGTAGGTCACCTCTTCTCTGCCTTTTGGCTGGGCCATACAGAGCCTCTGCAGGAAATAGATGGGTATAGCCAAATACATGAGCATAATATACCTCCGGGTGGGTATAGTCTCACAGCCACCCTTTGGAAGGGGCAATGGAGTCTTTGTGCAAAGCCAGAATCTCCCATGGGTTTGGGCTGATGCAAACCTGGGCGATTGCACATGGCTAGGCAAGTCAACCATGGCTGGACTTTAGCCCCCACTTGTCTCCTCAGCCATGCACTTTTACACAGTGTGCGGCCTAAAAAACCTTATGCAGCAGCCCTTAATGGGGAGCAACTTTTGTTGAAGTTGCAGATTTCATTGTTCAAAAAATACAGAGGCTTATGACAGACTCTAGGTTCATCTACATCACTATAAATAACTCAATTTCATTCCTTTTCATGGCTGAGTAATATTACATTGTATATATTGTACCACATCTTCTTTATCCATTCTTCTATCGATGGACATCTAGGTTACTTCCATGTCCTGACTATTGTAAATAGCGCTGCAATGAATCCCTAGAGGTGTGGGGTAGAGGGCTAGAAGGGAGGCTCAGGAGGGAGGGAATATATGTATGTGTGTGTGCTCAGTCTCTCTGCCCAGTTGTGTCTGACTCTGTGACCCCATGGACAGTGTGCTGCCAGGCTTCCCCATCCATGGGATTTCCCATACTGGAGTATGGGAGTAAGAATACTGGAGTGGGTTGCCATTTCCTTCTCCAGGGCATCTTCCCAACCCAGGGATCGAAACTGGGTCTCTTATGTCTCTTGCATTGGCAGGCAGATTCTTCACCACTGAGCCACCTTGGAAGCCCCAGATATATATATATACACACACACATATATATATTTGTAGCTGATTCATGTTTTTGTACAGCAGAAACTAACACAACATTGTAAAGCAATTATACTCCAATTAAAAAATGCATTAAAAAATGCAAAGCTTTAGTTTCTTATTTTAAAACACCTCCTACATGAGATCCCATACTGGTCACTGGGGATCCAACAGCCAAAGAGAAAAGGTCGCTGCCCTCAAGTTGCTTGCAGCTGAGGTGGGAAGGGGCTCAGAACTAAACAGAACATTCAGTGCAGCATGGCGCGGTGCAATGGTGGAGGGATTGCTTTCATCCAGGGAAATTAACCAACCATCTTGGAGGGGACAAGAAAGTCCTCCTGGGTACCTGAGATGATACAGAAGGAAGACTAGGAGCCCAGTGGGATGGGGTAAGAGAAGGCAGCATGAGCAGAGGGCACGGTAGGATCGAGGGTGAGGGGAGACACAGCACGGTGTTTGGGGAGCTGCGTGTCTAAGCTGCTATTGCCGCAGCTCAGTGCAAGCACGTCCCATGATTCTTGTTGTGTGGTTCTGGAAGAAAACAAGAGAACCTGTGTGGGGAAGTCAGCATGCATAGGTCTGCCGTCTCGGGGGAAGGTTGTCAGAACAGCCCCAGGAAGTGAGAAGGAGAGGTATTGGTGAAAATAACTGCCCCTGATCAGGACGCTAACAGGGCAAGCTTGGCATGCGGTGACAGGACAGGGGACTCCTGCTTTTCCTTTCAGTAGGCCACAGTGTATTCCCAGCATGTTCCCAAAGCCGTTACTTATTGCCTGGGGCTTCATCACAGGGGATTTTAAAGTGTCAGATGAACATGGGCAACAGAAATTTGTGTTCAGAACTAGAGAAGAGTTCTTTTTAACCAGTAAGTATGCAATCCATCCATCTGATCTTTAATTCAATTTAAAGTGATTTTAATAGACTTGAGGGTATATTTGACCACTGCATCTTACTTTGAATGAAGTGAAAAGCATGTTTACCAAGGGAGAGGATAAAAGGCTTGTACTCAAATGTGGAGAAGACCCTCCCAGGCCTTCCGAGCCACATTGTGGGTGGGGCTTGAGATGCCTGCCCCCAAACAAAAAAGATTGTGTGTCAGTAAAATACCATTGTGCGGCTCCCTGTCACTGCTATAGTTCCCTGGAGGGACTGCAAACTAGAGAGCTCACACATGTCTCTCTAGGGTTGCAAGAAGGACTAGGGGACAAAGTGAGCCTTGGAGAGATCCCAAGGCCTTTGGAGTTGCAAAGAGCTGAGAGGTGGCCACATTGGAAGGTGCTGTAAGTGGGGTGTCAGGGGTGACTCTGAGCATGGCATGGGCTGTCTCAAGGCTGTTGGAGGACAGAAAGGAAACAGTCAGATATCATGGGGATTGCAGGGTCAGGACCCAAAGCCCTCTTCTCTGCCNGGGAAGATCCCCTGGAGAAGGAAGTGGCAACCCACTCCAGTACTCTTGCCTGGAGAATCCCATGGACAGAAGAGCTTGGTGGGCTACAGTCCATGGGTCGCAAAGAGTCGGACACGACTGAGTGACTTCACTTCACCCAGGAAATTACTATGTACATTAAAATTTAAGAACACTTTGTTTTCACCCACAGTGTCCAATATAGTAGCTGTTAACCACCTTGGGACTATTTGAATTAATTAAAATTAAATAAAAATGTAAAATTCACTTTCTTAGTCATACTATCTATATTTCAATTGTTCAATAGCCCCATGTGACTGGTGGCTACTATAGCGGACAGTGCAGAACATTTCCATCATCACAGAAAGTTCTGCTGGATAGAACTGACTATAAGGAACATTGTAAATATGAATTGTGTGCGTGTTCAGTCAGTCATGTCTGACTCTTGGAGACCTGATGGACTGCAGCCTACTAGGCTCCTCTGTCCATCGAATTTTCCAGGCAAGAATACTGGAGCAGACCCAGGGATCAAACCTACATCTCCTGAGTCTGTTGCATTGGCACATAGATTCTTTACCACTGTGCCACCTGGAAAGCCCAAATATAACAGGAGATTACAAGTATTTTTATGTTAATATGTGAAGTTTAATCACTTTCTATAAAAATGCTGTTTCCTCCTAAAGAGGGAGCTTTGCGTTGGTTAGTATTAATCTGTGAGGATATGGCTGTTCCTGTAGGTCACCTCTTCTCTGCCTTTTGGCTGGGCCATACAGAGCCTCTGCAGGAAATAGATGGGTATAGCCAAATACATGAGCATAATATACCTCCGGGTGGGTATAGTCTCACAGCCACCCTTTGGAAGGGGCAATGGAGTCTTTGTGCAAAGCCAGAATCTCCCATGGGTTTGGGCTGATGCAAACCTGGGCGATTGCACATGGCTAGGCAAGTCAACCATGGCTGGACTTTAGCCCCCACTTGTCTCCTCAGCCATGCACTTTTACACAGTGTGCGGCCTAAAAAACCTTATGCAGCAGCCCTTAATGGGGAGCAACTTTTGTTGAAGTTGCAGATTTCATTGTTCAAAAAATACAGAGGCTTATGACAGACTCTAGGTTCATCTACATCACTATAAATAACTCAATTTCATTCCTTTTCATGGCTGAGTAATATTACATTGTATATATTGTACCACATCTTCTTTATCCATTCTTCTATCGATGGACATCTAGGTTACTTCCATGTCCTGACTATTGTAAATAGCGCTGCAATGAATCCCTAGAGGTGTGGGGTAGAGGGCTAGAAGGGAGGCTCAGGAGGGAGGGAATATATGTATGTGTGTGTGCTCAGTCTCTCTGCCCAGTTGTGTCTGACTCTGTGACCCCATGGACAGTGTGCTGCCAGGCTTCCCCATCCATCGGATTTCCCATACTGGAGTATGGGAGTAAGAATACTGGAGTGGGTTGCCATTTCCTTCTCCAGGGCATCTTCCCAACCCAGGGATCGAAACTGGGTCTCTTATGTCTCTTGCATTGGCAGGCAGATTCTTCACCACTGAGCCACCTTGGAAGCCCCAGATATATATATATACACACACACATATATATATTTGTAGCTGATTCATGTTTTTGTACAGCAGAAACTAACACAACATTGTAAAGCAATTATACTCCAATTAAAAAATGCATTAAAAAATGCAAAGCTTTAGTTTCTTATTTTAAAACACCTCCTACATGAGATCCCATACTGGTCACTGGGGATCCAACAGCCAAAGAGAAAAGGTCGCTGCCCTCAAGTTGCTTGCAGCTGAGGTGGGAAGGGGCTCAGAACTAAACAGAACATTCAGTGCAGCATGGCGCGGTGCAATGGTGGAGGGATTGCTTTCATCCAGGGAAATTAACCAACCATCTTGGAGGGGACAAGAAAGTCCTCCTGGGTACCTGAGATGATACAGAAGGAAGACTAGGAGCCCAGTGGGATGGGGTAAGAGAAGGCAGCATGAGCAGAGGGCACGGTAGGATCGAGGGTGAGGGGAGACACAGCACGGTGTTTGGGGAGCTGCGTGTCTAAGCTGCTATTGCCGCAGCTCAATGCAAGCACGTCCCATGATTCTTGTTGTGTGGTTCTGGAAGAAAACAAGAGAACCCGTGTGGGGAAGTCAGCATGCATAGGTCTGCCGTCTCGGGGGAAGGTTGTCAGAACAGCCCCAGGAAGTGAGAAGGAGAGGTATTGGTGAAAATAACTGCCCCTGATCAGGACGCTAACAGGGCAAGCTTGGCATGCGGTGACAGGACAGGGGACTCCTGCTTTTCCTTTCAGTAGGCCACAGTGTATTCCCAGCATGTTCCCAAAGCCGTTACTTATTGCCTGGGGCTTCATCACAGGGGATTTTAAAGTGTCAGATGAACATGGGCAACAGAAATTTGTGTTCAGAACTAGAGAAGAGTTCTTTTTAACCAGTAAGTATGCAATCCATCCATCTGATCTTTAATTCAATTTAAAGTGATTTTAATAGACTTGAGGGTATATTTGACCACTGCATCTTACTTTGAATGAAGTGAAAAGCATGTTTACCAAGGGAGAGGATAAAAGGCTTGTACTCAAATGTGGAGAAGACCCTCCCAGGCCTTCCGAGCCACATTGTGGGTGGGGCTTGAGATGCCTGCCCCCAAACAAAAAAGATTGTGTGTCAGTAAAATACCATTGTGCGGCTCCCTGTCACTGCTATAGTTCCCTGGAGGGACTGCAAACTAGAGAGCTCACACATGTCTCTCTAGGGTTGCAAGAAGGACTAGGGGACAAAGTGAGCCTTGGAGAGATCCCAAGGCCTTTGGAGTTGCAAAGAGCTGAGAGGTGGCCACATTGGAAGGTGCTGTAAGTGGGGTGTCAGGGGTGACTCTGAGCATGGCATGGGCTGTCTCAAGGCTGTTGGAGGACAGAAAGGAAACAGTCAGATATCATGGGGATTGCAGGGTCAGGACCCAAAGCCCTCTTCTCTGCCCCTCAATGGCCACTCCTTTTTGTTGGCTCTCTCTCTTTTTCCACATCTTTAGTTTCCTCTGTTTAGTCATCTTTCAGATGACCCCAAAATAGCCACCTCAACCCCCAGGTCAGCCTGGGCTTTCAGTTCCAGGACTCTCCATCACTCTGACAACACTCTCTGTGTCTCTCAAATCAAATTCCTGAAGGAGAGAAGCTGGCTGGCCCAGAACATCTATGGATGGTCTCTGCCCCTGGGTCAAGTGACCACCCCAGTCCCTCAGTCACAGATTGTCATTATAGGGGACAGATGGGTCACGTGGCATAGAGGGCTGCAGGCTGGAGGGAGAGCTGCTATGGTCAGTTACAGAATGTTTGAAGTGGAAAAAGAATTTCAGGTTCTCTTTTAAGACAGGCTCATATTGTCCATAAGACCAAGCCAGGGGAAAGATCAGAAAGGAAGAGACAGAGGCCAAGGCTCAACTGGGCATGGATGTAAGGTGCTTTGGGCTTGGAGTCAGAGGACCTGGTTTCGAATTCTGACTGGTCTGCCTGGGACCAGATCCTCATGTGGTAGATCCCACTGCCCTCCCAGAGAAGGTTTGAGAATAAAATGATATCATATACATGAAAGTGAATTTTCAATTGCAAATCATAACCTTTACTGTAGCCCCCCCTTACAGAGGAATTAATGGCTTTTAATGGCTGTGAAATTTCTGGGCTCTCCAGAGAATCAGAGTAAGGCATTATGACTCATTCTAGACTAAAGCAGTTCTCAAAATTCACTGCCATATGACCGTCTTACACTGAAAAATTTCTGAGGACCCCAAACAGTTATCTACGTGGGTAATAATTATTTACTATCCTCCAAGTTAAAACTAAGGATTAAGAAACATACACTTAGTAATTTATTGTAAGAAAATGATGACCCATTAAATGTTAATATAAATTCATATTTTAAAATTTAAAATGGTGATATTTTCCAAACTAAAAAAATATCACGTGAGAAGAGTGGTGCTGTTTTATATTTTTTGCAGCATGCTTTAATGTCTGACTAATTGCATTCAATCTGTTGGGATATGTTGTTTTGGTTGAAATATATGAAGAAAATCTGGTCTCCATACATGTATAGTTGGAAAAGAGAGAAGTATTTTAATAGCCTTTTCAGATTTTTATGGATGTTCTTTGATGTCACACCCACTCAACAAGCAGTAGTTATTTAAAGATAACTTGCAATGTGGAATCTAAAATCATATCAATGAATTTTTTGTTCTTTGTTACATTAAAATCCACTGGTCTGTTTTGTACTATGAACGGATCTTTTACCAAAGCACTATTTTGCCACATCATGAATTGGTCATTTGGAAAATATTGGTTCAAAGAGTCATGCCTATCTTCTAAATGCTGACAAATTTCCTTAGTTTATAAAAAAAAACACAACCCATTCATTAATTTTACAGCCAGTCTCATCAGATAGGTCTTAGAATATTGGGAGGCTGTCAAGCTTACAGGGGTGGCCTCAAAGTTTTCCAAAAATTTTAAATTTTCATTTAAAAGCTCAAATTCTACCATTGGCAACAAATACTGTCAGTTGATTTCTTTGATGTGACAGGCTCACTTTGTTCATTTTAGAAAGTTTCTGCCAAACATCCAATTCTGAATAACCACATGTTGTCTATCAGTGCTTCTTTGAAGTAAAAATGGTGTTCCACTTCTTAAAAAAAGGCTATTCAGCTCATAACTCAAACCCATTACACAGTGTTTTTCTTCAAGCACCTTTCTCCACCCACCATACTCTGGCATATAGCAGAAGGGCTTTTACACATACTTCTGTTTGTCACACGCAATATTCAAATACGTGAACTCAGGGTCAAGATTAGCAAGATGAATAATTTTTACTGCTTCATCAAGAACATTCTTGAGTGAGACTGGCCATTGTTTTCCAGCACTTGTGGGTGATGGTGCAGAATACAATGACTGCTAGAACATCATGATGGCTTGACTCCTAGGGAGGGGCTGGCAGTTTCCCTCAACACCCCTTTTCTCCATCAGTGCAACTGTCCACATTGACTCAGGTAAATGACATCTCGGTGTGACTATGAAAATAGTTTTGACCTCAAGGACCTCCTGAAATAGTCTCAGAAACTCTCGAGTGGTCCATAACTTACAGTCTAAGAACTGTTCTAGAGCTTTGGGGTTGAAAGAAATGACACATTTCTTAATTTTCTTAATAAAATGAACTCTGGCTCAAGGAAGTCCACGGCTCCTAATTTTCTGGGATTCTTTCCTCTGCTCCTGGATTAGGCATCAACTCTGGCACAGAAAATAGGTGAGGGCCTCCATCCTTCCTGGTTGATGCTGATACTGCTCTGTGCCAGGCCCTCTAGGTTCTTGCAGAGGCAGGTGGCTCTGCTGGCAGCCCCACCAGTCCAGAGCTGTGCCCAGCAGTGAAGTCTTCCTGAGACTCCACAGTGCCAGCGGCTCCGGCTCTGGTGCCCTGTCTGGCATTGGCTCAGGGCCTTATCACTCTGAAACCTGCCCCTTCCCCCGTCTTCCTAGTTCCTATGTCTCTAGCCAGGCTTTACTTGATCATGCTTTCCCTTTTCAATCCCTGAATTCTGAAACCTTAAAAACCCTTCTCTTTTTTCCAGTATTCTGGTTTAATTCACCTAATGGACCTAAACTAGAAGTCCGTGGCCCCCAGACTATGCTTAAATTTGACTACAAATGTTTCCGTTTTTTTTTTTTTAATTGAATTAAGTGCCAATATTGAAAAATCAGGATATCCACAGGTAATTGTGATTATCTGTCTTCTCCTGAAGCGTTAGATGGTCTGGCAGTCTCTGGCCTGCATTTCCATGTGGCAGCTGATGGCTGAAGGTGAGAAGAATGCAGCCTCCATTTTGTCAAAGACCCTACCTCTCCCTCTCATCTCCCAGCTGCCCTCTTTGCTCATTGACTTACCTGCCTGACTTCATTAACATTTTAAAAAATGTGTTTGTTTTTACTTGAAGGATAATTGATTTACAATGTTGTGTTGGCTTCTGCCATATAGCAACGTGAATCAGTCATAGGTAACATGCATACATCCTCTCCCTCTTGGCCCTGCCTCCCACCTCCCACTCCTGGAGGTTGTCACACAGAACAGGTTTGAGCTCTCTGCTGACTTCATTAACATTTGAGTTTGTCATCTCTTTCCAGCCCTTTGAAGGACACAGGCTTTTGAGGGGTTATCTTTTCCTACCTGCCAAACGATATGCAAATTTGTATTTTAGTTACCTTACTATGGCCAAGAAGACAGAGATAAACCTGTTTCACAAACTTTTATGAAAGGATGACTATGTTGTCCTAAGCCCAGTTTAAAAGCGGAGCTTTACTTGAAATTTGTAGCAGGCTCAGCGTATCATCTGCTCAGGAGGCTTTTGCTCCCTTCACACAATCCATGGGGCTCCAGAGAGCACCCTGAACCACCACAGATCTAGCCCATGTGAAATTCATAAGAGAAAGCAGAGAGAGGTTGATTGAGCCAAAGGAAGGGTGTTCGGTAGCTGACTCTGCAGTAATGAGGAGATCCCAGCTTGGTAGATATAGAACAAGGGTTGGAAAGCATCAGGGCTTTACCTCACCAACTGGGTGCCTAAGTGGATCACCCCAACTCTGCCGGAGCATGTTACGTTTAAAGCCTCCTCAGCGACAATTGTCACTCACAGTATAAGTCATTTTTGTTACTCGGCAAGGGCTGGAGCGAACCATCTCGACCAGGTCCTCTCTGGTGAAAGCAGGCTCTGTCTGGGTGGATGTGTACTACGGTCATCGTCTTGGTGAAACGGTAGGACCTCTCCGGCCACCAGCCCCTGCTGTGGTCTGTTCCTGGGTCAAGACCAGAGCTCAGGCCTGCCTTAAGCCGTGAGCAGAGGCCGTTTTGGAAATTGGAGCGGAGATGTGTATAAGAGACAGTCAGATAGGTGCTTTTCTTTTTGCCTCAAATATTGGCACTGGCCACTTTATGGGTCTGGCTGGAAAAGGGGCGTCCTCAGGGATTGCTGTTGGGGCCTTCGAGTGGAACGTGAGTAGTGCCTTCGGTGGCAGCGAGCCTCCACTTCTGACCAGATGAAATTCAGAGAGGCCTGAGTAAATGTGAAAGACTCCTTGGGAAGTCATGGAAGAAAGGCTCTCATTTCTCAAAAAGAAAGGCTCTCATTTCTCAAAAAGATGGTGCTAGTTTTCATTCTTCTTAGTAAAGTAATAGAGAGAGAGTGTTTTTATTCCAGGGACCATGGGAATACCGGAGACTAGTCAGGTAGGATCATAGTAACAGATATATACAAACCTAAACGTTCGTGTATGTACACACAGATACATGTGTATATATGTGTGTGTATTTGTCTGTATATATACATTTCCAGTATACAGTTGACCCTTGAACAGCACACGTTTAAACTGTGCAGGTCCACTTACTCACAGACATTTTCCCCTAAATACAATACCTGTATTTTCATTTCACAGATCTTTAAATTGACTTAAGTGGGGACAAGTTTGTGTTTGATTAGAGATCACCATATGTGGAATCAAAAGAACTAGGGTTTGAGTCCTGATTCTGCCCAAACTCTTTCAGCTTCACCCTTGGGCGAGTCATTTTTCAGTTTG
>SJYX01013299.1:322911-354510 GCA_006410675.1 Oreotragus oreotragus | reverse complement strand
AAGTCTGGGGTGCTATGTCCCTCTTGCTGGTCCCTTGGCAAAGCTGAGGAATGTGGCAACTGTGGGTCATAGGATAAAGAAAGCATTGGTGTGTGGTGAGTTCAATCCCTGGTCAGGAAACTAGATCCCACATGCTGTAACTAAGCCTTTTGGAAAGGCTTCTAGAGGCTTCTTTGAGTCATGACTATCCCAGTTACATGGCAGCCTTCATCAGACAGTCTACAAGTCTATCACATGCACAGTCATTGAAAAAATAGACAGAAGGGCGTGGCTCCTCCATCTCTCAACTGAGTCACCAACTTACTGAACTTTTACAACCATTGGACTTTTTGTTCATTGCATTTTTAAAAACAGCTGCTCTTCATAGACTTGTGTCTGCCTCTACTTAGCACTTTGCATATTACATTGACTTTGGCCTTCTCATGCCTTGGCCTCTTTGCTGGCCATGATGGCAGAAGTAGCCCTTTATTTGTTTATTTGGCTGTACTGGGTCATAATTTCAGCACATGGGATCTGTACAGGTTCTTTAGTTATGGCATGCGGGATCTAGTTCCCTGACCAGGGAATGAAGCTGGGCCACTTGCATTAGAAGCGTATAGTCTTAACCACTGGACCACCAGGGAGGTCCCCAGAGTGGCCCTTTATGACATTGTACCCATCCCTGGCATGGCATCTGGCACCTTTCAGGTACCCAGTGAACATTTGTGGAGCAGAGGTGTACAGGACATCAGAGAGAGAACTGGCTTACACCCTACAACCTCCCTGAGGAGTGGGACTTACCATCTCCCAGAAAACCAAGGCTCAGAGAAGTTCATTCAAAGCACATCACTCATAAGTGGTAGGACTGTGATTCAAACCTTGACCTCTGTCACCAGAGCCCTTGTTCTGATCTCTGTGCAGTGCTGATCCCCACCTAAACCAACCTATGATTAGGCTGGTTATTAGGTTATTTCACTTTCACCAATCCTGTGGTTTACCAACTTTTTATTCAGGGTAATTTAACCGTCTCATCAGTATATCCCAAATATCCTAGGGATCAGTTTCCCCAGCAAAGTGTACAAGTCCCCTGAGACCTGGCCCTTGCCTGCACCTCTAGTCACCTCTCTAGTTACATGGCGTCCTGAACTCCATGCATTAATCATGCTGAAATGCTCCTAGATGCTTGCATATATCATGCCTCCTTGATGGGTTCCTCTTTCTAGGATAGCACGTTCCCATCTCTACTGGACTGGGAAATTATAAATAGATTTAGATAGATAGGTAGGAAGATCTATCATTTCACATAGTAAGAAATCCTGGGGGAGGGGAGGCTGCCGGTGCAAGGTGCCAGCCTCTAGCTCTCTGCTCTGAACTCTCTACTCGGCCCCTCTCTGCACTGGCTTCATGCTCAGGCTGTTGGCAAGATGGCAGTGGTGGCTCCATATCTCACATCCATACACATCAGTATCATGTACAGGAAGAAGACGGACTGTTAGTTCCTGACCCTCTAGCACATTGCCAGCAGGGCTCACTAACCAGGCCTGACCACATACCCATCGTAAACCAAGGGAAACGGTGTTGATGAGATTAATTTAAATCGTGGAGCTGAGGACTGTGTTGTGCTCGAGTGAGATGGGTTCTTCAAAGAGTGTGACTTTCTGCAAGGGAGTGAGAAGGAAAGTTAAAATTTTGCTAACTATAAGCAATAGGCCCTTATCTCATAGAATGAGGCCTTTAGGCTCACTCAGGCAGCAAACTCTTATCTCAGGCCTCCAGGCCGACCCCCTCAGGGACCCCCTAGAGAGGCTGTTTGCTTTTCCCTCAGGGACTTTCCAGGAGAGTGTTTTTCCAAGAATTAGCTAATGTGGTAATGTGGTCCGATCAGCTGTTTCAACCTGATAAGCATACAGACCTATCCACGTAAAGGTCCAAACCTGCCCACCAATCGGGCGCTCCCCACCCTACCTGCACCTGTTTGTAACTCTTATGCTTAAATACTGCTCTGTAACCACTGTTCGAAGTTCGTTCCTCCTCGGAGGTGACTGAACCCCGGCGCGCCGGCTTAATAAATCCTCTTGCTGTTTGCGTCGAATCCGAGTCTTGGTGGTCTTTGGAGCGACGGGTCCCAGGAAAAGACCGTGAGGTCTAACAGGAGGTCTCAGGATTGGAGTGGCTCTTAAAAGGTGTCCAGCCCAACATTTCTACAGCTAGCATTTTAGCCTCCTCTCAACTCTGGTTCTCACTTCACCAGCCTTTGCCCCACTGCCAATGTCCTCAGCCTCACCCTCTGCCCTTCCGCACAGTGGCCCTCTCTCTGTGGGCCTGGCCTTTCTGCCCTACCTGGCCACGTCTGCTTGTTGCCTTTCCACATGCCTTGCTAACTCACTTGCCCTGTGCACTGCTTACAGTGAACACTGCCTTCTTTCTGGGCAGCCCATGTTCATCTTGCCTGGGGAGCACATCAGGATTAACCTCACCCACATGCATCACTCCTTCCCTTCTGCCACCCTCTAGCCCTGGGGATTCTCTCCCAGTGTTTACCTGCTGATGCTTTGTTTGCAAAACTTCTAAAATCACTTCTTTGGCATTTCAAAGACATGTTTTTCCTCCCAAACAAAGGTGTTTATTCCTTGAAAAGAGTGATATCTTCTAACTCTTTGGCAATTTCAGGAACAACAGCTTTCCTCCCACAGCCCTCACTCCCTGCTCCACCCCGCTCACCATTTTTCATTTCTTTGATCTCCACTGCCACACTGGGAGAGCAGGGAGTCAATCAATGCTGCTAGCTAACCAATTAGCCAGTTTGTCCTAGGCCTGGCCTCTTGCCCTCCCCCTCTGTTTGCAGCGATGGCAGCCATCTCTAGAAGGGCACAGCCTTAGCATTTAGGGCCAGAAAACCCCAGGAGCAATTGTACTTTGGGGCTAGGTGTTACGTGTCTAGAAATAATTTAAGCTGTACGGTGAACAAAGATTTCCCTGGTCACTCAGTGCTAAAGAATCCACCTGCAATGCAGGAGATGCTGGAGACTCCGGTTTCGTCCCTGGATCAGGAAGATCCCCTGGAGAAGGAAATGGCAAGCCACTCTAGTACTCTTGCCTGGGAAATCCCATGGACAGAGGAGGCTGGTGGGCTGCAGTCCCTGGGGTGGCAAGAGTCAGACGTGACTGAGCACGCACACACATGGTGAACACACACCGTCACGGTGCTGGGACACAGCCGAAGGACACTGGAAGCCGTAGAGCTCCTACTGTGTGCCATGTCCTGGGTCACTGCCTCAGATGCTCATCCTTTTCAGCTGTGCACCAGCCCGGCGTTCCTCTGCCTTCCTTCTCCTGCTCCTCTCTGGAAGCGTCCACATACCCCGCACAACTCAGCTCACATAGCACCCATGGTGAAGCTTCACTTGAATGCCCCAGAAAAAGTCCGCTTTCCCCTTCCCTATCATCCTTCCACTCTGTGCAAACTCTGCATGGCCCCATCCCATTTTAAGAGGGTTCACTGCTTACCTGCTTGCCTCTCTACTGTGCATGAGCTCCTTAAGACCAGGAAGCAAATTTTTCTGGATTTTTGGGTCCTCTGAGGACAGATTCCTGCCTGTCAGGTAAAATAAATAACCCCCTATTAATTTAATTAAATTCATTGTTACTTAGGTCAGTAGAAGGCAAGCCTCTGACAAAGTAAACTTGGAGCTTAACAAATACAGTTACTCAAATGTGTATTTCCTTTAACATGGCTCATGGATGGAGAAAGAACAAGAAAATGGAAGAAGAAATAAAAACAGTGGGGTTGAGAGGGTTTTTCTCCTTCTTTAGCTGAGCTTTTTAAGAGCAAGAACTATTTTATATCCTGTGGCCCAGTCCCAAGCATGGAATACAGCAGATGATGCAAAAGTATTTGTTGAATAGTTGATCGTGAGATGGGTCAGGTCGGACACTGAGAGTGGGCTGGGGTGGAGCAAGAGGAGCCTGGAAGCTGGGATGAGACAGGGAAGCCCCCAGGAAAGAATTATCCATTTTACCTGTTTGGTTCAGGGCCTCAGACCTATGGTTGCTCAACCAGCTCCCCCATCTCTCTTCAACCTCTTCTCACCTCCTACACTCTACCCCTGGCTCTAGCACCTACATGGTCTCATCTAAGGCCCTGAACTGAGGCTTCAGGTCAAGGGCACAAGATCAGACTTGTTCCTCACATGTGCCGGACCCAGTGGCAAAGGCTAAGTGGACCCCCAGGGGCCATATGTCTGTGTATTTTGAAGCTATAAACCAATGAAAAAACGGTTCAATAAAGTCTATTCTAGCCTCCTACTCTGACGAATATATCTTTAAAACAAAATAAAAAATATGTATAAAACTATAGTTTTTTTAAAGATTTTTTTTTTTGATGTGGATTTTTTAACGTCTTCATTGAATTTGTTACACTATTGCTTCTGTTTTGTGCTTTGGTTTTTTGGCCACAAGGCATATGGGACCTTTGCTCCCCTACTAAGGATCGTACCTGCCTCTCCCCTACATTGGAAGATAAAGTTTTAACCACTGGACTGCCAGGGAAGTCCCTAAAGCTATATATATATTTTTAAAATTTTATTTATTTCTAATTGGAGGATAATTGCTTTACAATGTTGTGTTGATTTTTGCCATACATCAACATGAATCAGCCATAGGCACATCTCTGTTCCCTCTTAAACTTCTCTCTCACCTCCCAAGCTATAGTTTTTATATGACTAAAACTTAGCCAAATGTCAAAAATGACTGACAAATTATTACTGTGCACCTCTTGGCCAGTAATATTGGGAGGAATAATAAAAGCACACATAATTAATAAAATTAGTCTATATTTATTACCTAACATATATTTTTCATGTTTTTATTTCAGCAAAGTCACTAACTGTGTTGTTATACACTCAAGATATTCACATCATGTGTACCCTAATGATGGTAACGATCTAGATTTTCAAAATGTGGTCATATTCAAAGTGTCCAAAGTTTCAGCATATTTCCATCATAAAATATCAGTTCAGTTCAGTTCAGTTCAGTCGCTCAGTCGTGTCTGACTCTTTGCGACCCCATGAATCGCACCACTCCAGGCCTCCCTGTCCATCACCAATTCCCGGAGTTCACTCAGACTCACGTCCATCGAGTCCATGATGCCATCCAGCCATCTCATCCTCTGTCGTCCCCTTCTCCTCCTGCTCCCAATCCCTCCCAGCATCAGAGTCTTTTCCAGTGAGTCAACTCTTCTCATGAGGTGGCCAAAGTACTGGAGTTTCGGCTTTAGCATCATTCCCTCCAAAGAAATCCCAGGGCTGATCTCCTTCAGAATGGACTTGTTGGATCTCCTTTCAGTCCAAGGGACTCTCAAGAGTCTTCTCCAACACCACAGTTCAAAAGCATCAATTCTTTGGCACTCAGCTTTCTTCTGGAGAAGGCAATGGCACCCCACTCCAGTATTCTTGCCTGGCAAATCCCATGGACGGACGAGCCTGGTGGGCTGCAGTCCATGGGGTCGCTAAGAGTCGGACACGACTGAGCAACTTCCCTTTCACTTTTCACTTTCATGCATTGAAGAAGGAAATGGCAGCCCACTCCAGTGTTCTTGCCTGGAGAATCCCAGGGACGGGGGAGCCTGGTGGGCTGCCATCTATGGGGTCAAACAGAGTCGGACATGACTGAAGTGACTTAGCAGCAGCANAAACAGTGGGAACAGTTGCTAACTTTATTTTTTTGGGCTCCACAATCAGTGCAGATGGTGACTGCAGCCATGAAATTAGAAGACACTTATTGCTTGGAAGGAAAGTTATGATCAACATAGACAGTCTATTAAACAGCAGAGACATTGCTTTGTCCACAAAGGTCTGTTTAGTCAAGGCTATGGTTTTTCCAGTAGTCATGTAGGGATGTGAGAGTTGGACTATAAAGAAAGCTGAACACAGAAGAATTGATGTTTTTGAACTGTGGTGTTGGAGAAGATTCTTGAGAGTCCCTTGGACTGCAAGGAGATCCAGCCAGTCCATTCTAAAGGAAATCAGTCCTAGGTGTTCATTGGAAGGACTGATGCTGAAGCTGAAACTCCAATATTTTGGCCACTTGATGCAAAGAACTGACTCATTGGAAAAGACCCTGATGCTGGGAAATATTGAAGGCGGGAGGAGAAGGGGATGACAGAGGATGAGATGGTTGGATGGCATCACCGACTCAATGGACACGAGTTTGGGTAAACTCTGAGAGTTGGTGATGGACAGGGAGGCCTATCATGCTGCAGTTCATGGGGTTGTAAAGAGTTGGATACGACTGAGTGACTGAACTGAATTATAGTAGCCAGTGTAAAAAAAAATCACTTTTTATGTACATTATATCTAGATCAATGGCTCTCAACTCAGGGTGATTTTGCTCTGCAAGAGCCTTTGGTAATGTCTGGAGACATCTCTGGCTACACAACTTGCTAGTGGTTTCTAGTGGATAGAGGCCAGGGATGCTGCAAAACATCCTGCAATGCACATGATGCAACAAACGAGGTTGAGAAACCCTGGTTATAGACACACACACACATACACACAAAGCATGAGAGTAATATGAATGTTTAATATTGCAAAATGTCCCTTAACTGCTATGTGCAATTATTGGGAATACTACACTAATTATCAGTCACTCCAGAATCACAAATTGGAACATGGAGAAGCGAGAAAATAGACATACAACACAGATTGCATTGTGCAAGCATCTATTGCATTCTTGCTGTGTGAGAGGAAGGCTTTGACATTTTAATTAATTTGTCTTTTCTTTGATTCTAGTGCTTCTGCCAATCAATCACCCCTCCCCCCATTCCCCAGCTAAAACACATTCTGAAATAATGTCCATCTCCAACATCAGAAGCAACACAACCCACAGATCTTGACATTCAGACATAATCTTTTGTTTCAAGGACATAGGAAAGAGATACAGAGAAATGCTGTCCTGAGGCCTGAGTGGTGTCATTTCCAATGAGGGTATTTGAGGTTATGGGTCACACTGTAGCAGAATCTAGCAGCAGATCCCTAACAAGAAAGATACCCAAGCCTTCCTTCACAAATATAGTTTCTGTGTGCTTGTGACGTGGGGGAGGGGCTCTAAAGCACGAGGCCCAGAAAAGAGGCCTGGAGACGCTGTGTCCCCGTTATCACCCTTGGGTTCTGAGAGGGAACATGGGCGAGCCGAGAGGCTGTTAATATCGGATCATTAGCGTTTCCCAACTCTTTTGCAGAACAGCATGCTGTTTGGCTGCCAAAATATTAGGATTGAAAGCAGCTGGCCAAAATGTTTAGTGAGGAAGTGAGCATACTTGCAGAAGCAGAATAGAAAATTCCTGTGACTAAGACCCGAGAAGGAAGGGGGCTCTCCTGTCTTCTGTTGGAAGCCGATACTCAGTCAGGCAGGGGCTTCCCTGACCCCTTGCCTCCAGGGCATCTTTGAAGAGGTGTGCTATGGGTCTGGGACTTACTGCAGCTCCTTATCTGGGCAAAAAGTGGGACTAAGGAGGCTCTGTCCTGCCCTACAGAAAGTCACAGCCTAATAGTAAATTTAACCTCAGCACATGTTCAATGAATTTGGAAAATAAAGAGATGTAGACAGAAAATCCCCCTCCACGGAACCTCAGCTAAGAGATAAGTCCAAAGGGGGATCAGATGAGTCATCTATGTAGGTGAGGATAGAGAGGCAGAAAGGTCATGTGACTTTACTAATACTTATCCTTGCATCCATCCATGAGTCCCTTCAGTCTACCAGCGGATCCTCCCTGCAGCCTCCACACAGGTGCCAGCAGCCTTCCTATTTCTACTGGACAGACTTTGAAAGCTAGAGAAACTTCTCAGGGAGGCACAGATAATAGGTGGCAGAACCAAGAGTGAGACCGGGTCTTTTGACTGTAAGAACAAAGCTCTTTCCAGTGACATCTGTATTTTGGTCTGTGGACCAGGCAGCTTCATTTATTGTAAGGTATTAAGGAATCCAAGTGTATAGGAAGTACCACCACTAGCCTCAGTCAAGAGAAATAAAACCAATAGTAGGCGAAGAGAGCCCAGAGTTTTTTGATACTGAAACAGAATTCTACAGAAGAGTGGAAACAACTACCTCAGCCCACACTGTGTCAAGGACCTCCTGGCAGAGGTGAGACATCACTGGGGACACTAGGCACAAAAATTCCTCAGAGTGGGGATAACTAGGATTGTGGTGCAAATATTTGGTCTGTATTTTGTGGTGCACAAAGGGCTCATTAATTTAGATAGAGAATCCTGCACACAGGACATAGTAGGTGCTCAAAGTTTTTGTCAAATGACCAAGTGACTGGTTGAAGCCAAGAAAAGAAATAGAAGCCAAATGTCGCAGGGAAAACCAGTCTCCTGATGGTGACTGGAGTGTGGGTAATCAGCAAGCAAATCCCCTTACCCANCACAGGACATAGTAGGTGCTCAAAGTTTTTGTCAAATGACCAAGTGACTGGTTGAAGCCAAGAAAAGAAATAGAAGCCAAATGTTGCAGGGAAAACCAGCCTCCTGATGGTGACTGGAGTGTGGGTAATCAGCAAGCAAATCCCCTTACCCATTAAGGGAAAAATGATGGAAACAAACAGCAGAAGTATTTAGCACATTGTTAATCACTGGAAAGCTGTTGCTTTTGGAATAATAACACAACAGTGCAGTCTCATCAGAGGTTTAAATGGGGACAGAATAGAAATACTCATGGCCAATTCCCTTTCTGTTCCTATTGTTAGTAGCATATTTTTAAAGCACCGAGTAGGGTGTTAAGTTCTTTTCAATTACTACGAATTCATTCATTCATTTATTCAACACAACAAATGTTCACTGAGTCCTCGGCATATGCCAGGCGCAACAGGGAACAAGATGGACATAAGACTCTGCCCTAGGGACTGGCCAACATGGTNACCGAGTAGGGTGTTAAGTTCTTTTCAATTACTACGAATTCATTCATTCATTTATTCAACACAACAAATGTTCACTGAGTCCTCGGCATATGCCAGGCGCAACAGGGAACAAGATGGACATAAGACTCTGCCCTGGGGACTGGCCAACATGGTGGGATAGAAAGACTCCAAGCTCACTTCCTCTCATGGAGGCACCAAAACCACAACTATTTGAAAAAACAGCCATCAATGAAATAGACCAGAGCCTGCCAGAAAAGATCTGCTACAACTAGAGATAGAAAGAAGGAACCACAGTGGGGAGTGGTGGACCCGTGATACTGGTTAGTGTCATACGTCTAGGTAGGCCACCTATAAAGGGCAGAATAATTATAGTTGCAGAGGTTCTCCCCCAGAGTGAGAGGTCTGAGTCTCACATTGGACTTCCCAGCCTGGGGGCCCTGCACCAGGAAGATGAGCCCCAAGAATGTTTGGCTTTGGAAGCCAGTGGGGCTTACTTTGGGGAGAACCAGAGGGTGGTGAGAACTCCAGACTCCACACTTAGAGGGCCCACACAAAATCTCACATGCTCCAGGACCCTGGGCAAAANTGAGTCTCACATTGGACTTCCTAGCCTGGGGGCCCTGCACCAGGAAGATGAGCCCCAAGAATGTTTGGCTTTGGAAGCCAGTGGGGCTTACTTTGGGGAGAACCAGAGGGTGGTGAGAACTCCAGACTCCACACTTAGAGGGCCCACACAAAATCTCACATGCTCCAGGACCCTGGGCAAAAGCAGCACTTTGAAAAGAACTTCTGTCAGACCCAGTTGTTGATCTGGGGGAGTCTCTGGAGAGGCAGGAGACAACTGCAGCTCACCCTGGGCACCCAGACACAGGGGACAGCCACTCTGGGGAGCTCCTTCTACCACACAGGCACTGATGCAGCATGCTCATCAGCACCACAGCCTGGCCCCACCCTGGAGCCTCGAGGCACCAGAACTAGCACCCACTGGGTCAAGCAACTAGTGGGGTGGGGGCACAGCTGCCTTAAGTCCTCCTGAGCCCACAGTTGTCTCTGGACATGGTCCTAGGCACAGCCTTGCCCACCAGAGGGCTCAGGAAGCCTCGAGGCACCAGAACTAGCACCCACTGGGTCAAGCAACTAGTGGGGTGGGGGCACAGCTGCCTTAAGTCCTCCTGAGCCCACAGTTGTCTCTGGACATGGTCCTAGGCACAGCCTTGCCCACCGGAGGGCTCAGGATCCAGTTCCGCACAACAGTGGCTAGGCACCAGCCCCAGAATTCCCTGCGTGCACCCCCCATCACCCTCTCTGCCTTCCAGGAAGCCTGCTCTGGTTTCTAAAGCAGCCTCACCCACCAAGGAGCAGATACGAGACCCATGGAAACCATAATCCCATAGCTTGCAGTCCCAAGTTGCTTACTAGCAGGCAGACCCTGCCCTGGGACGAGCTAGGCTCTGTCTCTGCCCACTAACAGGCCGACACAAGCTTCAGGACTCCCTGAACCCCACACCCCATATCAGGAACCAGCCCCCTGCCACCAGTGATCTGACACCAGCTCTGGGATCCTCGGACCCTCATGAGCCAATACTAGCCCCAGGGCCCTCTAGATTTCACAGCCAGTGGCCTTGTGACCCAGCCCTACCAACTAGTGGCCAGCAGCCTCCACATGAGGCAGAGCCTGGTAACCAACTGGAGCAGGGGCCAACAAAGTCTACCAGACCACCCACACAGTCAGCCCACCACAACAGAAGGACACACACAGTCCTCACGGGGGAGGCCCGTGGAGCATAGAGCTGCAGTGACAAGAGGAAAGTCCACTGCTGGGATGCATAAGACGTCTCCTACAACAGGCCAGTTTTCCAAGGTCGGGTAACATAGCCAGCCTACCAGAGACATAAAGATACAAAGAGCGACGTAGGCAAAATGGGGCGACAGAGGAACACATTTCAGATAAAGGGACAAGATAAAAAAACCTCAGAGGAAGAACCAAGTGAAGTGGAGCTAGGCAATTTACTCAAGAAAGAGTTCAGGGTAGTGATTGTAAAGATGATCAAAGAACTAGGGAGAAGACTGGACAGACAGAGCGAGAAGTTAGAAGTTTTTAACAAAGGACTTAGAAAAGAGCACAGCCAAATAGAGATGAAGAATACAGTAAGTGAGATGAAAAATATACAAAACAGTGGTCCCCAACGTTATTGGTACCAGGGGCTGGTTTTGTGGAAAACAAGTTTTCCATAGACTGGGACAGGTGCGGAGAGGTGGGGATGGTTTCGGGATGATTCAAGTGGACTACATTCATTGTGCACTTTGCTCCTAATCTAATGCCACCGCTGATCTGACAGAGGTGGCCCAGAGGCTGAGAACCCCTGTACTAGAAGTAATCAACAGTAGACTAAATGATGGATCAATGAACTGGAAGACAGTAGTGGAAATCACTGATGCTGAACAGGAGAAAAAGAAACAAGAATGAAAAGAAACGAGTATGGTTTAAGAGACCTCTGAGACATCGAGAACACTAATATTCCCATTAAATGGGTCCCAGACAGAGAAGCTAGAGAGAGAGAAAGGATCTGAGAACATATTTGAAGACATATTAGCTGAAAACTTCCCTAATCTGGTAAAGGAAACAAATACCCAAGTCCAGGAAGTGTAGAGAGTCCCATATAAGAATAAACCGGAGAGGAGCACACCAAGACATATTATAACTAAAATGACAAAAATTAAAGAGAGAATACTAAAAGCAACAAGGCGAAAAAAACAATGTACAGGGAAACTCCCAGAAGGCTATCAGCTGATTTTTTTTTCAGCAGAAACTCTGCAGGCCAGAAGGGAGTGACATGATATTTTTAAAGTGATGAAGGAAAAACCTACAACCCAAAATATCCTACCCAGCAAGGCTCTTGAACAGATTTGATAAAGAGGTCAAAAACTATAGAGACAAGCAAAGGCAGTAGGGGTTTAGCACCATAAAACCAGCTTTACAAGAAATGTTAAAAGAACTTCTCTAAGTAGAAAACAAAATGCCACAACTAGAAACATGAAAACAAGGAAATGGAAAAATATCAATAAAGGCAAACACATTGGTATAAAATCACACGCAAAACTAGTAGGAAGGTTAAAAGATAAAAGCAGTTCAGTCATCTAGATCTCCGGGGGAAGGAACTGACACCCCACTCCAGTATTCTTGCCTGGAGAATTCCATGGATGGAGAAGCCTGGTAGGCTACAGTCCATGAGGTCGCCAAGAGTCGGAGACGACTGAGCGACTTCACCTTCACCTTCATATCCACAATAAGCAGTTAAGGGATACACAAAACATTTCAATGTAAAATATGATATTGAAACCAGTAATTAGGAGCTCTCCTCATGTTCATTAGCTAAGTCTTGACCACTCTTTGTGGCCCCATGGGCTGCAGCATGCCACGCTCTTCTGTCCACCACTGTCTCCCTGAGTTTGCTTAGATTCATGTCCATTGAGTCAGTGATGCTATTTAACCATCTCATTCTCTGCCACCCCCTTCTCCTTTTGCCTTCAATCTTTTTCAGCATCAAGGTCTTCTCCAGTGAGTCAACTCTTCACATCAGGTGGGCAAAGTATTGGAGTTTCAGCTTCAGCAACAGTACTTCCAGTGAAGTACTGGAAGGGTTGACTGGTGTGATCTCCTTGCAGTCCAAGGGACTTTCAAGAGTCTTCTTCAGCACCACAATTCGAAAGCATCCATTCTTCAGCATTCAATCTTCTTTATGATCCAACTCTCACATCTGTACGTGACTGCTAGAAAAATCAGAGCTTCGACGATACAGACCTTTGTCAGCAAAGCGATGTCTCTGTTTTTTAATACGCTGTCTAGGTTTGCCATAACTTTCCTTCCAAGGAGTAAGCATCTTTTAATTTCATGGCTGCAGTCACTGTCTGCAGTGATGGTGGAGCCCAGGAAAATAAAATCTGTCACTGCTTCCACTTTATCCCCTTCTGTTTGCCATGAAGTGATGAGACCAGATGTCATGATCTTTTAGTTTTTTGAGTATTGAGTTTCAGGCCAATTTTTTCACTCTCCTCTTTCACACTCACCAAGAGGCTCTTTAGTTCCTCTTCATTTTCTGCCATTAGCATGGTATCATTTGCATATCTGAGGCTGTTATTTCTCCAGGCAATTTTGATTCCAGCCTGTGCTTCATCCAGCCCAGCATTTCGCATGATGTACTCTGTGTATAAGTTAAATAAGCAGGGTGACACTATACAGCCTTGACATACTTCTTTGTCAATTTGGAACCAGTCTGTTGTTCCATGTCTGGTTCTAATTGTTGCTTCTTGACCTACATATAGATTTCTCAGGAAACAGTAAAGTGGTCTGGTACACCAACCTGTTTAAGAATTTTCCAGTTTGTTGTGATCCAGAGTCAAAAGCTTTAGCATAGTCAAAGAAGCTAGATGTTTTTCTGGAACTCCCTTGCTTTCTCCATGATCCAACAAATGTTGGCAGTTTGATCTCTGGTTCCTCTGCCTCTTCAAAACCCAGCTTGTACATCTGAAAGTTCTCGGTTCATGTACTGCTGAAGCCTCAGTTCAATTCAGTTCAGTCGCTCAGTCATGTCTGACCCTTTAGGCTTCCCTGTCCATCATCAACTCCCGGAATTTACTCAAACTCATGTCCATTGAGTTGGTGATGCCAACCAGTTATCTCATCCTCTGTCGTCCCCTTCTCCTCCAGCCTTCAATCATTACCAGCATCAGGGTCTTTTCAAATGAGTCAGTTCTTTGCACCAGGTGGCCAGAGTATTGGAGTTTCAGCTTTAGCATAAGTCCTTCCAATGACTATTCAGGACTGATTTCCTTTAGGATTGACCGGTTTTCTCTCCTTACAGTCCAAGCGACTTTCAAGAGTCTTCTCCAACACCACAGTTCAAAAGCATCAGTTCTTTGGTGCTCAGCTTTCTTTATAGTCCAACTCTCATATCCATACATGACTACTGGAAAAACCAAAAGACAGACCTTTGTTGGCAAAGTAATGTCTCTGCTTTTTAATAAGCTATCTAGGTTGGTCATAACTTTTCTTCCAAGGAGCAAACGTCTTTTAATTTCATGGCTACAGTCACCATCTTCAGTGATTTTGGAGCCCAAAACTATAAAGTCTGTCACTGTTTCCATTGTTTCCCCATCTATTTGCCATGAAGTGATGGGATCAGAGGCCATGATCTTAGTTTTCTGAATGTTGAGTTTTAAACCAACTTTTTCACTCTCCTCTTTCACTTTCATCAACAGGCTAAAGCGTAGCTTGAAGGATTTTGAGCATAAACTTACTAGCATTTTAAATGAGCGCAACTGTGTGATAATTTGAACATTGTTTGACATTGCCCTTCTTTGGGACTAGAATGAAAACTGACCTTTTCCAGTCCTGTGGCCAATGCTGAGTTTTCCAAATTTGATGGCATATTAAGTGTAGCACTTTAACAGCATCATCTTTTAGGGTTTTAAGTAGCTCAGTTCTGCAAATGTAGGATTATTAAAATGCATTTGAAATTAAGAGATCAGCAACTTAAAACAATCATAAATACGTACATAATTAAAACAACTTAAAACAATATGTACAACTTAAAACAATCATAAATATATATATATACATATATAGTTCATGGGTTGCAAAAGAGTAGGACATAACTTAGTGACTAAACAACAATGGGCTGGTGAAGGGACCTGAGCTTTCACCCTGAGTAACAGGATCTGACTTGCATTTTAACAGGTTTCCCTGGCTAAAATGGGAAGCAAGTCCATGGGCTGATCTTCCTGAACCCAGGTTTAATATATATATATACATATATAGTCCATGGGTTGCAAAAGAGTAGGACATAACTTAGTGACTAAACAACAATGGGCTGGTGAAGGGACCTGAGCTTTCACCCTGAGTAACAGGATCTGACTTGCATTTTAACAGGTTTCCCTGGCTAAAATGGGAAGCAAGTCCATGGGCTGATCTTCCTGAACCCAGGTTTCTTGCATTACAGGCAGGTTCTTTACACTCTCAGCCACCAGGGAAGCCCAATAACTGGCTAACATGGGAAGCAAAGCCATGGGCTGAAAGTGAGAGGTAGGGAGAGGTGCTGGAAGTATAAGAGATAGCCATTCCACGTCTGTTAAGCAGATTAACTGATATGACACAGCACAGGAACTGGCAGTGATGCGTGCCTTTCCCTCAAATGGAAAGGAATTCCTCTACTGTCTCTGGGATTGTTGTTCATAATAATTTTGTTTTCTAATCTCGTGTACTGTTTTTATTATAATAATATATCATTTCAACATAGAAAATTATGAAAATTCAAATAGCAGAGAGAAAAAATTACATATAATCTTTCCTCAAAGAAAAGAGCTATTAACAGTTTAATGCATATCCTTTTAGCCCCCTTCTCTATGAATATGGGTTATATATATATATATACTTTTTGTATGCAGCTTTTTCCACTTCACATTTCACTATTTTTTCATGTCATTAAGTAGTGTCCAAAAAATACGATATTTAATATATAGGCAGCATACCATTATGTGCTTGTTCTACCATTTATCTTGAAAACTCCTTATTCTGGACATTAAAGTTAACACCAATTTTTCACACTTATAAGTAACACTGCAATGGACATCTTTACAGAAAAATCTTTATGCTCTGTTGAGTTCTTTAGACTATTAGCAATGGAATGATTGCATCAAAGGACAGGGACATTTTAAGTCTCTTGATATGTATTGACAAACTTCCAGAAAGGTCACACTAATTTACTTTCTTCCAGCAACATAGGAAAGTGCCCTGGCGTGATCATTTTTAAAACCTTTGCTAAGTCTGTATTGATTTATTGTTTTAATTTGCATTTCCTTGATGGATATTGAAGCCAACCATTTCTTCATGTTTACTTCATTTGCATTACTCTGGAATGCCTCTCTGCAGGGGAGTTCGGCTTGTGAAAAGCCTCAGTGGAAATACTTTTGAAGGTGCTGGAGTGATTTGGGCTGATCCCTGGGAGAGTGCCCCAACTCTAGGAGTTAACATACAGGACACAGTCCTCTAGCCCCTTCCTGCCCCTATGTGACACTTCCCTATCAGAGTGACTATGGGTTTCTACAAGATTCATTCCAAATCCTAGGAGACCCAGTGTCCTTTTTAATATTCCACAAAGAGAGAATTTCATCCCATCCGTGACCTGGCAAACAGGAGCTGTCACAGGAGCAGAGATGAACCTACAAAGAGGGGGGCGAGCTTGTCTCATTTCCCTTCGTAGTGACGGAGTGTAGTGACGGAGACTCGACTTGTTTTAAAATTAAATATTTTTTCTCACCCAGTGGAAGGAAACTGAAACCACTGTATTGTTAGCACTGGGTTTCTTTTTTAAAAAATGCTTATCCCCAAAATACCTTTAGCACTTATTTTATTCGGTTGGATTCCAGCTTGTCCTTTTTTATTCTGAGCACCAGAGACCCTCTGAAAAGATGTTTTGGCCAAAAAAGAAGTTACCCTGGCAAATTTCTAGGGAATGGAAAAACTCCCCTTTCAAGCAATTTATTTTGTTGCAGACGGCTTCACTCTGTCTTTATGCACACACACATTCATGTGCACACGCCACCATCACTACCACTGTGTCTGACCCCTCAATGCTCATACGCTGTCACACGTACCACACCGCACCCTTGACTGACACAGCACACAGGACATTACACTACACGCTTCAGCGCACACACACGTACACACACCCCACCACCACCGCCCGCCCTTTTACATGTGCACACAACCCTTCTCCCTCCATAAATCCTTCCAGCCAGCTCTCCATCTTTGAGATTTTAAAGACAAATGTGGTTCTGTGATATCCACGGAGTGCAAGTCATGTACACTGTCCAGTCTGTGTTTCATCTCGCTCCCTTCTTGCAAGGAGTAGTGTCCAAAAAATACGATATTTAATATATAGGCAGCATACCATTATGTGCTTGTTCTACCATTTATCTTGAAAACTCCTTATTCTGGACATTAAAGTTAACACCAATTTTTCACACTTATAAGTAACACTGCAATGGACATCTTTACAGAAAAATCTTTATGCTCTGTTGAGTTCTTTAGACTATTAGCAATGAAATGATTGCATCAAAGGACAGGGACATTTTAAGTCTCTTGATATGTATTGACAAACTTCCAGAAAGGTCACACTAATTTACATTTCTTCCAGCAACATAGGAAAGTGCCCTGGCGTGATCATTTTTAAAACCTTTGCTAAGTCTGTATTGATTTATTGTTTTAATTTGCATTTCCTTGATGGATATTGAAGCCAACCATTTCTTCATGTTTACTTCATTTGCATTACTCTGGAATGCCTCTCTGCAGGGGAGTTCGGCTTGTGAAAAGCCTCAGTGGAAATACTTTTGAAGGTGCTGGAGTGATTTGGGCTGATCCCTGGGAGAGTGCCCCAACTCTAGGAGTTAACATACAGGACACAGTCCTCTAGCCCCTTCCTGCCCCTATGTGACACTTCCCTATCAGAGCGACTATGGGTTTCTACAAGATTCATTCCAAATCCTAGGAGACCCAGTGTCCTTTTTAATATTCCACAAAGAGAGAATTTCATCCCATCCGTGACCTGGCAAACAGGAGCTGTCACAGGAGCAGAGATGAACCTACAAAGAGGGGGGCGAGCTTGTCTCATTTCCCTTCGTAGTGACGGAGTGTAGTGACGGAGACTCGACTTGTTTTAAAATTAAATATTTTTTCTCACCCAGTGGAAGGAAACTGAAACCACTGTATTGTTAGCACTGGGTTTCTTTTTTAAAAAATGCTTATCCCCAAAATACCTTTAGCACTTATTTTATTCGGTTGGATTCCAGCTTGTCCTTTTTTATTCTGAGCACCAGAGACCCTCTGAAAAGATGTTTTGGCCAAAAAAGAAGTTACCCTGGCAAATTTCTAGGGAATGGAAAAACTCCCCTTTCAAGCAATTTATTTTGTTGCAGACGGCTTCACTCTGTCTTTATGCACACACACATTCATGTGCACACGCCACCATCACTACCACTGTGTCTGACCCCTCAATGCTCATACGCTGTCACACGTACCACACCGCACCCTTGACTGACACAGCACACAGGACATTACACTACACGCTTCAGCGCACACACACGTACACACACCCCACCACCACCGCCCGCCCTTTTACATGTGCACACAACCCTTCTCCCTCCATAAATCCTTCCAGCCAGCTCTCCATCTTTGAGATTTTAAAGACAAATGTGGTTCTGTGATATCCACGGAGTGCAAGTCATGTACACTGTCCAGTCTGTGTTTCATCTCGCTCCCTTCTTGCAAGGAGGGTGGGAAAGGGGCACAGTATGCTCCAGCCAGGGCTTGGGGGTGGATCAGAGGATTAATTGGAAATTAGTGAGTTGTTTGTGAGGCAATAACTTTAGTCCAGAGTAAGCCTTGCATGGAGGCTGTCTCCCTACTTTCTCGTTAATATGGCTCATGGACTCACAATCTGGAATAAATTGAGTCTAGGACAGATGGTCACACTGAGATGATAAGAACCTTGAAGTATCCACCTTTCTAATTTCCCTCCACTTCCCTCATTTCCAGATAAAACATTTTTTAAAGTCTCAGAGGTATAAAGGAGCCATAACCACATAGCTCTGCTAATTAATGGAAAGAGCAAATCTAATCAACTTTGATGATCAGCCTTACGGATTAACTACAGTCACATTTTCATGCCTCAGCAGTCCCTCCATCCCCACCCTTCCCTCAGAGTTACTCCCCTCCCACCCTTCCTTCAGAGTTACTCCCCTCTCCCACTTAGCCAGAGTATCTCAGAAACCACAGGCTACTTTTAATATCTACCTTGGAAAATATCATTCAGAGAGCCATCTGCTGTGAACGATCCCAGCTGGGCAGTCTGGAGCCCAGACTAAATGATTTCCTGAGGATCTGTGCATTGGGATTACCCAGGCCCCTGCTCTGTCCTTCCCATTAGTTTGGATTACTGAGAAGTATTCCCTCTTAACTAGAGGTGTCAAGGTTGAGCCACTTATGTTGAGTAAATTATTTCAACCATTAAAAATTTTCCAAATGGCAGTGGAGGTGGTAGGTCATAGTGGCTGATCTTGAGCTCTGGGTTCACATTTAAGACTATTTGAATCCTAATTGTACTGGGTCCTAGACCCTGAGCCTTAAGGATAATAACAGGATTATTACCCTGTAATAATAACAGGATTGTTTATCCCGTCAAATGGAGAAAAACAGGGTGTACTTCATGGGGTAGGTTGTTTAGTGCTCTAAGTCGTACCTGACTCTGTGACCCCGTGGATGGTGGCATGCCAGGCTCCTCTGTCCCCCACTATCTCCCCGAGTTTGCTCAAATCATGTACATTGAGTTGGCAATGCTTTCTAACCATCTCATTCTCTGCTGCCCCCTTCTCCTTTGCCTTCAATCTTTCCCAGCATCAGGGTCTTCTCCAATGAGTCAGTTCTTCGCATTAGGTGGCCAAAGTACTAGAGTTTCAGCTTCAGCATCAGCCCTCCAATGAATATTTAGAGTTGATTTTCTTTAGGGTTGACTGGTTTGATCTCCTTGCAGTCCAAGGGACTCTCAAGAGTCTTTGTCAGCACCACAATTCGAAAGTTATCAGTTCTTTAACAGTCAGTCTTCTTTACGGCCCAACTCTCACATCTGTACGTGACTACTGGAAAAACCATAGCTTTGACTATACAGACCTTTGTCGGCAAAATGATGTTTCTGTTTTTTAATACACTGCCTAGGCTCCTCATAGCTTTCCTTCCAAGGAGCAAGTGTCTTTGAATTTCATGGCTGCAGTCACTGACTGCAGTGATTTTGGAGCCCAGGAAAATAAAATGTCACTGCTTCCACTTTTTCCCCTTCTATTTACCATGATGTGTTGGGCCCATCAAGTAAGTGGAAAGGATTAAATGAGGGAGTACACAGTGCCTGGCACAGACCAAGAGTGCAGAAAATAATGGCTGCTATTATTATGAAGTGCTCTAAGCTTCTGCAGCCAAAATAGCTAATAAATGAGCACATCATGGTAGAGCTTTTCTTGTCCTGATGATGCCCTGAAACAGGGAACAAGGTGGGGAGATTTTAGCTGTACATTTTCAAAAAGATGAACTGTCACGTCTTAATTGGAATGAGAGACCAGCAGATATATCAGTGTTTCACTCTACCTGTTCCCAGAGTCAGTGGCATCAGGTCATCATAGTGAGTGACCATATGGGAACTGTGTTGCTGTCCTTCCCATAATTGCCCTAAGGAGACCCTCTTTATCCATTTCAGCTTGTTCACCCATTTGGCAAGAGACTTCCCTTCTGCCCTATACCGAATTGGTAAGTCATTATTATAAAAATAATACCCGATGTTACCAATCATTCTCTCTTTCAATAGTAAAGTATTACTATTGTGTACTTGGCTAAGAAGGCTTGTGCCACTGTAATTTTTAAAGGCCAGATTAAACCGAATAATAAAACTTAAAGTAATAATAATGACATCTTGCATTTCCATGGTGCATTTATTTTTCAAGTGCATAGTATGTCAGCAAGCTGCTCCCTGACCTCCCTTGGCCAAGAAATCCTGGCATTGTGCCTTTTATTCTATTTAGAACTCTAAGTTTTCAGGTCACATGGTTCTTTGGAAAGCTCTTTGCCGTGCGTCTTCAGGCTCAGGCGACAGCCACACCAGCCAGACCTGGGAAACAGGACGGGGCTGTTTTTCTGCAAACATGTGTCTCTGACCCCGAAGAGGCAGTTGCTTTATTATAGCCATTTATTATTTACAAAGCACTGCAGGTGTACACGGCATTTTATGAGACACAAAGACAAGGTCCCTGCCCCATGCACTGAGAGGTTTTATCCAGCAAGGTGGCCAAAGTACTAGAGTTTCAGCTTCAGCATCAGCCCTCCAATGAATATTTAGAGTTGATTTTCTTTAGGGTTGACTGGTTTGATCTCCTTGCAGTCCAAGGGACTCTCAAGAGTCTTTGTCAGCACCACAATTCGAAAGTTATCAGTTCTTTAACAGTCAGTCTTCTTTACGGCCCAACTCTCACATCTGTACGTGACTACTGGAAAAACCATAGCTTTGACTATACAGACCTTTGTCGGCAAAATGATGTTTCTGTTTTTTAATACACTGCCTAGGCTCCTCATAGCTTTCCTTCCAAGGAGCAAGTGTCTTTGAATTTCATGGCTGCAGTCACTGACTGCAGTGATTTTGGAGCCCAGGAAAATAAAATGTCACTGCTTCCACTTTTTCCCCTTCTATTTACCATGATGTGTTGGGCCCATCAAGTAAGTGGAAAGGATTAAATGAGGGAGTACACAGTGCCTGGCACAGACCAAGAGTGCAGAAAATAATGGCTGCTATTATTATGAAGTGCTCTAAGCTTCTGCAGCCAAAATAGCTAATAAATGAGCACATCATGGTAGAGCTTTTCTTGTCCTGATGATGCCCTGAAACAGGGAACAAGGTGGGGAGATTTTAGCTGTACATTTTCAAAAAGATGAACTGTCACGTCTTAATTGGAATGAGAGACCAGCAGATATATCAGTGTTTCACTCTACCTGTTCCCAGAGTCAGTGGCATCAGGTCATCATAGTGAGTGACCATATGGGAACTGTGTTGCTGTCCTTCCCATAATTGCCCTAAGGAGACCCTCTTTATCCATTTCAGCTTGTTCACCCATTTGGCAAGAGACTTCCCTTCTGCCCTATACCGAATTGGTAAGTCATTATTATAAAAATAATACCCGATGTTACCAATCATTCTCTCTTTCAATAGTAAAGTATTACTATTGTGTACTTGGCTAAGAAGGCTTGTGCCACTGTAATTTTTAAAGGCCAGATTAAACCGAATAATAAAACTTAAAGTAATAATAATGACATCTTGCATTTCCATGGTGCATTTATTTTTCAAGTGCATAGTATGTCAGCAAGCTGCTCCCTGACCTCCCTTGGCCAAGAAATCCTGGCATTGTGCCTTTTATTCTATTTAGAACTCTAAGTTTTCAGGTCACATGGTTCTTTGGAAAGCTCTTTGCCGTGCGTCTTCAGGCTCAGGCGACAGCCACACCAGCCAGACCTGGGAAACAGGACGGGGCTGTTTTTCTGCAAACATGTGTCTCTGACCCCGAAGAGGCAGTTGCTTTATTATAGCCATTTATTATTTACAAAGCACTGCAGGTGTACACGGCATTTTATGAGACACAAAGACAAGGTCCCTGCCCCATGCACTGAGAGGTTTTATCCAGCATTTCATCTGTCTGAGCTGAGCTGTGGGAACGCAAAGCAAGCAGGGCTGAAGAGCTGAGCAGGGTGTCTCAGATGTCAGGGTGGAACGAAGAATTTCTGATGAGGAATTGTAAGTGAGGAAAGTCAGATGTGTCAAACTCGAAGCATTATTTCAGGATCCAGAGGAGGTTTAGCGATGTCCTGTGTTTCAGTCCTGGGAAGAGAAATTACTGCGTGTTTGCCTTGGAACAGCCAGGGGAGGAATAAGTTGAAAGACTACAGAGACAAATGCTCTGTGGGTCCCAGAGCCTCGCCCATCAGTCCCCTGCTCCCCGCCCCCTACTATCCCACAAGTTGTCTTGTTTTCCTCTGTTTGGTTTGTTGGGGGTGATCATGACAGGGAGGAGCTTAAGTCAGCTTTTTAAAAGTGTGTTGTTAACTCACTAACAGACTCATCTTCCTCCTCTAGAAGGGTGAATTTCAGTGTTCGGACCACGAGTCTTCAGCCACCCACTGCCATTGTTCTATTACTTCTGTTCCGTCTGTATCTGCCCTAGTGGTATGTACCCATCACCTGCCTGCATCTTCCTTCCATGCACCCAGCAGATACAGTCACAGAACAGGCTGCGGCCTGAAAAGATGAGCAAAAACCCTGTCCCTGACCCCAGAAGCCATAGACTAGCAGGACCAAGGATGTGAAAAAGCAGTGAGGTTGGGGCTAAAGCTGCCCTCTCCTGTGGGAGGAGACGGAGGGTTGGCTCTGTGAGTACAAATTCCTTCAGAGCTTTCGATCATTTATTTAGAGACATTCCTGGGTCCCCACCCTCTGGAACAAGGACTCAAATTCTAGGAAGGCTCAGAGATGTAGACTTGCCCTGGGCTCGGGAAAAGCCTGATCACGTCCCTGGCACAGAATTCTTCCTGCTCAGAGCTCAGGGCTTAGTCCAATACCAGGCAAGTTTTGCAGCCAGAAACAGATATAAATTTGGCTGAGCAGCACTAGTGAAAGCAAAATGGATTCTGTAATGTGCCGAATATGCACCAGATGGCTCTGCTTCCTACCAGCGCTGTAAGGCTGGTGAACAAAGCCTACTGCCCTCCATCACCACCAGCAGCAGTCTCATCACCACCACCACCACCATCATCATCATCAAATCTTAGTCAAAGTCCTCTGATATCTGGCGTTCTGCACGGCAGTCCACGTCTAGATGTTTAGTTGAGAATATTTCCTACCTCCTTCCCTTCTTTTCCTCCCTCAGCCTCCTCATCCCAGTGGTGCTTGTGGTCTGGGTTACCCATTTCCTCTGCAATCTTCCTCTCTCCCCTTGCCTCTCCATTTCCTACCACCACTGGTACCCTGTTCCTTCTTCATAGTCCCTTCCACTTTCCAAGCCTGTGTCTCTCATACCTCTGGCATCAAAATCACTAGGGAGTATGTGCAGGTTTCCAAGAGCCTCCCCATGCTAATTCAGAGTGTCACTCATTGTAATAAGTCTCTTGTGTGTTCTTAAATGTTGCCCCATACTCTTCATTTCCAACAAGAGCCAAATACTTAGTCTTCTAGCTTCCCAATTTAGAGGGGCACAGACCAGAAGCCACCTCTAGAAGGCCAACACCAACAGTGTTGTGCCAGAGCCAGCCTGCACCTAATGGTACAAGAGCTACCAAGAGCAACATTTTCAGGATTTTTGTAAGCTGGTTGTTCAAACATCAGGAGTTTGAAATCACCCATGAGGGGAGTATTTATACCATAGAAGTCATCATACAGTATGAATCAAGCCCCCCTCTCGTGAGGATCAGTTTACATGCCACCAGAGGTGGAGTTATCATCCAGCCCACTACTGCGATTTGCAGATGAAAGCATTAAGCTCAGAAAGGCAGAAGGATCTATCCAAGGTCTTCTGACAAAGACCGTGAAGATGGAATGAGCTAGAATCTAAGCCTCCTAGTCCCAGCCCTGGTCACATGAGAGCCCTGTTCCTTTTTTATAATCACTTTGCCTCTGTTCAGAGATTGGTTTGTAAGAATTCTTACCTAGAGTTCCCATGAATGCTTGTCACTCTGAGTTGGTTGTGGTTCTTTGATTGCAAGCCACCGATTTCAACTTCTAAACAGAACAGAAATTCAGCTGAAGAGTCTCACTGAGTTCACAGGATTGAAAGGAAAGCTGGAAAGGCAGGCTTGCAGAAGGACCGAGCAAGTACAGCTCAGGATTCCATGGAGCAGGGACTGATGGGCAAGTTGGCTGAGGGAGAAGTTGCCTGGTTGAAGCGGCTCCAGCCTTTTCTTTCCAGCCTTGCTTCCCTTGGCACAAGATACAAAGTCCTTGAAGAGTGTCTGATTGTCCTTGGGGCCCATGCCTACCTTTTAGCCCAGGGTTGGACGGGGCACCTTGATTGACACAAAAGTATACACGACGGGTGATATAATTCCCCCAAAGAAATCAGGCACCGTTGCAACTAGAGGAGGAGACTGATCCTGGGTAGCAGAACCCTAAGTACCCTCTAGGCATTTCTACTAGACCATGACCTCCGGGAAGCGGAGCTCAAGATCTCCCTCTTGTTACTGACACCCGTGTGGCGCATTATGCCCTGGGCATACTCTGCCTGCAGCTTGGTGCTAGGATTGGGAAACCTGGCTTGAGGATTCTAACGATTAACGATGTTTCCAGTCACCTTCTGTTCACCCACCCTCCCCACCGCCACCCACCATACCCTCTCTTATTATATCAACAGCCATGTAAATGCTAATAGGAATCCCATACTGGAATCTCCAGACCCACAGTCTGGTTTCCCATTGAACATATCAACATTGGAAGCATTTTCCAGCATTCCCCCCATTCCTGAGGCCACTGCCTTGATTCTGCATCATTTTCACTTAGCTTTTGCAGAGATCAGCAAGATATGCTCTCTTTCTTCATCCTCATTTTTCTGTCCTACCCTATTTACCCTCTATGTTGCACCAGTTTACTTCTTAGCCCGATTCTGAAAGCACCGCAGCCCGCGCCTGCCGCGCCTCCCTGCCCTGCCCCCACTGGGTAATGGCGGACGCAGGCGTTTGCGCTGCTTTTCCGCTGGGCGAGTTACTGTTGGGCTTGTAATCTGTTGGTTTTAATTGTTCATTTATTTTTCCTTCCTGTTATGTTGCCCTCTGTGTTTACAAGGCTCGCCACAGACTCGGCAGGGAGAGTGTTTCCTGGCGTTTGGAAACCTCTCTTCTTAAGCTTCCCTTCCCAGGACGGGCTTCCCTTCCCGGGACGGAGCTCCCTCCCCACCTCCTTTGTCTCTTTTTTTTCGGCTTTTATATTTTTTTCCCTACCTGCTTTTGAAGTCAGTGCTCTGTTTTTCTGGGTGCCTGATGTCCTCTGCCCGCATTCAGAAGTTGTTTTGTGGAGTTTGCTCAGCCTTGAGATGTTCTTTTGATGAATCTGTGAGGGAGAAAGTGGTGTCCCCGTCCTATTCTTCCGCCATCTTCCAGTTTACTTCTTAAAAACAAGAAGGTTTTATCAACTCCCATCCTTACATAACACTCAGTGAATCCTTTTTCTTAAAAATAATGTTCATATTCCCTACCTGCCAACAAGGCTTTTCAGGGTCCCGATCCTAATCTCTTAACCCACCTACCCCTTGCCGCTGATACACAGCCTTCACCTCCCTACAAGGAACTCTCAGCAGACATACCAATCCTTCCACCTCCATGCCTTTTTACACACCTTTTCTCTAGGTGCCTCCCCTGGCTCCCCTCAGAATCTTTTCCCAGAAAGCTCTTACTCATCCTTTACAACCCGGAGGATAAGACAGAAGATGTGAGCAGAATGATAATGTGTCAGATGGATGGGAGAGCTGGAGATTGCCTTAGTGAAGATTTTGCTGACCTGGCTGGGAAAGATTTGACTTTTCCGTCCTCTGTGGTTCTGCAACTCTTCATTCATAAAGTTTATAAGACACTCCATTTTTAAAAAGTTTTTACTGGCATATAGTTGATTTACAGTGCTGTGTTAGTTTTGGTGTGCAGCAAAGTGATTCAGTTATACATACACATATATCCACACTTTTAAAAAAGAATTATTTTATTTATCTGTTTATATTTGACTACACTGGGTCTTTGTTGCCCAGGCTTTCTCTAGTTGCAGCAAGTGAGAGCTACTCTCTTCATCACAGTGTGAGAGCTTCTCATTGTGGTAGCTTTTCTGGTTTTGGAGCAAGAGCTCAGTTGTTCCCACACCATGTGGGATATTCCTGGACCAGGGATCAGATCCATGTCCCTTGTATTGGCAGGCAGATTCTTGTCCACTGTGCCACCAGGGAAGTCCTATCCACTCTTTTTTAGATTCTTTTCCCATATAGGCCATTGTAGAGCACCGAGAAGAGTTCCTTATACTGTACAGGAGGTCCTTATTAGCAATCTTTTGTATATATAGTAATGTGTATATGTCAATTACAATCTCCCAATTTAACCCTCCTCCACTCTTTCCCTCTTGGTAACCATAAGTTTGTTCTCTATATCTGTGACTATATTTCTGTTTTGTAAATAAATTCATTTGTAGCATGGTTTGGATTCCACATATAAGTGATATCATATGATATTTGACTTTCTCTGTCTGACTTACTTCAGTCGGTGTGACAATCTCTAGGTCCATCCATTAAAACACTTCACTTTAATGTATGCATTTATGTGTATCTTTTTCACTTCATCATGGACATTTATCCATTTTTTTATTAAAAAAAGTTTTTAAAATTGAAGAATAATTGCTTTACAGAATTATGTTGGTTTCTGCCAAACATCAACATGAATTTTTTTTTTTCCACCCAAGATGTTTCACACTTTTCCTTTGTTTGAGGAATTCGCTGTTTTATGAATCCCCACATCCCGTCATGAAGGCACATACTCGCTTTGCCAGACTCCCTTGCAGCTATGGCACAGCATATGACCTGCACCACCAAGCACACATGTCCCTCCAGGACCTTGAATCAGAAGCTAGTGCTGTAAAGCATCAAGCACCAGACGGAATACACTTCGGCAAAGGTAGCCTGTATCTAATGCAGTCTCAGAGGGAGTGGCTGAAGATCCTGGAGAGAGAGCATCTGAGTTCATGCACCAGCAGTGTCAGCATTTCAGCCAACAGGGAGACCAGTGGTACCTCCTCTAGACAGTCCCACAAAATGTTTTGGAATGTAGATCCCCAGAGATTTTGTGATCTAACTAATATTCTTCAGTAAGTAAATTCATTTTCTGCTTAAAGTAGTCAGAGTTGGTTCCTGATGTTTTGCAACTAGGAATTTTGACCTTTTAGTCTCAAAAAATCTTTAAGAGCAGAGAATACTGCTTGTTTATTTCTTAATTCTCAGCATAGTACCTAGCACCAAGTGGTTTCTGTACCCATGTTTGTTGAATGAACAACGGAGCTGTCTCAGAGGAGGTTACTTATCCACAGTGCTTGACTTTAATAGCTCCAGGCTGGAGTTTCAGAGCTGAACATAATGTTTATGTTACTTGCTTCAGAAATCTGGTTTCTGCAATCTATTTCAAGGAGCTCAGAACTGCTCAGAGAGAAATGTTGAACAATCTATTCCATTACTTTAACTTTTATGTAGAATTCCTTTTTTTGCTTGACTGTTCCATAAAATTCTTAGTCTTAGAATTTCATTTGACTTCGTTTTTGAACTCCACTGTGTTCCTGCATTCTCCTTTATTGTTTCTTCCCCACACAGATTAATGGAAAGATTATAAATTTCATTGCCTAAAATGTGAAACCATTTTTCAGATACTGTATAGGCCACCTGTATGCTATCTTATTATAAGGCCTTGGAAATGATTTCCTCTTTTGATAGCTTACCAGGCCAGTGGCAAAGAAGAATGCTGGAGGCCTTTGATTTCTTAAGGCCTTTGAGAGTCTGACTTTATCTCCCCAAGGACAAAATAGAAAATGTGGGCTGAATGATAATGCATTAGGGACATGGTTGAGGTGAAAATGCCTAGCTGTCCACCAAGTTCCCATCTCCCCCTCTCTGTAGTAAGAGGAGTGGAGGGGGACCCTGTCTGCTCAGTTGAATGGCATTTCCCACCTTCCATGCAGGCGAGTGGGCCTCCCAGGTGGTGCTGGTGGTAAAGAATCTGCCTGCTAATGCAGGAGACACGGGTTCAATCTGATCCTTGGGTTGGAAACATCCTCTGGAGAAGGAAATGGCAACCCTCTTCAGTATTCTGGCCTGCACAATTCCATGGACAGAGGAGCCTTGTGGGCTACAGTCCTTGGGGTTGCAAAGACTCAGACATGACTGAGCATGCACACATGCAGGCAGGGGCCCACTGTGTCTATGTGCTCCCCACTGGCACATGAGATGTTTGCCACTTCTGGGTCTGGCCCCCATAATCTCTCTCTTTCCTCCAAGTTCTTCCCCTTCCTGTTGGCTGGATTGGTGACCAGCAGAGCAACTGAGGTCACGTGTTCATGATGGAGGAACTGCCCTCAGCCTGGGTCCTTGACTGACAGTGGAGGATGGCTTTCTGCCCAAGTGGGATCTCCACCGATGGTTATGTGAGAAAAAGAAACTTGAATGGCCGTTAAGCCTCTGAACTCTTGCAGGATCTCTTAATACTAGACTTGCCTTCCCCTAATGCACCGCATTAGCTGGTTTGACAGCCACATCCAGAGAAGAGAAACCAATGCATCAACATGAACTTGGAAAGAGAACGCCAGAGACAGGCCACAGGATTCTGTCTTAGATGCTGTCACAGGTTATTTTAAGCAATAATTCAGACAAAGCAGTGGAAGTCATACTTATCAGATTTAAAGATGACACAATATGGAGAGGGATAGCTGCTCAAATTCAGAAAGAGCTCAAGAAGCTAAAAATAACAGGTGATATTTTCTAAGCACTTACTGCAAGCCAGGCTCTGGGTTAAATGCTTTCCATAAATGATCTTGTTTGATGCTTATGATAACCCTATGATGTAGGACTTTTATCTCCCTTTTCAAGATGGGAAAACAGAAACGTTGAGATATGAAGTACAGAGCTGGTAAATAAGAGCACTGGGTTTTGAACCTGTACTCTGAAGGTGGCCTGTGTCCAGGGTTGACTGGGACAGTCCTGGTTATGCCTGCTGTCTCAATATGATTATTTTTACACATACATATACAGTGTAATTTATTTTTATTGTATTTATTTATGTTAAAATTTATTTAGTTAGTTTTGGGTGTGCTGGGTCTTCATTGCTGTGAAGGCTTCTCTCTAGCTGCAGCGAGTAGGGGCTATGCTCCAGTTGCAGAGTGTGGGCTTCTCATTGCAGTGGCTTTTCTTTTGGCAGAACACAGGCTCCAGGGCACTCAGGCTGCAGCAGTTGCAGCACTCAGGCTCTAGAGTACAGGCTCAATAGTTGTGGAGCACAGGCCTAGCCAGTGTGCAGCATGTGGGATCCTCCCAGACCAGGGATCAAACCCAGGTCTCCTGCATTAGCAGGCAGACTCTCTACTGAGCCGCCAGGGAAGCCCTGCTTATTTTTTTTATTGGCGTATAATCGCTTTATGCTGTTTTATTAGTTTCTGCTGTACAATGAAGTGAATCAGTTATTTGTATATTTGTATATTCCCTCCTTTTTGGACCTTCCTTCCACCTCCCCCCACACAGTCCCACTCACCTAGGTCATCACAGAGCATGGAGCTGAGCTCCCTGTGCTTTCATATGGTTATTAATAGCAATAATAGCACCCCCTTCGCTCTCAAAAGTTTCTTGATGTGGATGATGATTTATATGGTCACCTTTGTGATTCCGCCCAGTCTGAAACTGACAAGATAAGATTAAGGAGAAATCAATATAGAGTTCCATATATCAAATCTTCAAATGTGGACAATTCATTGATTTTTTTCCTGATAATATAATATTGAACCAATAGTACAATGAGGCTATCAAAATAACACTGGAAACTTAATGTCATTATTAATAAATGTGGTGAGTCCAGAAGAAGGTGTGTATGTGTATGCTAAGTTGCTTCAGTCTTGTCCAGCTCTTTGCAACCCTAAGGACTGTAGCCTGCCAGGCTTTTCTGTCCATGGGACTCTCCAGGCAAGACGGCTGGAGTGGGTTGCTATGCTCTCCTCCAGGGTATCTTTCCGACCCAGGGATCAAACCCAAGTGTCTTATGTCTCGTACGTTGGTAGGTGGGCTCTTTACCACTAGCACCACATGGGAAGCCCCAGAAGAAGTTACAGGATGGTTCTATTGTACTTGATGCTGGACAGCCCATATCTAGAGTGTTGAGATCTCTTCAAGGAGCTGTATTTTTGCAGAGCCAACCACACATTGGAGCACATTCAGAGGATGGTGTGCTAGAATAGTATCAGGAGGCTAAATCACAGGAGGACTGGGTGAGGCCACAAGGGATGCTGCGCCTGGCATCAAGCAGACGCCAGGGCCGTGCGCGCTGTCCTCATATATCCCAGTGGCTGCCATGTGTGGAAGGGAACAGGCTGACGCCAGCGACTCCAGATGGCAGACCCAGGACTAGGTGGAATGACAAGAAAACAGATTCCAGCTCAATTTCAGGAAGAACTTTCTAACAATCTGAGCTGTCTGACAACATGCCTGCTTTGCAAAGGATGGAGCAGCCGGTCCCTGATGTGTTCAAGCCAAGGCATGCCAGACCCCTACCCTGGGAGGGGGTTTAAATAAATGACCTCTATGTTTCTTTCTCAAATTCTGTGATTCCAACAACAGGAGTAGAAATAGACTGTTGACACTGAAAGGGCACAGACTTCATTCGGAGTGTGAGTAGAAGAACCAATCACAGCCTGGATTTTTTTTTTCTTCAAGGCAAGTAGAGTGTACCGTACATCTGTGCTTTGAGTGGCCCATGGTCCCTAACCAGCTCTGAGGTATTAGACCTGCTAGGCCAAGTTGGGGGCTTCAGTGAAGCTAATCAGGGATGATTCTGTAAGTGGGACCAGGAGTTGGGGATTGTATCTCGGTCAGACAGAAAACTGCTGTGTCTGCAGGGCTTGGAAGGCTGAGGGAGAGATGTCTGACCAGCCCTTGAGTAGGAATAGGGGAGAAAGAGGTAGATCCAACCTTTCTAGCTACCAGAGTATAGAGGGTTGAGTGCTTCCAGGACCTGCCTGTACCAAGCCGGGGACACAGAACTGCCAGTCCTCTGATTATCAGAGGACTGGATGTGAGATGGTGGTCATAAGGCAGAATTTGAAGTCAGCATGTTCCTTAGTTGCAAGTAGCAACAACAAGCGAACAACCCTCAGCTAGTTTAGGCTTCCCTGTGGCTCAGACAGTAAAGAATCTGCCTGCAATGCGGGAGACCAGGTTCGATCCCTGGGTCAGGAAGATTCCCTGGAGAAGGAAATGGCAACCCGCTCCAGTGTTCTTGCCTGGAGAATCCCATGGACAGAGGAGGCAGACTACAGTCCATGGGGTCGCAAGAGTCGGACACAACTGACACTTTCACTTTC
>SJYX01013299.1:287960-299703 GCA_006410675.1 Oreotragus oreotragus | reverse complement strand
AATACTGGAGGAGCCTCCAATCATGGGTGGTAGTTAGGGCTGAATATTAAGCGATCTAAAACTCAGTTAAGATCAGGCAAATAAAATCATCACTGCTGAGTGATGTTTGCAAAATATGCATCCTCTCGTCCCTGCACACTTGCACAGAGAAGCGATTTGCCTGCACAGTGAATGCTGGTGGTTGATTATCAAGCTGGATTGTTTACGGGATGCGATCTGTGTAGTTCGACAAGCTTAAAGGTGATTTCTGAGACCTCATGGTTGTGATATTTCCAGACTCAGTAAGCAATGTCATGAAACACCGCAGAGTTTAGAACTTGAATGGATCTTATAGATGAAAGAAGTCAAGGCTCAGAAAAGTTTGATGAGTAGTTAAATGGTGAGGTGGGGACCTTAAGCCATGTCTTCCGGTTTGCAGTTGGGTCTCTCTGTCACACAGCGCTCTCTCCTAGATGACAGCATAGAGCATGAGGGTGGCGGAGGGCCCTTAAAGCCTGTCTCTTATACACATCTAGATGTGTATAAGAGACAGGCGCATGTCTTCTGCCGGGGCCCTGGGCTCTCTCCCAGTCTGTGCTTTCCCCCGGGTGGCAGAGTCGTGGCCCCGCGGCCACCCATTCTCCATCTGGAAGTTTCCTCTGCATCCAGGCCGCACTTCAGCAACCTCCTGCTCCTGGTTCCTCCTTCTAGCCCTCGGCTTAACATTTCCTCCTCCTGCCTTGTCCCTCCCCGGGGCTCCAGTGTTGAGCTCCATCAGCCAGCCACTGCTGGTTTCTGCTCACAGGAGTGGGTCAGTGGGTGGTTCTCCACCTCCCCCCAAACCCCCATGAAGAAGCCCACTTGGGAACCAAGACTTCAGTGGGCTCTGGGGCACTCCTCCATAACTTCTCACTTCATCCATTCTACAAAAACCACTGAGATCTCCTAAAAGCTCAAAGCCTTCCAGAGGGAGAGCAAGTCAGAGAAACTATCAGTGCTTTCAGGAGCAGGTCTGAAAAATCCCCCTGAGTACATGTGTCTGAATGTGGCCTCTGTGTGTATGTCTGTGTGCTAGACTGCACGTGTGCACATATGTGTGAAAGAATTACTCAGAATGAAACAAAACATGTTCTTATCAAGCTTAGCTGATGCTCCTACCAGCAGCCTAGACAATGCATCACCTGGTTTCAGCACCCGGCCATCTCCACACTGCTGGGGCGAACCCCTTTAGTACCAGGGCTCTGGCACAACAGGTTCCTTGGGTGGGGGTGGCAAACAGTCATTACATACCCTGAGGGGCAGGTAGCCCTCACAGGCCATCAGCCCCTCCCTTNGACATTGGAAAAGGGACAGGCTACCCACTCCAGTATGCTTGGGTTTCCCTTGTGCCTCAGCTAGTAAAGAATCCACCTGCAATGCAGGAAACCTGTGTTTGATCCCTGGGTTGGGAAGATCCCCTGGAGAAGGGAAAGGCTACCCACTCCAGTATTCTGGCCTGGTGAATTCTGTGGACTGTATAGTCCATGGAGTTGCAAAAAGTCGGACACAACTGAGTGACTTTCACTTTCACTTTAGATAGCTTGAATTGTTGAGGACCTTTCTTAAAATAAAAGCAAGACTGGACTCTCAAAAACACCTGGGCATTGACTTAGAGCTCTGCAAAGTCTTCTCTATCTTTCAGGCAAGGGGGAATTCCTGGAAACTCTTATAATGGCTTGGAAGGGCAAGGTTTGCAGAAGTCACAGAGCTTTGCCTAGAGTTGCTATGTTGGTGTGGGGGTGAGGGGTACAGGGTGACGTCTGCTGGAAATACTGATAAAGCTGTTTTGTCAGAAACCCCATTGGGATTCCATGGAAGAGTGTGTTCCAAATAATGGTATAAAGTTACTCCCACTCCCCAATTCAGGACATCAGCTTAATTCTTCACCAGCAGAACAGGTTGAGCTGATGTCTGTTATCTTAGAAAAAATTGAAAACCTTCACAAAAGTGGCCAGATGCTTCAGTAAGCAGGAGATGGGAGAGGTGGAGAGAGGAGATCAGCGGTCCTCAAGGTTGGGTCAGAGTCCTCTCGGCTCCAATCTGCTTAGCAAAGCGGTGGATCTGCTTGTGTCTATTTCTCTGTATCCATGAATGTCAGACTGCTCCCTTTACATCTCTGCTGGGGGTATGGAGGGGAGGAGGGAATGGGGAAAGGGTTCCCTATTTAGAAATTGCACTGAGATGGAAAGACAATATGACACATCGGCTCATGTCAAAAGAGCTCATTTTTCCCGCCTACAGCATTAGCAATTTCCTACTGAGGTTTAATTTTTAAGAAATTATTGTTTTGTTTTAATTTATTTTATTTGTAGCATAACTCATCAGGACATTGCAGCTCAGAGCAGGGTGGGAAATTTCCAAGGGCAGTCAGGCCACTGCCTGAGACTTGGGGTGAGGGGCAGGGGAAGTGTACTTCAGTTATTTCTGATCAGAGTAGAGCATAGGAGTGGGAGGCTGCTGGCTTTTGCCTCAAACCTCCTCTCACTTTGCCTCTTGCCTCACCTCCACCCCCTTCTCCTGCTTCTGAGCAGTCTGGCCTATGGGGTGGGGGGAATCCGGTTTACAGTGCTCCAGCCATGACTGTACAGGAATGAGAGTAACGAGGGAGGAGAAGCCCAAAGCGAGTCTGGACATTTTAAACTCACCCTCTTCTTCAGAGCCAGAAAAACCTCACTCCCTCCTTCTTTTCCCTGCTCAGCTTTCTCCTTTCCTCTCCTGCAAAATTCTAGAGTGTGGTTGCTGGAAGAAGCCTCAAAGAGCTTCTCATCTTGTCAATAAAGAAGCCAAGGCTCTTACGGGAGCATGACTGCCCCGGGGCTGGTTTGGTGCACCAGCCCTGGGACCCAGCCCCCTGGGGCACAACTCTGTGCCCATGTTTGCCTATACCTTGCTGGCTCTGTGCCTCCTTCACTTTCCCATCTTTAACCCAAAAACTTAGAATGTCTTCCTGGGACTTCCCTGGCAGTCCATGGTTAAGACTCTGAACTTCCACTGCAGGGGGTGTGAGTTGGATCCCTGGTCAGGGAAAGAAGATCCTGCAAGCCAAAGAGAGGACAAAGAATAATCTTCTTCTGAGAGATAGAAGTTGAGGGATAACAGTTTCCCTTCTTTCTCTCCTTCCCTACCGGGTCTGAATAGGACTCTGGAGTCTGAATTTAGTCTTTTCATATGGAAAGAAACCTAGATGTGTTTTGGGAGTGGGCTTGCAGTCTAAAAGGATTCTAAAGAGGAAAGAGTCCCATTTTTACATGAGGATTTTTTCTTTCTGCTTTGTGGCTGGTAATGTGAACAAATGTCTCAGCAATTAACTGTGGGGAGAGGGCAGGAAGATGACAACTAGGGCAGAGCTTTTCTCTTAATGTAAGAATGATTAAATAACTACTTTTCTCTTTTCTCTCTCTTTCTGAATCAGTGTTTCTTTATGGGCCCCTTTATATATATATGCCAGTTCTGTGTCTCTCTGTTCTCTTCATCTCTCTTATATTTGTCTCACTACGTGTCCCTCTCATGATCTGTCTCTCCGTGTGTCTCTCTTTCTCTTATCTCTGTCTCTCTTATCACTCTCATACACACACACGATCACCTACACAGTCCAAATTCAAATGTTATTGACTGAACGGGGAGCCTGAGCCCCCTGCCCACAGACCTGCCAGAGCGAACCTTTTTCTCCCCGTGTGGTTGAGAAATGCCAGGTCCGGAGCTGCTGCCGGGGCGCCAGAGACGCTGCAGAGCTGCCTGTCGAGTGTGGAGGCAGAATCCGGGAACAATGAGAAATTATCTGTTAATTCTCGGTTTCTGCCACCTGCTCTGCTCCGAACAGGCCCCTTTGCCTTCAGTTTAGATGCAAATGCCCCCACTCGTTGTAAAGCAAAATATTGATTTCCCTGCATCACAGGCCTGGGCCCTTGGAACGGACCAGTGTTTTTTTCATTCTCTGCAAAGGCAAAACAAGGCTCTTTGTTCTGCAAATTTCCCCAGGAACTGGAGAAGGGGAGGGAGAACTTGCTGCTGAGTAACAGAGCTGCCATAAACAGGAGCAAAGAGCGGTTAGTCTCCATTCGTTATTTTATATAAATACAAACCTACCCCCTCAGAAATTGCTAATGAGCGTGTGACAAGGGGCCTCTGAGCTCCAGTCTCTCCAGGTGGTGGAGGGAAAACTGATGGGACCTCTGGGCTCCTCAGGTGGGTTCTTAAAGCACTGGGAGGAGAATGGGGACTCCACAGCCTCACTCGTTCTTGGCACTGCAAGTGAGCACCTCTCACAGGAAGGTGGCCTGGATTGCATTGTGTGGCCGGGATCGTGTCTTCTCAGTCACTCCCGCCTGCCTTCCAAGTCCTCCCCTATCGCAAGCTCCTGAAGTCAGAGTGGAAGCTTCGAACCCGCCGCAATTGCCCGGCCTACCTCCCTCCCTAATGGGGTGTCCATGCCACCAGTTGCATCAACGGAGCCTTCAGCACCATGGACAGAGCTAGGAAGCGCAGGCGGTTTGCCAGGGTCCCCTCAAGCATCGTTTTGACCCTCCGTACCCGGGGCACTAGCTGCCCAGGGCTGTCAAGGGCCCCCTAGCTCAGATGGCGCACGATGGAGACCGCCAGGAGCTGGGGCTCCGAATCTCCCCTCTCCGGGAAGTGAGTCACCGCCGGAGCCACTTCCAATTAGCGTGTTAATTAGGAGGAAAGACCTTCCTCCTCCACCCGCCACCCGGATACACACCAGCCCCCTGGCTTTCAGAGACTGCAGCTAAAGTTTCCTTCTCAGCTCCGGGAAGACAAAGGGACTTGAACCTGGAGTTTCGGGTGAACCCCACAGAGGAAGAGGCCCACCCACCGACCAGCCGAGAATGCAAGATTTTTGTGAGAGGCCCCGCAGGGGCCTGGCGGCTGTCCACAGACCTCCAGGTTGAAAGGCTGTCTCTTATACACATCTTTGGAAACGAATCTGCCTGCAATGCAGGAGACCCTGGTTCGATTCCTGGGTTGACATTGACATTCCTGGGTTGAAGAGACACTGGAAAAGGGATAGGCTACCCACTCCAGTATGCTTGGGTTTCCCTTGTGCCTCAGCTAGTAAAGAATCCACCTGCAATGCAGGAAACCTGTGTTTGATCCCTGGGTTGGGAAGATCCCCTGGAGAAGGGAAAGGCTACCCACTCCAGTATTCTGGCCTGGTGAATTCTGTGGACTGTATAGTCCATGGAGTTGCAAAAAGTCGGACACAACTGAGTGACTTTCACTTTCACTTTAGATAGCTTGAATTGTTGAGGACCTTTCTTAAAATAAAAGCAAGACTGGACTCTCAAAAACACCTGGGCATTGACTTAGAGCTCTGCAAAGTCTTCTCTATCTTTCAGGCAAGGGGGAATTCCTGGAAACTCTTATAATGGCTTGGAAGGGCAAGGTTTGCAGAAGTCACAGAGCTTTGCCTAGAGTTGCTATGTTGGTGTGGGGGTGAGGGGTACAGGGTGACGTCTGCTGGAAATACTGATAAAGCTGTTTTGTCAGAAACCCCATTGGGATTCCATGGAAGAGTGTGTTCCAAATAATGGTATAAAGTTACTCCCACTCCCCAATTCAGGACATCAGCTTAATTCTTCACCAGCAGAACAGGTTGAGCTGATGTCTGTTATCTTAGAAAAAATTGAAAACCTTCACAAAGGTGGCCAGATGCTTCAGTAAGCAGGAGATGGGAGAGGTGGAGAGAGGAGATCAGTGGTCCTCAAGGTTGGGTCAGAGTCCTCTCGGCTCCAATCTGCTTGTGTCTATTTCTCTGTATCCATGAATGTCAGACTGCTCCCTTTACATCTCTGCTGGGGGTATGGAGGGGAGGAGGGAATGGGGAAAGGGTTCCCTATTTAGAAATTGCATTGAGATGGAAAGACAATATGACACATCGGCTCATGTCAAAAGAGCTCATTTTTCCCGCCTACAGCATTAGCAATTTCCTACTGAGGTTTAATTTTTAAGAAATTATTGTTTTGTTTTAATTTATTTTATTTGTAGCATAACTCATCAGGACATTGCAGCTCAGAGCAGGGTGGGAAATTTCCAAGGGCAGTCAGGCCACTGCCTGAGACTTGGGGTGAGGGGCAGGGGAAGTGTACTTCAGTTATTTCTGATCAGAGTAGAGCATAGGAGTGGGAGGCTGCTGGCTTTTGCCTCAAACCTCCTCTCACTTTGCCTCTTGCCTCACCTCCACCCCCTTCTCCTGCTTCTGAGCAGTCTGGCCTATGGAGTGGGGGGAATCCGGTTTACAGTGCTCCAGCCATGACTGTACAGGAATGAGAGTAACGAGGGAGGAGAAGCCCAAAGCGAGTCTGGACGTTTTAAACTCACCCTCTTCTTCAGAGCCAGAAAAACCTCACTCCCTCCTTCTTTTCCCTGCTCAGCTTTCTCCTTTCCTCTCCTGCAAAATTCTAGAGTGTGGTTGCTGGAAGAAGCCTCAAAGAGCTTCTCATCCCACTTCGTCATCTTGTCAATAAAGAAGCCAAGGCTCTTACGGGAGCATGACTGCCCCGGGGCTGGTTTGGTGCACCAGCCCTGGGACCCAGCCCCCTGGGGCACAACTCTGTGCCCATGTTTGCCTATACCTTGCTGGCTCTGTGCCTCCTTCACTTTCCCATCTTTAACCCAAAAACTTAGAATGTCTTCCTGGGACTTCCCTGGCAGTCCATGGTTAAGACTCTGAACTTCCACTGCAGGGGGTGTGAGTTGGATCCCTGGTCAGGGAAAGAAGATCCTGCAAGCCAAAGAGAGGACAAAGAATAATCTTCTTCTGAGAGATAGAAGTTGAGGGATAACAGTTTCCCTTCTTTCTCTCCTTCCCTACCGGGTCTGAATAGGACTCTGGAGTCTGAATTTAGTCTTTTCATATGGAAAGAAACCTAGATGTGTTTTGGGAGTGGGCTTGCAGTCTAAAAGGATTCTAAAGAGGAAAGAGTCCCATTTTTACATGAGGATTTTTTCTTTCTGCTTTGTGGCTGGTAATGTGAACAAATGTCTCAGCAATTAACTGTGGGGAGAGGGCAGGAAGATGACAACTAGGGCAGAGCTTTTCTCTTAATGTAAGAATGATTAAATAACTACTTTTCTCTTTTCTCTCTCTTTCTGAATCAGTGTTTCTTTATGGGCCCCTTTATATATATATGCCAGTTCTGTGTCTCTCTGTTCTCTTCATCTCTCTTATATTTGTCTCACTACGTGTCCCTCTCATAATCTGTCTCTCCGTGTGTCTCTCTTTCTCTTATCTCTGTCTCTCTTATCACTCTCATACACACACACGATCACCTACACAGTCCAAATTCAAATGTTATTGACTGAACGGGGAGCCTGAGCCCCCTGCCCACAGACCTGCCAGAGCGAACCTTTTTCTCCCCGTGTGGTTGAGAAATGCCAGGTCCGGAGCTGCTGCCGGGGCGCCAGAGACGCTGCAGAGCTGCCTGTCGAGTGTGGAGGCAGAATCCGGGAACAATGAGAAATTATCTGTTAATTCTCGGTTTCTGCCACCTGCTCTGCTCCGAACAGGCCCCTTTGCCTTCAGTTTAGATGCAAATTCCCCCACTCGTTGTAAAGCAAAATATTGATTTCCCTGCATCACAGGCCTGGGCCCTTGGAACGGACCAGTGTTTTTTTCATTCTCTGCAAAGGCAAAACAAGGCTCTTTGTTCTGCAAATTTCCCCAGGAACTGGAGAAGGGGAGGGAGAACTTGCTGCTGAGTAACAGAGCTGCCATAAACAGGAGCAAAGAGCGGTTAGTCTCCATTCGTTATTTTATATAAATACAAACCTACCCCCTCAGAAATTGCTAATGAGCGTGTGACAAGGGGCCTCTGAGCTCCAGTCTCTCCAGGTGGTGGAGGGAAAACTGATGGGACCTCTGGGCTCCTCAGGTGGGTTCTTAAAGCACTGGGAGGAGAATGGGGACTCCACAGCCTCACTCGTTCTTGGCACTGCAAGTGAGCACCTCTCACAGGAAGGTGGCCTGGATTGCATTGTGTGGCCGGGATCGTGTCTTCTCAGTCACTCCCGCCTGCCTTCCAAGTCCTCCCCTATCGCAAGCTCCTGAAGTCAGAGTGGAAGCTTCGAACCCGCCGCAATTGCCCGGCCTACCTCCCTCCCTAATGGGGTGTCCATGCCACCAGTTGCATCAACGGAGCCTTCAGCACCATGGACAGAGCTAGGAAGCGCAGGCGGTTTGCCAGGGTCCCCTCAAGCATCGTTTTGACCCTCCGTACCCGGGGCACTAGCTGCCCAGGGCTGTCAAGGGCCCCCTAGCTCAGATGGCGCACGATGGAGACCGCCAGGAGCTGGGGCTCCGAATCTCCCCTCTCCGGGAAGTGAGTCACCGCCGGAGCCACTTCCAATTAGCGTGTTAATTAGGAGGAAAGACCTTCCTCCTCCACCCGCCACCCGGATACACACCAGCCCCCTGGCTTTCAGAGACTGCAGCTAAAGTTTCCTTCTCAGCTCCGGGAAGACAAAGGGACTTGAACCTGGAGTTTCGGGTGAACCCCACAGAGGAAGAGGCCCACCCACCGACCAGCCGAGAATGCAAGATTTTTGTGAGAGGCCCCGCAGGGGCCTGGCGGCTGTCCACAGACCTCCAGGTTGAAAGGAGCACCTAAGAGACCCCTCAGTCAACCTGCTTCTGGACCTTATGCCACAGTTCCGAGAGGGGAGTTCTGCCCAGTCTAGCCTCAATACTTCCGTTTAATTTTCGGTCTTTTTGGCTCTTCCCACCCCAGTACTCTTGCCTGGAAAATCCCATGGACGGAGGAGCCTGGAAGGCTGCAGTCCATGGGGTCGCGAAGAGTCGGACACGACTGAACGACTTCACTTTCACTTTTCCCTTTCATGCACTGGAGAAAGAAATGCAAGCCACTCCAGTGTTCTTGCCTGGAGAATCCCAGGGACGGGGGAGCCTGGTGGGCTGCCGTCTATGGGGTCGCACAGAGTCGGACACGACTGAAGCGACTTAGCAGCAGCATGCTTAACAGCAAGCCTAACATCGGTAGTGTTACACCAAAGCGGGGAGATGGGTCTGGCGGGAACCGAGGGCCCTCTTGAAACGCCCCCCCGTTCTTATTCGCCAGAAACTTTCCCATCCGGTTGCCATGGAGAGAGACGGCCGCTGCCTCCCGTCGCCATAGCAACGTGCGGGTACCGCGGACAGCAGGAATGCGGGGCTCAGAAAGTCTTTTTGCAGTTCGCATCGCCCCACAGTCTTGGGGTCTTCTGCCTTCGAAGCTGGGACTGGGGGCAAGTCTGACTAACTTCCCCGATTAGGAACCTTGGCCAAGGTCCTCCCACTCCTAGCAGGGCCATCCATCTTTCTAGAATAGGTTTCTCCATTTCGTTGCCAGTTGTGTGGCATGTGGCAATTTACCCAGTGTTTTCACAACCACTGCCTTTATATCTCCCCGCACCCCGTGAAGCACTCGTTTTCATTTGTACCCCTTTCACAGAGAGGAAAAACTGAGGTTCAGGGAGGCCCAAGGTCACACCAGGCCGAGAATGCGGAGCCGGATCCTAGGCTCTTTCCCAGGTCTTGAACCCTCCAGGATGCGGGACAACTCGGTCCTTCCGCCTTGAACCGCCCGGACTCAGACCGGTCGCTGAGTGTAGAGGGGGCGGCCGTGAGGCGCCAGACTTGCCAGCTGCCGCGGGATGCCACGTGAGGGGCGGAGACCCTGCGGGGAAGTGATTAAAAGCCGAACGGAGCCAGAGGGGGCCGCTGCGGGGAGGGTCTTCTTGGGGCCGCCTTGCCCCGCCCCAGTCCGGCCGCGGCGCGGGTTCCGGCGGCTGCTTGGAGGGCTGCGGTGTCCGGGGCATGAGTGGGGTGCGGGGGACCGGGGAGCCTCGGTGCCAGGCGGCGCTCGCGGTCCTGGCCTCTCTGTGCCGGGCCCGGCCGCCCCCTCTCGGGCTGGACGTGGAGACTTGTCGGAGCTTCGAGCTAGAGCCCCCAGAGAGGAGTCCGAGCGCTGCCGACTCAGGTAACAGCAAGGCAGAGGCCCCTTCCCTTCCTGGAGTCTCGCCCTGGCTGGCCCTGCTCCCCGGAGTCCCCAGCTTCGGGAACCCCGGAGCCTAGGTGGAGAACTCTAGCTCAGGATTCTGGATTCGGATCCAGCCCCGGCTAGTGCACTGGCCATCGCTCGCAGGAGACAGAGACGCGAAGGGGACCCGGGAGGGAGAGACTACCCCTGCTCAAGCCTGTGTGACTGCGGGGCCCCCGCGGAAAGCCGGGCCCCCAGGACGCGGCTCCCCGAGGAGCCTCCGTTTCCCGCTTGCTCTCTCTGCTTGCCCCGCGGGCGATCTTCCCGGGGAGGGGGTCCGTGGAGCAAGCAGGAGACCAGGGACATCCCGGCCGAGGAAGTAACTCGTCTCCGGAGGCTGCCAAGGTCCCTGGGTGCGTCTGTCCGTCTGTCCCGTCATTTTGTCTGATCACTCGGGGAGCGCGGCCCCAGGCCCCTGGGTCTCTCAGCGAGAAACTCGGGTCGGCGCCCGGCACGAGGTCTTCGTGTCCGGGTGTCTCCGACTGCGGGAGGCTTTCTGCGTCTCCGCCGGGGGGCGGGGGGCGGGGTGGGGGAGGCTGTCTCGGCGTCCCCCCCGCCGCAGCCCCCACTCCCCACCCCTATAACTCGCTCCCTCGGTCTCTCTCTGACTCACTCGGACTCGGGGCCGATGAGCGACGGAGCCGGTGTCTCTTGCCGACTTCGCCAAGCGGGCGCCTCCTGCCCGAACGGCGCGGACCCTGCGCCGGACGCAGTCCCAGGCGGCTGCCGAGCCCAGGAGGGAGCCCGAGCCGGGTCGAGCTCGCCAGAGCCGGTGAGTCCGGAGCGCGAGCCCCGCGGGGCCCGGGCCTGGCGCGCAACTGCGGCGTCTCCCGGGAGTCGCGGCCGCGGGAACGGCGAGTCGCGCCCTGGCGGCGGGAACCGCGGGAGGCGGGCGGCGTGGCGGGCGGCCCGCCGCGGGTATTCACCTGCCTCACCCGCGCCGCGCGGCCGCGCTCGCCCCCGGAGCCGGGCTTCTTTGTCCGGATCCCGATGCCCGGCGGGTCCTGGGCAGGCGGGAGTAACGGGCGATGGGGAGAGGCTGGGGGCAGTGTGAAACCTCGAGAGAGAATAGGAGTGGGGGTGGGGAGGTCCTGCAGGGACCCGGGCTCCGGGCTTCCTCTGGCTCCACAGACTCCACCCCTTCTCGTACCCCAACCCTGACCCCCGTGGCGCTGGGCCTAGAGGTACGCTGGGGTCGCCCCGCGGCGGCGCATCATCCGCGCGGGAGAGCGAGGAGGGGGCCCCGAGAGGCGGGAATTTTATCTCCACGCGCTTCTCCTGGGACCTGAAGCGGGCACTGGAGCCGCGGTTCTGGGAGGAGGTACAGGTGGGGTAAGCTCCCCAGAGGCCGTAGGTTCCAGGGCCCTGTGTTCCCTTGAGGTTAAAGGTCGGAGATGTAGCTAGGTCCTAGGTTAGGAACACGGCTGCTGGGGAATAGGGGAGAGGGAGGAGGGTAGTGGGCCCGGGGGAGGCTTGTGTGCGTGAGGGGGCTGTGTTCAACCGTGGGGCGGGTGGAGCCCACTTCGGCTCTGTGTGGGTTGTAGGGGGCGCTGCTCCCCCCAACTCTGGTCCTGGCAGTGTTTAATCAATGAGCTGATTACTGCAGCAGAAAGGACTGAGGTTAGATATGCAGAAGAACTTTTAGAGGGTGGTACGGTAGTGGAGGTTGATTC
>SJYX01013299.1:264680-283614 GCA_006410675.1 Oreotragus oreotragus | reverse complement strand
CTCCAGTGTTCTTGCCTGGAGAATCCCAGGGGCAGGGGAGCCTGGTGGGCTGCCGTCTATGGGGTCGCACAGCGTCGGACACGACTGAAGCGACTTAGCAGCAGCAGCAGCAGGGCTTGCTTGGTGGCTCAGACAGTTAAGAATCTGCCCACAGTGCAGGAAATTTAAGAGACGTGGGTTTGACCTTGGGTTGGGAGGATCCCCTGGAGAAGAGCATGGCAACCCACTCCAGTATTCTTACCTAGATAATCCCATGGACAGAGGAGTCTAGTGGGCTGCAGTAGTCCATGGGGTCACAAAGAGTCGGACGCATCTGAGCGACTAACACTTTCATTACTAGTGTTTGTATTAATGGTTCTTACCAGACTCTTTTCCCTTCCTAGATTAGACACTGCACCTTCCAGGGTTTGGGGCCTCTGAGTTTCTTGCTGGCTGATCCCTGAGTTGTGCGGGTCTGTACCTCCAGCTGCATTTGCCCGGCAGCTCCTTCACTGAGGCAGCTTTCGCTGTGCAGAGCCTGACATTGCCCATTTCTGAGGGTCCATCAGCGACCCCAGACCCTGCAGCCAGCTTTCTCCAGCTTTGAGGGGAGCAGAGGAAATGGTCCTTTCTTTTCACTTCCTCTCTCCAGTTTATCTTTTCAATTACAGTCTGTTAGCAAGAATGTCTGTTACTATTACAAAATGGATCTTCCTGACATGGAAGCCCATTAGAAAAATGGGAACAAAAGCAAGCGATGAGAAAAGCTGATAAATCCTAACACTATGGGTGGAGAGAAGAGGAGGGAGCACTGGAGTATCAGGGCTCTGTCTCTGGAGAAAGAAGTGTCAGTGGGGAGATAAGAAATGCCTGTGTTGCTAATTAATAGCCTACCATTTTCCAGAGAGAGAGGGAGGCCATGAGCCATCCACCCCCCGTCAGACAATCTCACTTAAGGTGACAGGCAGGTCCTGCCCTGATGGCCTTCAGGGAATCATCAGGAAAGAAGGGGCCTGATCATCATCACCAGGAAAGAAGGGTCTTAAAGTCTCTCACATGTTTGTCCCCTGGTCCCATGTCCCCCTTCCCTGCTTCAATGGCCAAGCTTTGGGTCTATTCTGTACCCAGTGAACTATTACCCACCACAGAAACAAAAACCAGGAAGAAATAACAGCAACTTACCTTTGGAAACTTTCACCACATATTGGGCTTCCCCGATGGCTCAGTGGGCAAAGAATCCACCTGGCAATGCAGGAGACACAGGAGGCACGGTTCAGTCCCTGGGTTGGGAAGATCCCCTGGAGGAGGAAATGCAACCCACTCCAGTATTCTTGCCTGAAAAGTCCCGTGGACAGAGGAGCCTGGTGGGAGCCTACAGTTCAAAGGATTGCAAATAGTCGGACTGACTGAGCGACTAAGCACACACACACCATGTATGCAGCATTGTGCTCAAGGCCTTACTTTATCTAATAATTACAGTGATTCTTTGCAGTAAAAGAGGAGACCAATGTTTGGAGAAGTTAAGTAACTTGTTCAGGGTCACACAGTTGATGAGCGTGTTCTGTGGGCATTCTGGCACTGGTGCTCAGTGGAGATGTCTGCCTCATGTCTCTGAGCACTTCCCCAGTCCAGGCTAGAACCCACGTGCCCTGCACAGCACCAGATCACTGGGTGTGTTTCCGAAGCCAAGTCCCATTGCTATCTGCTCTCCCAGAGGCTGCTGGGTAATTGGTCAATATGGTTCCCCAAACCAGGTGCCCATAAAATACTGGTCTCCTCTGATACCTAATACTGAGTAATGGACTTCTTTTCCCCAGTTTCCAAGCAACCTTTGCAAAAGCATAGTACGTTCTGAATTGTACACTTTTCTTCAGTGAATTTCTTCTTATTCCTTTGGAGCTTGCTTCTGTTCACCAGCTGGTTGGTGGCAGTAATGGCCAAACAACTGAACAATGAGTATTGACAGAAAAACTTGGAGATGTGAGATCTTTCACAAAGGATGTATTACATCTTGAGATAGAGGGAGATCTAGCTATAGTGTATATGTATTATAACACATATTATAATATATAGAGACAGAATAGAATAATTGTATTATCTTATTATATATATTATATAATAGAAAAATTGTATTATTTCTACTGGTAAAATTGTTCCTAGTTTGTAATGATAAAGCTGTCTCTCTTATTAGTGTTCATGATTTGCATGTGTTCTGCCCACTAAACAAATTTTAAAATTAAAAGATGTTCAAAATCAGACTGGGCAGAACTAGATAATTCTAATAAAAATAGCTAATATTTATTATATGGCTTACTACATTCTAGGCACTGTCCTTTGCACTTTTGATACACATGGTCCCATTTAAATCTCACAATGACCCTATCAGGTAGATACTATTACTCTACCCATTTTACAGATGATGAAACAGAGTCTGAGAGAGATTAAGAGTCACAGTTGATAACCAGTAGAGATGCACACTGAATGAGCCCAGTCTGACTCCAAGACAGTGCTTCTTTCTCTTCAGGCTGAAGGGGAAATAAAGAAGGAAAAGGAGAGGAAGGAAGAATAGAAATACAAGCACTTAGGAAGTTCATTCTCTTTTTCAAAGTATAGGACTTTCTCCCTTACCAGAGGCTTACTCTCTTTCTTTTATCGGAGGATAATTGCTTTACAGTGCTGTGGTGGTCTCTGCTGTGCGTCAACACGACTCAGTCATAATTATATATATGCATTCCCTTCTCTTTAGCCTCCCTCCCCACCAGATGTGTATAAGNCTCCGCCGGGGGGCGGGGGGCGGGGTGGGGGAGGCTGTCTCGGCGTCCCCCCCGCCGCAGCCCCCACTCCCCACCCCTATAACTCGCTCCCTCGGTCTCTCTCTGACTCACTCGGACTCGGGGCCGATGAGCGACGGAGCCGGTGTCTCTTGCCGACTTCGCCAAGCGGGCGCCTCCTGCCCGAACGGCGCGGACCCTGCGCCGGACGCAGTCCCAGGCGGCTGCCGAGCCCAGGAGGGAGCCCGAGCCGGGTCGAGCTCGCCAGAGCCGGTGAGTCCGGAGCGCGAGCCCCGCGGGGCCCGGGCCTGGCGCGCAACTGCGGCGTCTCCCGGGAGTCGCGGCCGCGGGAACGGCGAGTCGCGCCCTGGCGGCGGGAACCGCGGGAGGCGGGCGGCGTGGCGGGCGGCCCGCCGCGGGTATTCACCTGCCTCACCCGCGCCGCGCGGCCGCGCTCGCCCCCGGAGCCGGGCTTCTTTGTCCGGATCCCGATGCCCCCGGGCTTCTTTGTCCGGATCCCGATGCCCGGCGGGTCCTGGGCAGGCGGGAGTAACGGGCGATGGGGAGAGGCTGGGGGCAGTGTGAAACCTCGAGAGAGAATAGGAGTGGGGGTGGGGAGGTCCTGCAGGGACCCGGGCTCCGGGCTTCCTCTGGCTCCACAGACTCCACCCCTTCTCGTACCCCAACCCTGACCCCCGTGGCGCTGGGCCTAGAGGTACGCTGGGGTCGCCCCGCGGCGGCGCATCATCCGCGCGGGAGAGCGAGGAGGGGGCCCCGAGAGGCGGGAATTTTATCTCCACGCGCTTCTCCTGGGACCTGAAGCGGGCACTGGAGCCGCGGTTCTGGGAGGAGGTACAGGTGGGGTAAGCTCCCCAGAGGCCGTAGGTTCCAGGGCCCTGTGTTCCCTTGAGGTTAAAGGTCGGAGATGTAGCTAGGTCCTAGGTTAGGAACACGGCTGCTGGGGAATAGGGGAGAGGGAGGAGGGTAGTGGGCCCGGGGGAGGCTTGTGTGCGTGAGGGGGCTGTGTTCAACCGTGGGGCGGGTGGAGCCCACTTCGGCTCTGTGTGGGTTGTAGGGGGCGCTGCTCCCCCCAACTCTGGTCCTGGCAGTGTTTAATCAATGAGCTGATTACTGCAGCAGAAAGGACTGAGGTTAGATATGCAGAAGAACTTTTAGAGGGTGGTACGGTAGTGGAGGTTGATTCCTCTTGAAGAATCTCTGAACAGATTAGGCCCAGTAAGTATTATCAGATTTTGGTTCTCAGGTGCCATCACCTCCTGCACTACCCAACTCTATGCCTGTCAGACACACAATTTTCCCCAAGTCAGGGAGTCTCTTCTTGCCTGCCTCCCCAGCTCCCTTCCCTTCTTTGCTCCAGTGATCCTTCTCCAGTGGGTCTCTTAATGCTTGCTCTGACCCCCTCAGACCCTAAAGGGGCTAAATCAAGGTGAGAACACACCTGTCGAGTTCTGGATGGAGACTGTTCCTCCTGTCTGTTTAGAGCAGAAATGCTAAGGGTGGGGGGCAGCTGGCATACAAGTGTACACATACTGATACAGGGAGGCCTTGGTGTTGTGATTCCAGAGGGACACCCCATAGTCTGCAATGACAGGTACCTGGATGGCCAGGCTGGGGATGAAGGAAGGCTGAGGAGTAAGAGCCAGCAGGCCCAGATGAATCAGTATGCCTTCCTTGCAGGCTGCTTCAGAAAGCAAGGTTGAGTTGTCAGCCCTGGGAAACTTTAACTTTGGCTGCTGAGTCACAGGCCCTGGGGCCAAGCTGTGGGGGGAGGGGTCTGAAAGGGATGGGAGAGGCAGAAGACCCTTGATCAGAGCAGGAAAAAGAAAAATGGATAAGTGTGGCTTTGGGATCTTGGAGGCTTAGGTGTGCATGGAGTCCGGGGTGATGCTGTGGAATTTGGGATCAGGCCCTGAGGTATCCCACCTCCCAAGCATCCCAGAACAACTGCATTCCAGAACTGTCTGGGTCCAGATTCTCCATTCAGAGAAATACTGCATCTTTTCATTTGCAGTTTCATGAAAAATGCAAGTGATGAGAGTATTCCCAGATCCCTTTGCCACTGAATGTTTTCCTCTGCCTTTCTACTCCTGTAAGTCTCCAGCTCATGCAATTTTAAGTAACACCCTGAGATTCAACAACTGAGATTCAGACTCTACTATCATTTTCGGGGACCCACTTATATGCCACGGTCTGTGATACGAATTGCACAAGAAATCTCAATCAGACCCTGAATTGGAAACATCTGTACACAGCTATCTGCGCTAAATGCAAGTCCCATCTTTTCTTTAAAAACTTTAAAGGTAAAGGGTCTGCTTTCCTTCTTACTATCCACCTGCCCTCACCCCCCCCCCCCCACCCCAGGGATACTAGCAGGCAGTTCTTCACCTTTCTTTGTGTCCTTTGCCTTATGGAGGTGAATAAACTTTTTTTCATAAGCCAAGTTGCAGAGTGTTAGGTGTGGGTAGCTTAGGTTCTGATAGCATTCTCAAGGTAGTAAGAAGTACAGAGTTGTTCCAGAAGATGCAAGGATCTGTTGAACGAGCCTGAGCGGCCCTGCCCTTCCCAGGCTGGCAGACAGGAATGATTATTCTCCTGTGCACTTATGGCCATGTGCGTGAGATATATGTGATGTTTGTTCACTTTTCTAATGACTCTGGAGATATTCTGTGATTCAGCCACCTGGCTTTGAAGTTGGCCTTTTGCAGCACAGATAATATTTCTCCTGCTTGTGATGCCAAATTAAATGCATAGCATTTCATCCAAGCACACAAAAAAGTTCTGTTTCTGTAACTGAGTCAGTCCCTCACTCCTTGATGGAAGGAAGGAATGCTGCAGATTTTGCCCTCTCTGAGGAAAAGTGCAATACAGAATCCTTTAGAACGCATGGTGATGATATTCAGACTATGGTATGTCTTGGGCTTTAAGATTCTAGAACCAGAATCAAGGATCTAGGAGTTGTAGAGCCCTTGGGTTTACAGTTCTAGAAGTTACCTTCTCTCTGTGTGTGGGAACTTCAAGAGTGGGAATGGTAGATACAGAATGTTCCATCCTTCCAAGCTCTGCACAAAAGATATGTTCTTTTCTAATTGTTCTAGCATGACTGTGTCTTCCCTGTCCAGAGTTGGGGCATGATGTGTGACTGAAAATAATGAGGACTAGGACTGAAGCATGTGGATCAGGCCAGGTTTTTTTTTAGGTCTGTGTAGGGCTTCCCTGGTGACTCAGATGGTAAAGAGTCTGCCAGCAATGCAGGAGACCCAGGTTCAACCCCTGGGTCAGGAAGATCCCCTGGAGAGGGAAATGGCAACCCACTCCAGTATTCTTGCCTGGAGAATTCCAAGGACAGTGGAGCAAGGTGGGCTACAGTCCATGGGATTGCAAAGAGTCGAACACGANTGCAGGAGACCCAGGTTCAACCCCTGGGTCAGGAAGATCCCCTGGAGAGGGAAATGGCAACCCACTCCAGTATTCTTGCCTGGAGAATTCCAAGGACAGTGGAGCAAGGTGGGCTACAGTCCATGGGATTGCAAAGAGTCGAACACGACTGAGTGAGTAACACTTTCACTTTCCCACAGAACTGTCTGGAGTGGGGTGGGGGGTAGGGGGAACATAGGGTAAGAGAAAAGCCCTGACCCAGCTAAGTGGCACTGCTGCTAGTCCAACTTAGGAAAAGACGCCTAAAAACAGAAGGTGGAGAAAAAAGGGGGGAAATTTAAAAATAAAAACAGAAGCCACAGTTAGGAACTGAAAGCAGAGGGACTAAAAAGTGGAAGTGAGCAGTACATCCAGCTCTGGATTCTCCAGGTATATGATACTACCTTATCCCTCCCTTCTCTCTATGTGGGGCTGAACTGTTTTTCTTGCTCCATGAGGACCAGGCAGACCTCTTTTATCACTGGTTACAGGTATAAACAGGGAGATGGAGGTGGAGGAAAAAGAATCCAACTTTCTGTCTGCCCCTCACCCCATCATCCCAGCCTTGACTACTCCATTCATAGGGGCCATATGTCCTGACCACCAGGCAGAAAGGTACAGTTACCATCCACCAAAATAATAATACTAAAATAATCCCTAAATTAATGCCAATGCTCTGTTAGCTATGACACTCCATATTAGTCTCCGATTTATCCCTGAATCCTCTAATGATGGTGGAAACAGGCACCCAGTCATAAAGCTTGGTACGGCTGTAATTAGTCCAGCATTGTCTCTCCTCATCACAGCTTTTCCAAGAGCATTAATTCCTTCTCTGTTTGGACTCCACTAATTATCCCCATCGGTAGTTCAGCCTGGATCTCTGAAAGAAGGAAACAAAGCAAAGGCTTCCTGCTTCCCCTCCCCCTAACCCTGAATTTTAATTATACCAGGTTCTCCTAATAAATTTACAAGCAGAGCTTATTATTAATGGAAGATGTCTGTGAGCCTCAGGACAAAATAGCCTTCATTGTCCCAACACACACACACACACACACACACACACTCTTTCCCTCTCTCAGGGATTTCTCAGGTTCATTTCCAGATGGGACTTTTCCAGGGGCCATTGATTGTTTGCCTGATGACTATAGTTTCTGCATCTTCCAGGGAAGGAGAAAGAGACGGGGGATGAGGAGGCTGGCCCCCAGAACTCTGCCCAGGTTCAGAGGGTCAGGCCAAAAACCTGAAGATGCTCCCCATCCTCTCCTAATTATAGTGAAGAAATACCTCCCCAGCTTCTCTGCCCAGACTTTGCCTCTGGACACTTCAGCTCTGCCTCCAGACCCCTCAGACCCTGGGCTTCGACATCAGAAAATACCCAGTTCAAATCCCAACTCTTCTGCTTAGGTACACTTTGTACAAGTTACTACCTTAACATCTCTCAACTTAGTTACTTTATCTTTGAGAAAGTGAAAGTGAAGTCGCTCAGTTGTGTCCCACTCTTTGCGACCCCGTGGACTATAGCCCACCAGGCTCCTCTGTCCATGGGATTCTCCAGGCAAGAATCCTGGAGTGGGTTGCCATTTCCTTCTCCTGGTGATCTTCCCGACCCAGAGATCGAACCTGGGTCTCCCGCATTGCAGGCAGACACTTTACTCTCTGAGCCACCAGGGAAGCCCTTCTTTGAGAGGCGAATATTAATTTCTTAGGGAGGATATAATGATTAAGAGATCTTATAAGGGGCACAGCACTTACTGTATAGAAATACGTAATAAATACTGTTACTAGGGCTTCCTTTGGAGAAGGCAGTGGCAACCCACTCTAGTACTCTTGCCTGGAAAATCCCATGGATGGAGGAGCCTGGTGGGCTGCAGTCCGTGGGGTTGCTAAGAGTTGGACACGACTGAGCGACTTCCCTTTCACTTTTCACTTTCATGAATTGGAGAAGGAAATGTCAACCCACTCCAGTGTTCTTGCCTGGAGAATCCCAGGGGCAGGGGAGCCTGGTGGGCTGCCGTCTATGGGGTCGCACAGCGTCGGACACGACTGAAGCGACTTAGCAGCAGCAGCAGCAGGGCTTGCTTGGTGGCTCAGACAGTTAAGAATCTGCCCACAGTGCAGGAAATTTAAGAGACGTGGGTTTGACCTTGGGTTGGGAGGATCCCCTGGAGAAGAGCATGGCAACCCACTCCAGTATTCTTACCTAGATAATCCCATGGACAGAGGAGTCTAGTGGGCTGCAGTAGTCCATGGGGTCACAAAGAGTCGGACGCATCTGAGCGACTAACACTTTCATTACTAGTGTTTGTATTAATGGTTCTTACCAGACTCTTTTCCCTTCCTAGATTAGACACTGCACCTTCCAGGGTTTGGGGCCTCTGAGTTTCTTGCTGGCTGATCCCTGAGTTGTGCGGGTCTGTACCTCCAGCTGCATTTGCCCGGCAGCTCCTTCACTGAGGCAGCTTTCGCTGTGCAGAGCCTGACATTGCCCATTTCTGAGGGTCCATCAGCGACCCCAGACCCTGCAGCCAGCTTTCTCCAGCTTTGAGGGGAGCAGAGGAAATGGTCCTTTCTTTTCACTTCCTCTCTCCAGTTTATCTTTTCAATTACAGTCTGTTAGCAAGAATGTCTGTTACTATTACAAAATGGATCTTCCTGACATGGAAGCCCATTAGAAAAATGGGAACAATAGCAAGCGATGAGAAAAGCTGATAAATCCTAACACTATGGGTGGAGAGAAGAGGAGGGAGCACTGGAGTATCAGGGCTCTGTCTCTGGAGAAAGAAGTGTCAGTGGGGAGATAAGAAATGCCTGTGTTGCTAATTAATAGCCTACCATTTTCCAGAGAGAGAGGGAGGCCATGAGCCATCCACCCCCCGTCAGACAATCTCACTTAAGGTGACAGGCAGGTCCTGCCCTGATGGCCTTCAGGGAATCATCAGGAAAGAAGGGGCCTGATCATCATCACCAGGAAAGAAGGGTCTTAAAGTCTCTCACATGTTTGTCCCCTGGTCCCATGTCCCCCTTCCCTGCTTCAATGGCCAAGCTTTGGGTCTATTCTGTACCCAGTGAACTATTACCCACCACAGAAACAAAAACCAGGAAGAAATAACAGCAACTTACCTTTGGGAACTTTCACCACATATTGGGCTTCCCCGATGGCTCAGTGGGCAAAGAATCCACCTGGCAATGCAGGAGACACAGGAGGCACGGTTCAGTCCCTGGGTTGGGAAGATCCCCTGGAGGAGGAAATGCAACCCACTCCAGTATTCTTGCCTGAAAAGTCCCGTGGACAGAGGAGCCTGGTGGGAGCCTACAGTTCAAAGGATTGCAAATAGTCGGACTGACTGAGCGACTAAGCACACACACACCATGTATGCAGCATTGTGCTCAAGGCCTTACTTTATCTAATAATTACAGTGATTCTTTGCAGTAAAAGAGGAGACCAATGTTTGGAGAAGTTAAGTAACTTGTTCAGGGTCACACAGTTGATGAGCGTGTTCTGTGGGCATTCTGGCACTGGTGCTCAGTGGAGATGTCTGCCTCATGTCTCTGAGCACTTCCCCAGTCCAGGCTAGAACCCACGTGCCCTGCACAGCACCAGATCACTGGGTGTGTTTCCGAAGCCAAGTCCCATTGCTATCTGCTCTCCCAGAGGCTGCTGGGTAATTGGTCAATATGGTTCCCCAAACCAGGTGCCCATAAAATACTGGTCTCCTCTGATACCTAATACTGAGTAATGGACTTCTTTTCCCCAGTTTCCAAGCAACCTTTGCAAAAGCATAGTACGTTCTGAATTGTACACTTTTCTTCAGTGAATTTCTTCTTATTCCTTTGGAGCTTGCTTCTGTTCACCAGCTGGTTGGTGGCAGTAATGGCCAAACAACTGAACAATGAGTATTGACAGAAAAACTTGGAGATGTGAGATCTTTCACAAAGGATGTATTACATCTTGAGATAGAGGGAGATCTAGCTATAGTGTATATGTATTATAACACATATTATAATATATAGAGACAGAATAGAATAATTGTATTATCTTATTATATATATTATATAATAGAAAAATTGTATTATTTCTACTGGTAAAATTGTTCCTAGTTTGTAATGATAAAGCTGTCTCTCTTATTAGTGTTCATGATTTGCATGTGTTCTGCCCACTAAACAAATTTTAAAATTAAAAGATGTTCAAAATCAGACTGGGCAGAACTAGATAATTCTAATAAAAATAGCTAATATTTATTATATGGCTTACTACATTCTAGGCACTGTCCTTTGCACTTTTGATACACATGGTCCCATTTAAATCTCACAATGACCCTATCAGGTAGATACTATTACTCTACCCATTTTACAGATGATGAAACAGAGTCTGAGAGAGATTAAGAGTCACAGTTGATAACCAGTAGAGATGCACACTGAATGAGCCCAGTCTGACTCCAAGACAGTGCTTCTTTCTCTTCAGGCTGAAGGGGAAATAAAGAAGGAAAAGGAGAGGAAGGAAGAATAGAAATACAAGCACTTAGGAAGTTCATTCTCTTTTTCAAAGTATAGGACTTTCTCCCTTACCAGAGGCTTACTCTCTTTCTTTTATCGGAGGATAATTGCTTTACAGTGCTGTGGTGGTCTCTGCTGTGCGTCAACACGACTCAGTCATAATTATATATATGCATTCCCTTCTCTTTAGTCTCCCTCCCCACCCCCTTGCCACCTCCCCAGGTCGTCACAGAGCGCCAGGCCGGGCTCCCTGCATTGCACAGCAGCTTCCGCTGGTTCTCTCTGCTACGCATGACAGTGTATATGTCAGTGCCGCTTTCTCAATTTGCCCTACCCTCTCCTTCCCCCACTGTGTCCTTCTCCTCTCTTACCGTGAAGCTAGTGTATGGTATGATATGAAGAGCACTGAGTCAGAACTCAAAAGGTGGCTAAACTGCCCATCAAAATGCTATCTGCCGCACAGGCTTGAGGTTCCAACAAGACTTGAGTGGGGAAAAGGCTGTGAGGGCCGTGTGTGCACCTGCAGTTCACTAGAGGCTATCCTGGTGGGTTGGTCCCAGCAGGCCCGGGGTAGGAAGGCAAGTGTCACCTGGGCCTTTGGACAGCCCTTTGTGGCACATTTCCAGCCAGGCTCCGCGGGCAGGCTGAATTCCAGGCCACATGCAGTGATTTTAAAGGAGCTAAATCCTCTGCAGTCATACCCACCGTAGCCTAATTCTGGTCTTACCAGCCTTGCTCACCACCTCGTTCCCCTGTGGTGTGAGCCCACTCAGCATCTAATTCTCTTTGCATGGCCCGCCTGTGAGGTATCCTGGAAGAAGAGTCTCCAGGCAGAGGAAGGGCCTCCTGGCCTTACATAACCAGTATTGAGCACCGGGTGCCAATTCCCAATAATCTCACAGCGCCGAGGGAACAACAGTCAGGGGTCATGTGGAGACACATTCCAAATAGCAACCATGCCGAGGAAAAATTGATTCCTCCACCTCTCTTTTCATTTATGAATTCAGTTTTTTTTTGTCAGACTGAACATTTAAATGCACTCTCTGCTCTCTGGATTCCCCCCATTTCTCCCCCTTTCTCATTAAAATTCTAATTATTACCAGAGCAAGAAAGATGTATGATCAAAAGAAAGCAAAACCCTAGAAATACCTTTTGTTTTAAGGTGACTCATATTGCAGAGAATGCACCCGGAACTGCTGTAACAAAGAACAGATGTGGAGGGCTCAGAGATGGCCAGATACTTTTAAATACACACACACAGAGAGACACACACACACATATATCTGTGGTATATACTTAGCTATATCTGTGGTAGCATTCCTGTGAACCCCAAGGGTATCAGGGCTTAAGGAAACAGTCTCCAAACTATTTAGATCATGAAATCATAACAGCAAATTTTATTTTTAATACTTCCGATATGTGTTTGTTTGCTCCCATGTTCTACACACATGTACAAAAGGGGTATTGTAAAGCTGACTCTCCAAACACTTAGCAGTTGTGTGACCCTGGGCAATCTATTTAACCTTCTGTGCCTTAGTTTCCTCATCTGCAAAATGAGGATAATAATCTTCACCTATTTCACTGGAGAGTCTTAAATGAGTGAATACATAAAAAGCACTTTGTGCCTTGGACATTGTAATGTTCATAACTTGACTAAATTCAATAATAAAATTCATTAATATCAATTTATATGTTATAATTCTGATTTTTTAAATTTTTCAGATAATGAATAAATATTCAAGAAATCTGATTTTTTTCTCTTACACTCCCAGGATGCATGCACACCGTAATTGTAGACCTTTAGTCTAGAAGTTCACTTAGAATCAGTTTGTCTGGCCCCTAGCAGTCTCTTGTGGGCTAACCTCAGCTCCTATGCTGGGGAAAGGCTCCCAGGTCTCTGTGCAGGGGCCTGGGGGCTGGAGAAGGTGGCAAAAGGCATGAGGGTCCTATGTTCTTATTCCTAAGTCCTGAAGGTGATAGCTGGTCAAAGCCAATACCCTACAGCCAGGGAGTCGGGAGGCAGTGCTAGCTCCCCAAAGAGGATGACTGATGTTTTGGCCTCTTCCTCAGGTCCCTCTGGAAGGAGGAGAGCTTTCCCTGGGGCCTATGCTGTGAGAGTTCTCTTGATCCCCCGGAGAGGGACCAAGCATCTCCCAGCCTAGTTTAGTACCAGGAATATGGCAGGTGCTCAGTAAATATTGGTTGAGCGATAATGACAGCTGTTTTATTTGACATTGATTGACTGATTAATTCATTCATTCTCATGTGTCAATTTCTATGCTGAGCCCTGAGTCAGACAAATAAAAAATAACACAGGGTTATAGTAACCTACAGTTTAATCCAGGACAAACAGTCTGGGACAGTGGAATGAGCCCCAGGCTGGGTGGGCAGTGGACGTCTAGACCCTGGTCTAGGCTCTGTGGTCTCTGATCGCAGCCAAGTCCCTCGTCTGGAACACTGCTCCCACCCGCAAAAGCACAACCTGACCTCGGTACCTGTAGGGTCATTCCTCGCCTTAAATCCCAAGATTCTTAAGGCTTGGGACAGGATAAGTCAGAGGCTTCAAGCTCATAGGCCTGCAGTGGCAGGCAAGTAATAGGGACAGGAGCTGGTGAGCACACAGCCTTCCGAAGGGCATCTCCAGTCCTCAGTATGTGGGAGCACAGGTCCAGTTACCAAGTCCTCAGGCCATTTCCAGAGAAGCCAGGAATCTGGTGTGATGATGACAATGGTGATGATGGAACTGCTGGATTTTTCAGTCATATGCAAGCCAAATAAGCCTCCTTTTCTGGCTTGTCTACAAGTGACCTTTGTGCAAACCATTGGTTCAAGGCTTCCTGATGTCTCAGAGTAAGAAGAGGCCTTGAGCTCAAAAGTTCATTCCTAAAGGTGGGGTGGGGGTAGGGGGTGTGCTTAGTAACTTCTCCCAGAGAGAGGCATCCTTCACAACTCTCCTAGGGTAATGGACATCCTACTTGGGGCACAGGGTGGGACAGTGAGTGCCTGCCTCTGAATCAATCATGACTTTCAAAAATACCAGTGTTACAGCAGAGCTCTCACATAGCCACAGGAATGCAGGCAAAGGACAGCTATCGGAATTGTTTGTATTTAGCTCTGAAGTAAACTGTGTGGCTCAGATTCCAGCTTGGTGTGCTGTGTGCAGGCTCAGATTCCAGCTTGGTGTGGTGTGTGCAGGCTCAGATTCCAGCTGGGTGTGGTGTGTGCAGGCTCAGATTCCAGCTGGGTGTGCTGTGTGCAGGCTCAGTCATTCCCAATTCTGTGCAACCCTATGGACTGTTGCCCTTCAGGCTCCTCTGTCCATGGAATTTTCCAAGCAAGAATACTGGAAAGGGTTGCCATTTCCTTCTCTGGGGAGATTCCAACTTCATACAAGTATTTGTTGAGCCTACTATGTGCACACTTCTGGGAATACAGAAGAAGCATTGGACCTAATCCCCACCCTCAAGGAGATTGATTATGCTTGATCTCGTTCTCTTCAAGTCAACCTACTTGACTTATATTAGCTCCTGCTGTGGGCTTGACGGGCTTGGGGTGAGCGAAGAGAATGAAGTATCTCAGCCTGGGGCCCCTGATGCCTCACAACCTGTGGAGGAAGAGGGCTGTCTGCAAAAAACTACTCTGCTATAAGTCTGGCCATAGTAACAGTTCTAATAGAAATTCAAACACCATCCAAATGTGAACGCTTCACGAATTTGCACATTTGCTTAGGCTGCTATTTAAATTACTTTCCCTTCCCCGGGCGCACGCCAATAGGGAGTCGGGGAGGCAGCCCAGGTGCTCCCCAAGCTGGCGGTGGGGGGAGGGGCGAAGCTGGAGACATCAGCCTGAGGTGAACACGAGGCTGCAGATATTTCACAAGTTGGAATATGGAGCACCGACCCTACACCCATCCCTCCTCTGCCTGGGCAGCCTTCTCATGACCACTCTTTTCTCTTCTTCCGTCTCTGTCCCTTGTGTGTGGCCCCTCTTTGAAAACCCTTCCCGGCTTCTCCCCACCTCTGTCTGTCTCTGTGCCTCCCTGCCTGGCTGAGGGCAGGCACCTCTGTCAGCCTCCTCGCAGTGGTAGTTATTGTGTGTGGCGTGGCCCTGGTGGCAGTTTTTCTCTTTCTCTTTTGGAAGCTGTGCTGGATGCCCTGGAGGAACAAGGAGGCCTCCAGCCCCTCCTCTGCTAACCCCTCCCCGGAGGCCCTCCAGAGCCCCAGCTCCAGAGGCAACATGGCGGACAAGCTCAAGGACCCCCACAGCCTGGGCTTCCTAGAGGCGGCTGTGAAGATCAGCCACACATCCCCAGATATCCCGGCCGAGGTACAGATGTCCGTCAAAGAGCACATCAAGCGTCACACGCGGCTGCAGCGACAGATCACAGAGCCAGCATCGTCCACCAGGTGAGGGGTGGGCCTCTCCCTTCCTTGCCTCCACATTCCTGAATCCAATACACGAATGAGACTCCAGCCCATGAGGATCAGAGACCGGAAACAATCGTATGCTTATTCTGGTTGGAGAATATGTCAGATGATGTCTTCCGTGGTGGGTGATCAGCTCGGAGGTGGGCACCAGGAGTGACTTCAGCAGAGGGGAACCTTGGAGGCGGAGTGCTGTGCAGGTGGTCAACCCTGAGATGTGCATGGGTGGGAGGTGTTGGCTTGCCCAGAGGGAAAGAAATATGCAAAGGTGCAGAGGCATAAAAGTTAATGACGTGCCTATGTCCGCACCGCCTCTGAGATGGAGTCTGCAGTGTGTGGGAGAGAAGTAAGAGATTCCTAACATTTTGAGAAGGAGAATAGCCTTTGACAGAGTTCCCTGCCTTACAGAAATTGTATACAACATTCCTTATCTGAACAAACAAAATGACAAAAAGACAACCACCATGTAATGACAAAAACCTACTATAAATTCAGAAACGTTTAAAAGATGCAGAACGTGCGTGCATAAGGCGTTGTATTTATTAAAAATTTGGGGTTCTTATGGATTCCTGGGTCCAGGATCCCAGCGGACCGGCCAAAGGGAAGCAGGCCTGGTCTTCAGATTGAAAGCCAGAAATGGGGCAAGTGCTGGGTCACATTTATGGAGTTTGTTTTTCAACCTCAGGCAAATTGCTCATTTTCCTAAGCCTCAGTTTTCCCAACTGTAAAATAGGGCTTAATGACACTCATAAGGTTGCTGTGAGGAGCCAATGTAAGGATCCATGAGATAATAAGAGCTTATTATATACCTGGCTCTGTCCTAAGCACTTTGTGTGCATTCATTTCACCCCACAGCAATCCTATGCAATTGCTACTTCTATTTTTTTGTATCTTATAGTACAGAGAGATTAAATAATGTGTCCCAGGTCATGTAGCTAGAAAGTGGCAGAGGAAAGGGGGTGATGATCCAGGTGGTGATGAAGGAATGCTGTATGGAGGGTGGGAAAGGATGGTCCTTCTAAATAGGGGAGCTTTTTAAATAGGTGAACCAGAGTCACGTCGACCAGGGAAGAAACTTAGAAAGTCAGAAGCAGAAGAGCAGGGGAAAAGATCACAATGGCTAACGTTTACTGAAGCTCGTTATGTACCAGGCCCCATTCCAACTACTTTACGTGGATTAAGACATGCGCACAAAGTGCGGCAGAGATAAAGGGGGTCAACCAGCAGAAAGTAAAAGGGGCCTCACTCGGGGCAGGATGAGCAGGGGCCCGGAGCCATGTCGGCCTGCACCCCGCTCTCCCGTCCCCCGACCTCACTCTCTCACCCCTCCGGCCCTCCTCCAGGCACACGTCCTTCAAGCGCCACCTGCCGCGGCAGATGCACGTGTCCAGCGTGGACTACGGCAACGAGCTGCCCCCAGCGGCCGAGCAGCCCACCAGCATCGGCCGCATCAAGCCCGAACTCTATAAGCAGAAGTCGGTGGATGGGGACGATGCCAAATCCGAGGCCAAGAGCTGCGGGAAGATCAACTTCAGCCTGCGCTACGACTACGAGAACGAGACCCTGATTGTGCGCATCCTGAAGGCCTTCGACCTCCCAGCCAAGGACTTTTGCGGCAGCTCCGACCCTTACGTCAAGATCTACCTCCTGCCCGATCGCAAGTGCAAGCTGCAGACCCGGGTGCACCGCAAAACCCTGAACCCCACCTTCGACGAGAACTTCCACTTCCCGGTGCCCTACGAGGAGCTGGCCGACCGCAAGCTGCATCTCAGCGTCTTCGACTTTGACCGCTTCTCCCGCCACGACATGATCGGGGAGGTGATCCTGGACAACCTCTTTGAGGCCTCCGACCTGTCCCGGGAAACCTCCATCTGGAAGGACATCCAGTACGCCACGAGTGTGAGTACCGCCGGCCCCGGGGGCCTCTTGAGGGTTTATAGTTCTGGATTTGAGTGGATGTGTCCCTGAACCCGCGAACCCCTAGAGACAGATGGGCCTCTGCCCTTCAGGATGTGAAAGGGGACCCCGACTCATAGCCCAGCCCACCCCAGGGGAAATCCTTGCAACGGCCCCCAGACTGGGGGGTGGGCGGGGAGGGAGGGTGACAGCAGAGCTCTCAAGTGGTTGGGAAGGGAAGGAAAGGGGATTTGCATCTATTGCTTCTGATGAATCTTCTGTAGTGGTTGCCTCTGCCTGCTAGGCCTCAGGACTTACCACCTATAATGTATGTCTTTAATCATGGGTGAGGATGGGGCCAGGCCTGTAGACTGACTCAGACAGCAGCATGTGCCAAGGGCTTTGGTGTGTACTAGAAGCCTGGCACAGGCAATCAAGGACAGGCTATATTAATCAGGATAAACCAGGTTATGCCGCAGCAACGAATAATCCTAGGATTTGGTAGCTTAAAGCAGCCAAGATTTAGTTCTCGTTCACATTACATGTGCTTTGCAGCTTGACCAGGGTTCCATTCTACCTTGTCCCCAAGTTTACAGAGGCTTCGTTTTGACCCTGTGCTCTTAGTTACCACCTCAGGAAGGAGGGGGTGTGGCAGATTGTGCACTGTTTCTTAAAGCTTCCATGCTGAAACGACAAATGTCACTTCCACTTACCTTTCATTAGCCAAAGCAAGACACATGTGACTCCTAAAATTAAGGGGACAGGGCAAAGCAATCCTACCACATGTCCAGAAGAGGGACTGGAAATACTTAACAACGAGAACTAGAAACTGTCATGCAGCAGAGCCCCTCCTCTCAGGCCCTGCCTGCTTGCCTGCGCCATCCGGAAGGTGGTAGGGGAGGACGCCAGCCTGGAAGGAGACCTGGCTAATTCACACACTACAGAGCCAGATGCTGGGCTCTTCATGATCAATTAGAATTAACCAGGAAGGTGTCAAGGCGCACAAGGAAAGGGTTATGTATTGGTGTACAAGGAAAGCATTATTAAAGAAGCAATGGGAGTTGGATACGGTTAACCTGGGGAGACTTCTTGGAGGAGAAAGTCAAGCACTATTTTGAAAATGAGTAGGGCTTGAGTTGGCTTTTTAAGAGGGGGCAGGTTTGGCACAGAGAATTAAGAGGGCATCTCCAAAACCCTTGGGTCCAGTGTAGACAATGTTCTCCAGGGCCCTGGGTGGCTGTTGAAGAAACTGTGTAATTGCATCCCGCAGATGTAGGTGTGAGATGTACCTCTCTCTAAGTTCAGCCAGGCAGCTGAGCGCCCTGAAGGGGTGTTGCCACCAAATGCCAATGGCCTTGTGTCTGGTGTCTTGAACACCAAGTGGTTGAGTGTCCCCTGGGATATTTCTTTCACTATGTCTCTGGGTTCAGACTCTCCCTGTGGACAATCAATGCTCAATATCTATGTATTGAATTTCTAAGAAGAGAAGCTGGGAAAACCAACCCCACTCTGGTGGGAAAAGAAATTGATTGGTTCAAGGAGAGAAAGCTTGGTGGGCTCTCTTTCTGCTCTGGGAAGGTCTGTCCCATTCTCCTAGCTGGTGCTAACTTTGGTCCAGTTTGACGTCCCAGCGCCTCCCCTACTTTTGCTTTCCTGAAATGTCATCCCCAAGAACCGAGAACAGCACAGGCAGGGGGGCTTGCAGACGGGGCGGGCAGATGGGGCTGGCTGGAACAGCGGCTGTACACCAGCCCCAAGCTCAGGAGCTCTGCTCTATCAATCACTGTGAAGTTTACATCTGGTGCAGCTCTTCCCTTGTGATCTCAAATGGCAACAGCTTCATTATGGTGACTGCACAGGTAGCCAAGAGCGGCTTAGTCCTCCCCATATGGAGGCTGAGGCCCAGGGGCTCAGAGAGAGAGGGGGTGGGGGGGC
>SJYX01013299.1:184057-264543 GCA_006410675.1 Oreotragus oreotragus | reverse complement strand
AGGGGGTGGGGGGCAGGGGCTGTGAGGAGCAGGACTCAACTCAGTCCTCTGAGGAGCCTCCCTTCTCCTCCCCAGAGACCTCCCTTTCCTGTGACTTTAGCTCCAGGCACAATGGACGCCCTCATCCTAGAGCAGGCAGTCTGTGCTCAGGGACGCCCCTCACCTGAATGCTAACTTCCTAGAATTCCGTGGCTGTCCCTCCCCTTGTCCCACACCTCTTCCCCAGCCCAGCTTGAGAAAAAGGACAGACCCTCACCATCCTCATCACCCTCAGTCAGTACCATTATAGTCCTCCTCCATCTCCTCTTAAGCAGGACCCTGTGCGAAGCACTGGGGAGCAAGGGGGTCTGGGATAGAAGACAGCCTCTTTGACCCAGTGCAGAACTTGAATTATAGAGACAAGAAATGTTCATGCAGTAGCTAGTGATGCAAAGTAGCAAATAATGTGTGAGGTTGTAAGATCTGAGAATTAGGACAGTCAGGGACAGTTTCTTGGGTGAAAGAGAATTTAGCTGTGTGGGGAGGGATGGTATACATAACTTGATATGCAAAGAGGAAGGGGAAGCATTCTAGCCAAGGACAGGAGGAGTCTGGGACCAGGAGTTTCCGAAGCTGAAGGTGGGGTGACTTGCTCATACACGCATCTTACTCGCAGTCTGTGGGACGAATGTTCTGTCTGGTGAGGCCACCAGGGGCCTCCTCTTTGCAGCTCTCAGGGGCGGTCTCTTTATCCTGGGGGGATGAGGATTCAGGCAAAGGAAGGGAAAAAGAAAGAAAGGGCTGGTGCTTTGGCTTGAGCTGGCTCTAAAACTGTAATTACGCTGAGGCCAGAGAGGCCCAAGTCGCAGTGACGGGAAGCGACAGAGCACTCCGCGTGTGTGAAATCCTGCAGCCAGCGCCATGGGGGCCGGTGTGGATGAGCCCAGTTGGCTCCCATCTCTCCCACGCGCCAGATTCCTGCCGGATTCCGTTCCTAGAGTTGCATTTTGGCCTCCAGCTCCTCTAACCTGCAGGCTGGCCCCCAGCATTTTTGCCTCTTGCCTTTGCTCCCAAGGTTCCCTCTGGCAGCCAGGCCTTTCCTCGACTTCTCTGACCCAAACCAACCCACCTTTGAAAGCTTCCCCCAAAGTCCTTTCACTCTCAGAGAAGTCACTCCTGGATTTATTCTCTGGGTCCCTCAGTTATACATCGAATCATGTTCTGTCTTGCAAAGTCCTCCCAGTGGCTTAGGAATGGATTGTGTCCCACATTTGACTTTTTTATTTTCCCTCAGGACTGAGCGTGTCATTTTATGCAAACATAAGATCTCAGCACCTTCTTGCTGAATGACCGATGGCTTAGTTAATTCAAATAAAACTACATACTGGTGCATAGGGAAAGGATTATTCAAGAAGTAGTTAACCTGGGAAGCCTTCCTGAAGGAGAAAGTCAAGTAGTATTTTGAAAATGAGCAGAGCTAGGCATGGCTCTGCATTCCTTCAGAGTAACGGTTCGGGTAGATGGCTGATGTCTGGAGTGGCAAAGAAATGAACCAGTCGGATCAGGTGGTCTGGACTGAAGTGGAGGGTCAGTGACTCACAGTCTGGAAGAAGGAGAGGCCCTGTGAGAAGCGGGCTGGGGAGGCTGCTCTGAGGTCACACCAGTCTATGAATGCTGTCCGCTTGTTGCTCCTCGCATGCAGACGGGAGGATCAGGTGCAGCCCTGGCAAGTGAAACCAAGCCCTGCCCCGGGACCAATCCCTGCTTAAGGTGGTCTAGAGTAGCAAAGCCTGGAGCATTTGTGTTGTTTCCTTACGAGCATTGACCGAGGAGCTTCAGAGCTAGTGAAGGGAAGGTATGCATCCAATTAGGCGAGCTTTTTTGATTGCAAACCCATAAGGCCCAAAGGGCAGGAGGAGAAGGGGATGACACGATGAGATGGCTGGATGGCATCACGGACTCGATGGACATGAGTCTGAGTGAACTCCGGGAGTTGGTGATGGACAGGGAGGCCTGGCGTGCTGCGATTCATGGGGTCGCAAAGAGTCAGACACGACTGAGCAACTGAACTGAACTGACTGAAGGCCCAAGGAGCACTGGCCTCAGCATCCCCAGGTTGCTCTGGGTGAAGCTTGGCTGTAACAGAGCTACCCCTCCCCCTCAACTGGAGGGTGAGAAGCAGGCACAGCAGACGTGTTGGGGCCATCGGAGCCCTCTATTGTTCCCCGGAATCAAGACACTCAGGCTGCCACTGAGGCTTCCCCCCTCTCGCTGGCTTGACTAAGGTCCCCTGGAGGTCTCCTGGAAGTTCCCTGCGGTTTGCCATTTTTCTCTCCACCCAGAACTTCCACTGGCTGAGATCATTCTGCTCTTCCCTTCCCCCACCTTCAGCCCCCAGTCTCATTATTTCTATATAAAGCTGTAGATTTATCATTATAATAGAGCTGCCGTCACCAAGGTTTGCTAACGTCTCTGTAATCTTGTAGTTATTGCTACAGAGGCCTCAGACCCCAGCGCACACGACTGTTCCTGTCCCCATTCCTGCTCCTTCATGGAGGCTGTAATTGGGGCCATAAATACGTGCCATGCTTGGTGGCGTTAATGGACTTGGCCATCTTTCTGCCTTACCAGGCTCCCCATAGGTCAGAGTGAGCGTGTGTGGTCATGTGCGTGTGCATGTGTGTGTGTGTTTTGATGGCAATGCAGTACTCCATAGACTATCAGGGGGCCTGGACTCAGTCTGCAGCGGGGAAGGGAGGCCTTGTGTGCAGGAACAGTCTATTCTCCAGCCTGGGAATGAGCAGAGCTGGGTACAAAGAGCTCAGGCTTCGGTACCAGACAAACTCGTGTTGTGTTCTAGCTTTTGCACTTTCTAGCTTTGAGACCCTAGGGACATTGAGACCGTGCCTCAGTTTCTTCATCAGGAAAGTGGGAGGTAATAATGGTACCTAGCTTGTATTATATGTAGTCACTTAAATAAAATGCAAAGATGCCTAGGGCAGCACCGTCACAGGGCAGCCTGCTGAGCTCCATGCTTACAGTGCCTTGCTTCCAGCTCAGCCTCCAGGGCACTGTTTATACCACCCCCGGGTCTGACCCCCAACTTTGGTCTGGACCATCTATTCCGACAGGCGGTTGGCTATTGTTCATTCCTATTTTATTTATTTCTCTCTTTTACGTATTGTCCTACCATGTGTTCTCTGGGTGACCTTGGAAAAGCGACTTGCTCTCTCTGGGCTGCACTTTCCTCAGAAACCAGTTTCAAAGTTATGAGATTCTGAGATTCTCAGCTTCTCCTGTAAAGAAGTGATTTCATAGCAGAAAAACCCAGTGCGCGGGAGTGTGGTCTCCCTAGTAGAGGCCTAAACCCTGGGTTGATAGGCCACTGGGCAGAATTCCCTCCCCCCAGCGTCTTCTCTTCAAGACCCTGGGAAATGTCCTCCAGGGAGCTGCCGCCACAAGCAAGGCCCCGTCAGCAAACGGCCTTCCTCCTTTTCCTCCGAGACACAGTCCTGCACCTGGGCTCGGCGCCCTCCCTGCCTCTCAGGTCCCCCATCTGCCAGTTATTAATATGGAGGTTATTACTTGAGTTCCTACCAAGAGCCAAGAGCACAAGCGACTTTGTCCCATTTCATCCTCGCCAGAAGCCGTATTACTGTGCCCTATATGTAAGTAAAGAAATGAAGGTTGCAGGCCCAGTGATACCCACTGCCACCCAGACAGGTAGTGGTAGAGAGCCTTCAGCAAGTCCAGGCCTTCAGCAGAGCCCATGTCTCCTGCACGGCTAAAGGGGAGTAAGTGTGATTATGTTGCTCCCTGGGCAGAAGACAGACCCTGAAATTGTGCAGCTTGTCAGGAAATCCAGATGAGTGTTTGGTTTGGATTTTTCTTCGTGACCTGGTTCATTCCTCTTGTTCCAAGGGACTTTTGTGCTGACACTTCGATTCTGTTACCATCTCCCCAGTGTTCTTCCTATGGGCACTGAGTTTGACATTCATTTCTCTTTCAGTCAACAAACAGGTACTGAGTGTCAGCTATGTGCTGTCAGTTTGATCACTGAGCAGCTGTTGTGTATAGAAGCCTGGCTGGGCTGTGGAAAGGATGACAAAGAAAGAGCCCAGCTCCTACAGCTTAGGCTAATGGGAATTGTGTCCAGTGACTCCCCCTGCCAACCTCCCAACCCTCTCACACAGAGGGCACACACTTGGGGACAGACCAATTCAGATGTCCACAAACAAAATGACCCAAGCTGCTGTACTGCAGCCGTAAGCAGAAATGTTGAGGAGAGAAAAGAAATCAGAGTCAGACGAGATTGGTTTGGGAAAGTTTCTAGAAAAAGAAAATGTTAGGCTAGGGTTTGATGGCAGTGAAGGAAGACGGTATTGAGAGAGTCAGAGGGAAGGGTGTGTGTTTCTCTGTTTTCTTTGGATTGGGGGAAAGATCTAGAAAGAAGCTCTCATATGGTGGGTTTCTTCTCTTTGTGCAGTAACTACTTGTGGTGTAATTACTGTGTACCAGACACCAGGCTGGCCCGGGGGATATGAAAACTTCAACTCAGTCCAGTCTTCAAAGCTTCACAATCTGATGGGGGAGGCAGGAAGGCAGTTCTCTTTCCCAGGGGGACATGCAGGCCCCAGTGTGTTGGTGGAAGACTGGCCTCCTGGAATGAAATTGGTTTCCTTGCCAGAAAAGAGTTAGTTGCATCTTTTTCTCACACCCATGTGCTTCAGTGCAACAGGATCCAAGGGTAGCTTACAAAAGGCTTTTTCAATTAGAGTCGAAGAATCTGCAAAATTGAGTCACTGTGACTCATTCAATCACCCTGGGACAAAGCCTCCCCGATACTCATTGGCTGGCAGTTTGATGCAACACCTTCAAAGTGCCCACCTTGGATCTCAGGCTCCCAGTTCTACCCTGGCCAGGAGGGAGGGCAGGAGCAAGAGGGAAGCATAATGAAATTTCACCCACACGTCTTCAGTAACCTCTTAAGAACTTATTTGGGTCCAAGAAAGCTGGCTATTGAAGGACAAACCTAGTCCTTATTTTTAAGAAGCTGACGGTTGGGTGGAGGTTTCAGAGCAAGTAAAAGTGTAACCAAAAGAACACTGTTTAACTAGGTGTGAAAAGGGAAGGGGGGAAGGCAGAGGTGATAAGCTGGAAGAGTGAGGGAGTGGAATGGGGGATGCAGATGGCAAAAGAGAGTTCAAGAGTAAGATTTGAGTTTGGGGAAGAGTCACAGTCAAGAAGAAGGAGGAGAGAGACCAGCAAAAGATACCAAGCAGCGGGGGAGCACAGCGAAAAGAGAGCTGAGGACAGGGGATGGTTCAGGAATTGTTCATCCAGCGGTGATGTCTTCAGGCATCTGCAAGGTGCCAAGCACAGTTCTGGACACTGCGGATGGTTGTTGCTATTCCGTCGCTAAGTCGTGTCTGACTCTTTGCGACCCCATGGGCTTCAGTGCATCAGGCTTCCGTGTCTCTCACTATCTCCTGGAGTTTGTCCAAGTTCATGTCCTTTGAGTTGGTGATACCATCCAAACATCTCATCCTCTGTTATCCCCTTCTCCTCCTGCCCTCAATCTTTTCTGGCATCAGGGTCTTTGCCAGTGAGTCAGCTGTTCACATCAGGTGGCCAAAGTATTGGAGCTTCAGCTGGCAAACCACTCGGGTATTCTTGCCTGTAAGAACCCCATGAACAGTAAAAAAAAAAAAAAAAAACACTGCAGATGCATGGTAAAGGAAGCCCCTGCTCTCAGGGAGCTTACACCCTGGTGTGGGGAGGCAAATGAGTGAGTGAGATAAACAGTATGTTTGAGAGTGATGAGTGGCCTGGAGAAAATAAAGCCTGGAAGTGTGGTGGGGTGTGTTGAGTTGCGAGGATGGCTGGAGGAGAGGTCCTGCGATTGCGTCCTCAGCTGCTCCGTCATGTCCAACTCTTTGTGACCCCAGGGACTGTAATCCGCCAGGCTCCTCTGTCCATGGAATTCTCCAGGCAAGAACACTAGAATGGGTTGCCCTTTCCTCCTCAGAGGATCTTCCCAACCCAGAGATCAAATCCATGTCTCTGTGTCTTCTGCACTGGCAGGTGGGTTCTTTACAACTGGCACCACCTGGGAAGCCCAATCACAGGGTAAAACGGGTTAGTCAGGGGAGATATCCCCAAGAGGAGGCCAGCCGAGTAGGCCTGAGAAATGAGAGGGGAGAGAGCCGTGCAGAGGTCCAGACAGAGAAAATGCCAAATGCGGAGATCCTGAGGCGGGAGAACACCCGGCTTGTTCAGAGAAGTAAGGGTTCAGGGTGGCTGAAGCAGAAAGGGGGCTGGAGAGAAGAGAGAATAAAAGCTGAAGTGAGAGGGGGGAAGGGGCAGGAGCGCTTCATGGAGCTCCACAGTCAAAAGTTTAAAAGCGTCACTAGGGCTGACAGGTTGGAAATAGACTATATAACCAGGGCAAAGACAGGGATATCCATTGGGAAGCTGTTGCCGTGAGAGACAGTGGTGGCTTGAACGGAGTTGGGGGTAGAGATGTAAGCTGTTCTTGATTCTTGACGTATTTCAAAAGCAGAATTAGCAGTATTTGCTGACAGATTGGGTGCAGGGTCTAAGGTGTAGAGAAAGAGAAGAATCCAGGTTGTCAGCCTTAGCAACTCAGGAGGGAATCTCCATCAACTGAGTTGGGGATTTCTGGAGGGAGAACCCATATGAAGAGGAAGATCAAGAACTCAGATTTGAACAGGTGGTAGTTGAGATGCTTCTGGGATATTCAAGTGGAGGTGTTGGATAGTAACTTGGATCAAGAATGCACCAGAAGAGAAGCCTTGGCTGAACAACTCAGTAGAGGGGATATCAGCATGTAGACGGTGTTAAAATCCATGAGGTTAGTTGAGATCCCAAATTTAGAGAAGAGGAAAGACCCAAGACTGAACCATGGGACACTCTACTGTTTAGACCGTGGGGACCATGAGGAAAAGTCAGCAAAGGAGGCTGATAACCAGCAACCAGTTAATTAGGAGGGAAAAACTAGGAAAGTACAGTTTCCTGGGATACCAAGACTCTGCATCCAGGATGAGAGAGGGAAGGATCAACATCATCAGACCCTGTAACAGATCAAGTTAGACGCAGACCGAGACGTGACCATTTTGCTCAGCATCAGCCTTGCCAAGAGCTGCTGGAGCCCCACTGGAGATGAGGTCATTGGTGGAGGATTGGGACATAGTTGTGTGTATCATTTTAGGGGAACTCTTGTTTCTCATTTATGTGTCATTTAGGGAAGTGAGCTCTCGGTGACTTGGCAGGCTGGTTTTGCAGTGTGCATGTATGTATCTGCCACACTTGGGAAGAAGTGGGATGGAGCTGGGGGTAGTGGGTGAGTGGCCCCATTCCACTAAAGCAAATCAGGCCAAGACACCGCATTGCATCAGGAATTTGCAGCAAGTCTAGGTATCCCTGGAATTCTGCCTTGAACTCTGGACTTGACTCTTGCAAGCAGGACCAAGCCTGGAGAGAAGCCGAGAGATAGAACCTTCCAAGAGAGGTGCACAGGGCAGATCAGGGTCACATGGAGGCTCCAGGAGGTGTGAAAGGAGCACGGCTGGGCCTGGGCCCGGGCTGCCGGCCCAAACCCACGAAGACTGCGCCCCAGGCCATCCAGTCAGAGCTGCTCTGAATAATGTATGAAGCCGGGCAGCCCTACCCACTGTTTCGGTGCCCTGGCCCCTGCGAGCCCTGGTCGTGCCCTCCTGGCAGCCTGACACCAGCCTGAGTCCGAAGCCCCCGCGTGGCTCGGGGCTGCAGGCCTCACTTATTTACTTGCTGCTCAGCTGGAGCTGCTTGTCTCTGCTAATGTTCAACTTACCCCCACACTCCCTGGGGCCTGGCCTCATTATCCTCATTGTTCTCAGGAATGCAGAGCTCTCCTGCACCTCCACCCTCAGGCTGCTGTTTGTTGTTGTTCAGTGTCCACGTTCTACTCTTTGCGACCCCATGGACTGCAGCACGCCAGGCCTTCCTGTCCCTCATCATCTCCCAGAGTTTGCCCAAGCTCATGTCCATCGAATCAGTGATGCCATCCAACCATCTCATCCTCTGTCCCCCTCTTCTTCTGCCTTCAATCTTTCCCAGCATCAGGGTCTTTTCCAATGAGTCAGCTCTTTGCGTCAGGTGGCCAAAGTATTGGCGCTTCAGCATCAGTCCTTCCAATGAATATTTAGGGCTGATTTCCTTTAGGACTAACTGGTTTGATCTCCTTACTGTCCAAGGAACTCTCAAGAGTCTTCTCCAGCACCACAGTTCAAAAGCATCAATTCTTCGGCTGGGATAAGGACAAAAATGTCCAGACCAGATCCCACACAGCTGATTCCTTCAGCCCCTGCCAATGTAGAATGCAGCCGGCCAGCATTTCTCCTCTGAGAGGGGAGGAGAGGAAGGGCCTGGTTGCTTGCCTCCCTCAAGGATGCCAAGTGATGATGGGGATGTTGAAGCCTGGAGTGCTTTCCCTGCTCCAGAAATAAGACCTGCAGCCCTGCCTTCCGAGCTCTTGTTCTACTTTGGGAGGAAGTAGGAAGGGGGTGCACCAGGGGTCCCACCACACTCAAAGCTCAGGTCCTGAGAATGTGACTCTCCCCACCAGGCCCCAGGTTCCACAGCCAATGTGACCTTGACTCTTCTGGGAACTACTCAAAGGGCCAAGGCTCCTCTACCCAAGGGTTGCTGAAAATCCATCAAGAACCCAGCAAGGGGGAGAGGCGGGGTGTGGGTCTGAGCTCCAGCCCACAGGCAACAAGTCTTTTCGGGGGAGAGAGGGAGGGGACAGAATCCCAGAATTGCCGCAGGGTTCCCACACTGCAAGCGAGAGCTCCAGATCAGCAAGTTGTCCCTTCAGCAGAGGTGATGGCCGCACCGGCCTTCCACAGCCTCTCACTTGGGCAGCCTGGGACCAGGAGCCTTTCTTGGGTACAGGGGGTTAAAGGTTTCCCAGCGGGGTTGGAAAACAAAGCTAATTGGTCCAGACAGGGCTCTGACCCAGCTATAAGCAGAGTTGCTCAGTAACCGCTCCATTGGCCTTGGGTGTTCTCTTTCAAGTCATTTCTAAACTCAGCCTTTCACAATAGGTCCATCTCTACAGCTTCAGATGAAATGGCCTTAAGACGCTGCCAGAGGCTCAGAAGCATGGGGACAGTTCCCTCCTCACCCTTGATGAATTCCTAGCATCCAGACAGCCCCACTGCCCACCCTAGTCAGCTGCCCGCAGAACCCAGCTTCCACAGGCAACCAGACCACAGCCCTGTTCTGCCTCCCTCCTCTGCTAGCTCCGTGCTGGCTGGGCCAGCTGACCCTGCCCTGCCCTGGCCCCGTGTGCTGCTCATTAGTATGCTGTGCATCTAAACGGTATAAATATCTAATCTTCCCCTTACAAGAGAATGAATGGGAAATCATTAGGCAACAAGCTCATGCATCAACCAAAATTTATTCCTCCAACACTGGTGCATTTGATATGCTTCCCCCCACCTTGCTGTGCAGAGCACACACTTGTCTTGTGGCTTCTACCACCTGATAACCCACGGTGACATTTTCTCCTGGAGAGAGATTATTTGGTCACCAGCTTCCCAGGTGGCACAGTGGTGAAGAATCCACCTGCTAGGGCAAGAGATGCAAGAGACTCAGGTTCGGTCCCTGGATTGGGGAGATCCTCTAGAGAAGAAAATAGCAACCCGCTCCAGTGTTCTTGCCTGGAAAATCCCATGGACAGAGGAGCCTGGTGGGCTACAACCCATGGGGTCACAAAGAGTCAGACACAACCAAGCAACTGAGCACAGACACGCAGGGAAGCAACAGGCAAACATCCCTTTTGGACACTGTCAAGGACATTCAGACCACAGGATTCGTTCCAGAGGAAGGGATTACAGCAAGTCCCCTAGATCAGCTGCAATTCAAAGAGACTCAGATCATTGGGTGTAGCCATGGCTAGAATGGCAACCATCTGGGAAGAATTGGGGCCATCCCTGAGGGGTGTCTAATTTCTTTGGTGTTATGACTCCATTTTCTCAAGGACTTAGGGAAAGTCAGAGCTGGAGAGGGCCTCAGAGATAATCTGGCCCCGTGTCTTCCTGTCACAGATGAGCAAGATGAGACCAGAGAAATCACAGAGCTTGTCTGGGGCCGCTCCGTGAGTCTGTGCAGCTCGGGACCCCAACCTCAGTCTCATGAGACCCAGCCTCATGCTCTCCTCACTGCTTCCTTGTCTCTAGGCGTTTACAGGGAATTCTCTTCCCCTGGCTATTTCACTCATTCCCTCTCTCCTTCCCTCCCAGGCCTCTGCCTACTCCCTACTTTCATTCTGTGCCTGTGAGCCTCTCTGTCCTGTAAGGGAAAGAGCCAAGACTTGAAGCTCAAAAGGCACAAAGATGACACTCTCTCTGCCACGGTTAGTCTCTTCCACGCAGGAGACTCCCAGTCTCTACTGGGAATGGAAATAGGCAAACCAACAAGCAACGTCAGCAAGAAAACCAAGGAGGAAAGAAAAGCTATAGATCAAAGACCCTAAGCCAACTAACCCCTGACCACCAAGTCTCCCAGCGCACATATGTGGAGGAAGGAAACAGAGCTAGCTGTAGAGTCTAGGTCAGCCTTGCCCAAGCGTTAGCATATTTTCATGGTGTTTCTGTGTCAGCAGCAATGCAGATAACTGTGGTCTCTCCAGGAGGCAGCCACCCACTACAGTCCCCGCCCCCCACCCCCACCAATCCCGTGCCCATCTGGCCCTCATTCATCCTCATCAATCCGCCCCTGTAGCTGTGTCTTCCTCTCAGGTCTGAACTGACACCTACTCCTTCTCCGTGAATGTCTAATGCCTTCCTTTCTGGACAAAGGCTCCGAGACCTTGAGGGTGTCTCTGTTCTTGTTCAGTCGGCAAGTCATGTCTAACTCTTTGCGATCCCATCGACTGCAGCACGCCAGGCCTCCCTGTCCCTCACCATTTCCTGGAGTTTGCCCAAGTTCACTTCCGTTGCATGGGTGATCTCTAAAGACGGTCTCTCTAGGGCTGCAGCAAAACTTGGGACAGAGTGTTTTCCACGGAGTCCACTTGGCCTTGGGAATTAGAAAAAGAGAGACAGCACCCGGGATGGGATGGACTGAGCAGGATGTTTAAAAGCCCACCCCTCTCTGAAGCGTCCCTCTGGCCAGCATGGGTGGAGTCACCCAGTCTTGATGGCCTGAGAAGCACCAGCGACTGCTTCAGAAAACTCCCTGTCTTCCTGCCGATGCTCTGGACTTAGAGCAGCTTGGTGCTCAGGGAGGGCACCAGCATCCTTAACAATGAACCTTGTTTCTCCAGGAGCTGTTTCCTACTGTGATCAGAAATCTGATCAGAAGTCTGATCAGAAGTCTGAGTGTGTGCCCAGTGGGAGGGAGTCGAGGTGAGATGGGGCCGGATGAGAGAACTAGACTCACAAGATCACCGTCTGCACGCAGAATTCCGATTGCAGGTGGAAGCAGGGCATCAGCTGGGCACTCTCTGCCTCCACATGCCAGGCTCTGCTGCTGCTACTGCTGAGTCACTTCAGTCGTGTCCAGCTCTGTGTGACCCCCATAGACAGCAGCCCACCAGGCTCCCCTGTCCCTGGGATTCTCCAGGCAAGAACACTGGAGTGGGTTGCCATTTCCTTCTCCAATGCATGGAAGTGAAAAGTCAAAGTGAAGTTGCTCAGTCGTGTCCGACTCTTAGCGACCCCATGAACTGCAACCTACCAGGCTCCTCCATCCATGGGATTTCCCAGGCAAGAATACTGGAGTAGGGTGCCATCGCCTTCTCCAGCCAGACTCTATGTGCTTACATTTAATCCTCACCGCCACCCAGGTACTGTTATTATCTGGTTTCCAGACAGGAGAACTCAGGCAACCTGCTCAAGGTCACAAAGCCAGTGGGAGGCTGAGCCAGGAGTCAAACCGGGTGTGTTGGCTCCACTGAATGTGTTCCTAACTCCCCTCTTTGCTGCCTCAAGGCTGGCTCTGAGTGGGGTGGGCGTTGGTGGTTCTCTCCCTGAGAGCCTGCCTCTTCCTGGGATGGGGACAGCCGTTGTTCTCCTAGTCCCCTCTGGCTCTAATTTCCTGCCTCTTCTGAAGGGTCCCCTTCTTGGCCTCTTCTTTCATTGACCTGGTCATGGGATGCAAGCGTGGCTCCACCCCACCCCAAGTTACACAAAGTGAGTAGCAGCGCTCTGATCAGAGGTTTGTTCTCGTGGGAGTTGGATATCTCTGCCCCATTGCCTTATCCATGGCCACCTGGGGAGGCTTCAGGGGGCACTTGCTCCCCGAGCTTCTTCCTGACATGCCTCCCATAGAACGCCTGTGTCCATCTGCTGGCTGGCTCTGCTCCACCTTCCCCAACTTCCCTGCCTCAGTCACAATCAAACCATGCCCCTCTTTAAACTGCCCTGGGGAATTTCGTTCTCGCTAGCCTCTAAGCCCAGACTCAGTTCCAGTCCCATCTGCAAACATTCAGAACCAAGAAGATGTTCAAATAAATGATGGACCACCTTCCTCATGAGTGGTGGGACCTGATTGGTATATTGTCTTTGCAGTGTGGAAGGCTCCACCCTCCATAGAAGGCAATTGTGGTTTTAAGTAGCATTTGCTGCCTCTTGTTACCTAAGAATGACTATGGCCATTGGCCTTCTGCGAGCACATAAAGGGGCATCTAGGGCCATCCCTGTATATGCAGGAGAGGCCCTTCTTGAGGGGGTACAGATGAAATTGCTACCTGAGATAGGAAGCGGGACTCACTCTCCATCTCAGCCCTCCTAGTTCTGCAGTAGGCTGAGAATGAAACAACTCTGCCCACCAAAGTGAGGCCTAAGAGGGAGGCCCCAGGTGGTAGGAGAATGGGATGAGGTTTCAGTCGAGAAGGATACAGCCTCTTAGGAGTACATGGACGAGTATCCAGAAAAGAGAGGGTGCCGCGCGCCAGAAATGGGCAGAGAGCTGCCGGGGAAGGGCCTGAGAAGTTGTCCCAGCCCTTTGGGCCCGGAGTTCGGTGGTGGAAGATTCCAAAAGCACCCTATTAGTGTGCCGTTGTGCCCTCTGTGGTTATTTCTTTTGTTCACTGTTAGCATTTGGAGAAGTTCTTTGTCACATTGCCAGGCTGTCTCAGTGATGTGGTGGGAACCAGGAGTAGACCAGGTTTGGGGCTACACTTGGGCTGGAGCTTTAAAGAGAGTGAGGAAAGGGTGCAGAGCAAAGACGACACTCTTCTCTGCCACAGTTAGTCTCTTCCCCGCAGGAGACTCCTAGTCTCTACTGGGAGTGGAAATGGGCAAAGCAACAAGCAACGTCAGCAGGAAAACCAAGAGGAAACGGAAGCTGTATATCAGAGTGCCTTGGACCCCAAGCCAACTAACCCCCGACCCCCAAGCCTGTCCCTACACATAGGTTTTTCTTCTGGGACGAGGGAGGAGACAGAGCTGGCTGTAGAGTCTGGGTCAACCGTGTCCAAGTGTTAGCATGTTTTTATGGTGCCTGTGTGTCAGCAATAATGTAGATACGGAGAAGGCAATGGCGCCCCCCTCCAGTACTCTTGCCTGGACAATCCCAGGGGCGGGGGAGCCTGGTGAATCTATGGGGTCGCACAGAGTTGGACACGACTGAAGTGCCTTAGCAGCAGCAACAATGTAGATAAATGTGGCCTCTCCAACAGGCCTCCCCCGACTCCACAGCCAACCCCTGTGCCAACCCCTGGCCAACTCTATGCCCATCTGGCCCTCATTCATCCTCATCAGTCGTCCCCTATAGCCGTGTTTTCCTCTTAGGACTGAATTGATTCTCGTTCTCTACTCTGAATTGTCTACTCATTCTCCATGACAGGGCTGCTGCTGCTGCTGCTAAGTCACTTCAGTCGTGTCCGACTCTGTGTGACCCCATAGACGGCAGCCCACCAGGCTCCCCCATCCCTGGGATTCTCCAGGCAAGAACACTGGAGTGGGTTGCCATTTCCTTCTCCAATGCATGAAAGAGAAAAGTGAAAGTGAAGTCACTCAGTCTGTCCGACTGTTAGCGACCCCATGGACTGCAGCCCACCAGGCTACTCCGTCCGTTGGATTTTCCAGGCAAGAGTACTGGGGTGGGGTGCTATTGCCTTCCCCACCATGACAGGGCAGCTAGTCCCAAAGAGAAAACCCAAAGAGGAAGATGGGGTAGCTTGGGATGGGGAATAAGGGCAGTACTGCTTCAGGCCAGCCCTCTCCAGAGCCCTTGTGGGAGGAATGGGGAGCGGAGTTCCCCCCGCCCAGCCCTGTAACAGCACTGGCCTGGGGCTCCTTCCCTCAGGGGCCCAGTGAGTCCACCTTCTCCAAGAGCCTTTGGTTGACTCACATCCCCGGAGTGACACATTGGATCATGTGGTCAGATCAGTCCAAATTCCAGAGAGAGAAAAACAACTCTGGTGGTGTGTCATGAAAACACGAGAAGTTGGGGACAGGCTGGCTGTGTGACTGGAGGCACCTGCTTGAAAATGCCTCCCCCACACTGTCAGAAACTGTCTCCAGCTGAGTCACTCCCCAAGGGTCCCGCTAGAGTGACAGTCCAGGGTCCTCCTCCCTAAGCCTGGCTCCCCAAGACCAGCACATCAGACCAGCTGAGAGTTAGCCAGCAAGTGAAAAACCAGGAGGAAAGCACTCAGAACAGCGAAGTTTTGAGCACCTGGAGGGCAGTGGGGAAGGGCAGTGTAATTAGCAAGAATTCTGCAGCCCGCGTGCTGTCCTGGGAGGCAGACCCTCCCAGGCATCTTGAAAGTGGGGGTTAGCCCTCTGAGGTGACTTTTAAGAGGAAAAACAGGAACAAACTTCCTCTTGCTTCTGGGCCATTTTGGTAGGCCTAGGAAGAAAAAGAGGCCAGAGAAAAAGACAAGACAGAGACTGCCTTTGTAATTCCAATTCCTGCTGACAGGGCTTTTTTTTTTTTTTTTTTTTTGGTATTAGTAAATCCTATCCAAGGCTGGGCAGACACCCAGCTGTCTTTCAAGAGTGAGAGTTCCTTAAGAAAAAGTATTCCCCTAACCCAATTTGGGCAGTGTTTACCAGAAAAACTCTGGCTGAGCAACTTGTTTACTCTTGCAAGCGAGCCTCTCAACAGAGTCCCCTGACCACCTTGGGTCTGGCCGGCTGGAGCTGGCCTGGTCTTCCCTGGGTCAGACCGCGGGCAGCCCTGCACACACACACGCACACACACACACACGCACACACACAGTCGCACACACACACACTGTGTCCCTCAGACACTAGGGACCCAACAAGGGGTTTCTACCCATTCAACCTTGCTTGATTGGCTCCTTTGTCACCTCCCCTCTGAGGACTCCAGGCCCCCAGAGAGGGACATCTTTTGGTTGCCCTGAGAAACTGCATTTGGAAAAGAAAAATTTCAGGAAGACCTTGTGTCCTAAAGATCATTCAGCCTGTGGCACGCGCATATGGATAACTGCAATAAACCCACAACTGCTTCTACTTCAGGCTGTCCCCTACTTGTTGAGAAGCGGGGATAAGGATTATCTCTTCACTTCTGGGGAAGCCGAGGCATGGATGAAGGTGCAGGACTGTTCAAGGCCCCTTGGTCAGCTCTGTTCTGTCAGTCAGCTCCAAGAGGCTTCTTCAAGGCATTTGGCAAACACGGTGCCAGCCCACAGGAACCTGCAGGTCACCAGGACTTGGAGTCAGGAAACCGGAGCGTGAATCCTGCCTCTGCCATGTGGCCTTAGCAAATCACACCACCTCTCTCCTCATTAGTAAAACGTGGGAAATGTAGGCTTATATTTCCCAAGGTTGAAGTGAACTATCCATGAGAAAGGGCCTCCAGAGGTTCTTGCCACAGTTTATTGTTCCCATGTCTAACAGCAATACCTAACATGATTATAAAGCATGTTGCAGGTATAGATCTCATTTAATCCTCTCAGCACAGTAAGAAATCAGCATTTCAGTTTTATAGATGAAGCGTACTGAGGAGATTCCCTGGAGTCGGTTTGAAAGCGATAGAACAGAGAACCAAAACTGAGATCGTTTTCTTTAAAAACTGCACGACTGTAATATATTTTACCCTTCCTTGCCTCAAGGCAAAGCGTTATATTCTTGTTTTAGATATTCTGGAAAATACAGAAAGCCGCAAAAAGAGAAATCCAATTCACCATAAGCCCATTATCCTGAGATAACCGCCATTAACATTTTGATGAAATCCAAAATCTTCCTATTACTTAGAAAAATCACACGAGTGCAATGAGGGGCAGGAATGCTGTGGAGGCTGAGAGAGGGTTGATACATTGTCTGGTTTAGGCCTGGAAGTTTCTGAGATGAAGCTTCTGGAAGAACGCTGGCCTGAAGGGAAGGATGTGGTGTGGAGTTCAGGAGGAGGAGACTGTTACGTGAGCAGGGTCGAGGAGTGGAGGGCGTTGACAGATGCAGGAGTCTGGTGCCCCCACCACACCTCCAGACCTGCCGTCTCACTGTGCGCCATGGCTGCTGCTGCAGCTGCCAAGTCACTTCAGTCGTGTCCGATTCTGTGCGATCCCATGGATGGCAGCCCACCAGGCTCCCCTGTCCCTGGGATTCTCAGGCAAGACACTGGAGTGGGGTGCCATTGTCTTTTCCAACGCATGAAAGTGAAAAGTGAAAGTGAAGTCAGTCAGTCATGTCCAACTCTTCGCGACCCCATGGACTGCAGCCCACCAGGCTCCTCCGTCCACGGGATTTTCCAGGCAAGAGAACTGGAGTGGGGTGCCACTGTCTTCTCCGGGACCTTGGCTACTGCTCAACTTTCTTAGTGAGTCCCTGAGCTCCCTAGTGAGAAGTGGTTTCCTCCTCCTAGCTGATGAGATTGGAACATCCTGGAAGACCCTCAGGGGGAGACCGACAATCTCAGGGTGAACACTTGACCTTCTGGGGACTGGGGGTGGCCCTGGCAATATCCTTTGTCTTTCTTCGGTCAGCTGGCTTCCAGTGGCCAGAGACCTGGGGACAGCCTCCAGGTAAGGGCAGGGTGGTCTAGCACAGATCTAACCCACCACGACAGCCTGGGGCCCCTCCGAGAAACCCATCTGCAGCTCTGAGTGTCTTCCCAACATGCAGGACTGGGTCCCAGACAGCCAGGGCCCCTCACCAGCCTCCGGGTCAGGTGCCCTGGGGGCCGGGATCCCATCTTGTTACCATATTAAGAACAATATTAACAATAAGTCCACCTGAGCCTGACACAGACGATTGAATTTACAGAACCCTTTTACACACATGTCTCAGTCCTCAGCAAGTCTTTGTAGGGACATTATCCTAATTCTGCCGATAAAGAAAATTAAGCTGAGGCAGAGTGCATTGTCTGAAGGTTGCACAAGTACTATAAAGTTTCCTCTATTTGTGTCTGTCATTTTGTGTTGCTCTAAAAGGGTTTAGGTAGCTCACAAGACCTATGATACAATTCTAATTAAACTTAAGATATCATTCAAATGTGGCAAAAAAAGAAAGAAAGTAAGTCAAATGGAGTCCAAGGAGGCCAGTACCCAGCACCCATGTCCCATCATCCCAACGCTGCCCGGAGCCGACTCTCACTGGGCCTGGAAGCATTCTAGCAGCCACGTGAGAAAGGAAGCCTGCTCACAAAGTTCTGTGTCCATGAAATAAATATAAACCAGATGCTTGAAGAAAACAGAGCTACCCCTGCTCCTAGGACAGGAGAGAATAATAAACAACATCACAGGGACAGTTCAGAGCATGGTCTCCAAATTCAAAAACCTTATGAATACCTTTGGGCTTCAGTTTCTTCATCTGCAAAGTGGGGGTAATCATAAGACCTAGTTCATGAATTTGTGGGGCACTAAATGAGGTTCTTTTTAAAAAGATTTATAAGAACGAGTAATTGAGAAAACAGATGTAAAGCACTGTCACACACTGCTTAACCAGAGTTCCAGAAGCATTAGAGGAAACCAGAACACCGGGTAATGAGTGGAACGATATGATTCCTGAGGACAACCTTTCGGCAAACCAGCAGGGTTTGGCACAGTGGATGAGAGGCGGGGCCCTGGAGTCTGGCTGTGTGGGTTTGAACCACATTTCTCTTTAGCAAAGTGAGCTGGTTGATATCTTTGTGAGTATCTCTCTGCTTGCTTCCTCATCTGTAAAATGTGGGTAAGACTAACCTCTAATCTATGTGCCCCGAGTTCTTAGCCAAACACCCGGCACATCAAAATGTTCATATACTTTATTTTTATAAAATACTTTAACCTCATTATGTGTCATAAATGTATTTTAAAACAATCCTGTAATCAACTTATGGAAAATAAGTCGATTATTTCAAGTTATTATTTCATTCAACTTACAGAAAATATTCATCACATAATTGGCAAAGCCATTCCACATTGTGAAATCAATCAAGCAGATCAAAGTATTTGAATTCTCTGCAAGTATAAATGTGTTCTTGCATGTGTGTGCATATTCAGTTGCTTCAGTCATGTCTGACTCTTTGCAGCCCTAAGGACCTGTCTCTTATACACATCTAGATGTGTATAAGAGACAGCCCATGGACTGCAGCCCATCAGGCTCCTCCGTCCATGGGATTTTCCAGGCAAGAGTACTGGAGTGGGTTGCCATTGCCTTCTCCTGGACGTGTGTATACCTATGGCTAATTCATGTTGATGTATTGCAGAAACCAACACAACATTGTAAAGCAATTACCCTCCAATTAAAAATAAATATATTAAAAAAATTTAAAGTTTAGTTTTTACATAAAGCACCATAAGGAAATACGAGAATGCTCTGGCAACCCGTCAAATAAATCTTGAAAAATATCTGTGCATTTTTCTTCTGAACACTGCTTTGTCATGGTCATACTGCATGCGTGCTATGTCACTTCAGTTGTATCCAACTCTGAGCAGCCCTATGGACTGTAGCCCCACCAGGCTCCTCTGTCCATGGGGTTCTCCAGGCAAGAAATACTGGAGTGGGTTGCCACGCCCTCCTTGAGGGGATCTTTCTGACCCAGGGTTCCAACCCACTTCTCTTCAGTTCAGTTCAGTCACTCAGTCATGTCTGACTCTTTGCGACCCCATGACTTGCAGCACACCAGGCCTCCCTGTGCATCACCAACTCCCGGAGTTCACGCAAACTCACATCCATCGAGTTGGTGATGCCATCCAGCCATCTCATCCTCGGTCGTCCCCTTCTCCTCCTGCCCCCNTGAAAAGTGAAAGTGAAGTCAGTCAGTCATGTCCAACTCTTCGCGACCCCATGGACTGCAGCCCACCAGGCTCCTCCGTCCACGGGATTTTCCAGGCAAGAGAACTGGAGTGGGGTGCCATTGTCTTCTCCGGGACCTTGGCTACTGCTCAACTTTCTTAGTGAGTCCCTGAGCTCCCTAGTGAGAAGTGGTTTCCTCCTCCTAGCTGATGAGATTGGAACATCCTGGAAGACCCTCAGGGGGAGACCGACAATCTCAGGGTGAACACTTGACCTTCTGGGGACTGGGGGTGGCCCTGGCAATATCCTTTGTCTTTCTTCGGTCAGCTGGCTTCCAGTGGCCAGAGACCTGGGGACAGCCTCCAGGTAAGGGCAGGGTGGTCTAGCACAGATCTAACCCACCACGACAGCCTGGGGCCCCTCCGAGAAACCCATCTGCAGCTCTGAGTGTCTTCCCAACATGCAGGACTGGGTCCCAGACAGCCAGGGCCCCTCACCAGCCTCCGGGTCAGGTGCCCTGGGGGCCGGGATCCCATCTTGTTACCATATTAAGAACAATATTAACAATAAGTCCACCTGAGCCTGACACAGACGATTGAATTTACAGAACCCTTTTACACACATGTCTCAGTCCTCAGCAAGTCTTTGTAGGGACATTATCCTAATTCTGCCGATAAAGAAAATTAAGCTGAGGCAGAGTGCATTGTCTGAAGGTTGCACAAGTACTATAAAGTTTCCTCTATTTGTGTCTGTCATTTTGTGTTGCTCTAAAAGGGTTTAGGTAGCTCACAAGACCTATGATACAATTCTAATTAAACTTAAGATATCATTCAAATGTGGCAAAAAAAGAAAGAAAGTAAGTCAAATGGAGTCCAAGGAGGCCAGTACCCAGCACCCATGTCCCATCATCCCAACGCTGCCCGGAGCCGACTCTCACTGGGCCTGGAAGCATTCTAGCAGCCACGTGAGAAAGGAAGCGTGCTCACAAAGTTCTGTGTCCATGAAATAAATATAAACCAGATGCTTGAAGAAAACAGAGCTACCCCTGCTCCTAGGACAGGAGAGAATAATGAACAACATCACAGGGACAGTTCAGAGCATGGTCTCCAAATTCAAAAACCTTATGAATACCTTTGGGCTTCAGTTTCTTCATCTGCAAAGTGGGGGTAATCATAAGACCTAGTTCATGAATTTGTGGGGCACTAAATGAGGTTCTTTTTAAAAAGATTTATAAGAACGAGTAATTGAGAAAACAGATGTAAAGCACTGTCACACACTGCTTAACCAGAGTTCCAGAAGCATTAGAGGAAACCAGAACACCGGGTAATGAGTGGAACGATATGATTCCTGAGGACAACCTTTCGGCAAACCAGCAGGGTTTGGCACAGTGGATGAGAGGCGGGGCCCTGGAGTCTGGCTGTGTGGGTTTGAACCACATTTCTCTTTAGCAAAGTGAGCTGGTTGATATCTTTGTGAGTATCTCTCTGCTTGCTTCCTCATCTGTAAAATGTGGGTAAGACTAACCTCTAATCTATGTGCCCCGAGTTCTTAGCCAAACACCCGGCATGCAGCCAGTGCTTGATGAATGTGAGCTCTGAGTGGTGTCTTGAAGGTTCTTCTCTGTCAACCCCCTTACTGTGGGAGAGGTCTGCGGTCTCCGAAATCCAGTGTTCTCGGCTTTCCACTGCCACCACTGAGTCTTGTTTATTTGTACATCCTTGTAGTCCCTAGGACTCCCAGGTGGCTCAGTGGTAAAGAATCCGCCTGCTAATGCAGGAGACCTGGGTTTGATTCCTGGGTCTGGAAGATCCCCTGGAGTAGGAAATGGCAACCCACTCCAGTATTCTTGATTGAAAAATTCCATGGATAGAGGAGCTTGGCAGGCTACAGTCCATAGTGCTGCGGAGTCAAACATACCTGAGTATGCAATAAGTGTACGTGCTGTAGCTCTTAACCATGGGCTTCATCCTGCAGGCGCTTAATGTATACATGTGCGATGAAATTGGAAAGTGAGAGACAGGGGCATTGAAGAACTCCAGCTAGCACCAACTGGCCACCCAGCCTTTCAAAGCCTGCATTTTCTGATCTGTAAAATGAGAAGCGATCTTTGTAATATCCAGCACCCCTTGAGCTCTTATATTGATTAAATCATAGAGAGGTCTTTACTCTCAAACTGATAATTGCTATAGTTGCAGAAGGTGCTTGGCTAGGAATTCCATGAGAGACCTAGTTCCTACCCTAACCTCTAAGAAAGGGGTGGGCTGGAACCAAGTCATGGGTGCCCTGCAGAGCCCTGGGGCATGTGGATGGTCGTGAATGGAGGTCCCAGAATCAGTGATTTCCCATGGCCTGGCCTGGAGTGAAGGGGCCTGGGCTGGCCTAGGCATGTCCTACCACCCCGAGGAAGAGTGGCCTCTCTGACACAGACAGGAAGGAGATGGAGCTGTCTGGTAGGAGGGGGAGGCCGATGAGGGTGGGGTGGAAGGAGGAGGTGAGAGGATGGCTCTGCTCTGTGCGGGAAGCAGGGAAGGCTGGGTGGTGACTTGGATAAGGAGCCTGAGAGTTGGGGCAGCGGGGGAGGGGTATGTCCAGGGAGCAGCAGGCCCCCTTGTCAGCAGCAGCAGCCACAGCAGGGGAAGCGAGAACACTGGGGATGCCCGGCCTGGGGCTGCCCTGAGGCTTGGGGGAGTATGGCCTTGCCTTGATGCCAGGCTGGCCTCTTCCTGAGCCTGGGGGCTGTTCAGGCTCATTCAGTGCCAAGAGGCAGTCCCTCTGGGAGAGGGAAGGAAGGATTTGAAAGAACTTCCCCTATGGAGCTCAGGCCCCACCAGTGGTGGCTCTAGAATGGGGGCAGGCAAGCGCCCCGGCTCCATGATCCCCTCCTCCCCTGGGGCTGCCTCCCAGCCTAAGCCTTGCTCTTTGTTTCTGCCACTGCATATTTGGTGCCTGGAAAAGAGGAAATAACCATTAGTGTCACCTGCTCACCAGTGGGAGACATTAGCTTCTCTGGCAGAGCATGCGGCCTGTAATTTTTGGAGGAGTACAATAATGGATCTAATTTGGTGTTTCATCATTATGCTCCTGGGTGAGCAGCGGGGGAGGGGAGGCCTGGGGCCTCACCATCACCTCCCAGCACAGAGCTCTGTGCTTCCTTGGGTACCTTTAGGGGTCGTGGAGCCAGGCTCCCTCCTCCCTTGCCCGCCTTTCCCACCAGTAGCTTCTCCTTCCAGAGATGGATTGTCAGAATGCAGCTTGGAGACCACCAAGGCAAACCCCAGCCAGACGCATGTCCACAGCAGGACAGAGCAGGAAGGGGGCTAAGAGTTGGAGGAGGTGTATGAAGAGCCTGGGGCTTCCCTGGTGGCTCAGATGGTAAAGAATCAGCCTGCAATGCAGGAGACCTGGGTTCAATCCCTGGGTCAGGAAGATCCCCTGGAGAAGGGCATGGCAGCCCACTCCAGTATGTATTCTTGCCTGGAGAATCCCATGGACAGAGGAGCCTGGCGGGCTACAGTGCACAGGGTCATGCAGAGTTGGACACGACTGAAGCAACTTAGCGAGCAGCCACGTGTAGAGTCTGCTCTGCACTAGACACCATCCAGGGGGTTTAAGTGCACACATCTGTTCATGGTTAAGCCCATTTTACAGAAGAGAAGGTGAGGTCATCTGGTATGATGCTTTCATTTTACAGCGAGAAAACTGCAGCTCAGGGAGGCCCAGTAGCAACGTGTAGGCTATCAAAGCTGGCATTTGAACCTAGGCCTCTTGGCTCCACATTCAGCATTTGTTGTTCAGTCGCTCAGTTGTGTCCAGCTCTTTGTGACCACATGGACTGTGCCATGCCAGGCTTCCCTGTCCTTGACTATCTCCTGAAGCTTGCTCAAACTCCTGTCCATTGAGTCAGTGATGCCATCCAACCATCTGATCCTCTGTTGCCCTCTTCTCCTCCTGCCCTGTCTTTCCCAGTATCAGGGTCTTTTCCAATGAGTCAGCGCTTTGCATCACCCCTAAGTTTATCCTGTTGCTGGGGACACCGGAGCTGGAGCCGAGAGTCTAAGAAGTCACCCACAGATGCCCTTCTGTAGTGCCCACTTATTAAAGATGCTGCTGGGATGGGAGGAAAAAAGAGGCAGCCTGCCAGCCAGCACAGCTTCTCATGGGCCTTGAAGCCAGGAGCTGTGGCCTCTGAAATCCAGACTAGAAGATGTCCCTGTTCCCACCCTCCACCCAGGGATATGCCCAAGGCTCTGCCCCTCCTCCTGTTGTTGACTCAGACATCCACAGAGCGCACCTGGCCCCTCAGCCCACCAGGTGCAGGGCCATTGCCTGCCCCAGTATGGCAGGAGAATGAGAGATTTACAACCCTTGTGAGCTTACTGCACGTAAATCTTGATTTTTTTCTACTAGCAGCTGGCAAAGTCTTCCTTGTGGTTTCCTCATATGCCTCCAGAATCAGGGGCTTAGAGCAGCTGCCGCATAGGGAACCACCTGTGATGCTCATTGTCAGAGAGGGTTAAGCAAGTTCAGTGACATCCACAGTTATGCAGCTGGAACGCAGTAGAGCAGGGATTTGAACCCTGCCCCAAATCCTCTGCGGGGTTGTTGGTACTCATTCCCTTGTACCAGAATTTCCCTGCCCTCTGGTTGGATGAAGAGCCAAGATCTCAGCTTCCCACCAGCCCAGCAATCAAGAGTTCTTTGTTGATGACTATTGTGGGTCTAGAAGAAGGCTGCTGAAATACCTGGAAACTTTAGAAGGCCAAGGACCCTGGATTTCTCAGTATTCGAGAAGGGAAGGCAGTCAAAACTGATACTGTCTTCAAGACTCTGAAGGCATAATGGCTGTGTTATGATGAAATAGCAAGTGTGGACTAGGAGAGATGGGTGTAAGTGACCTGGGAGGCACTGGATTGGACATCAGGGAGAATTTTGAGTTCCAGGAGGATGCAACATTGGAAAAGGTGGTAGTGAGATTTTTTTTTTTTTAAGAGACCACAGTTCTTGAATTTAATGTGGTCCTGCTTGGGAGCTAGGACTAGATGAGTTGACCAATCGCTCATGGTCCCTTGCTGCCTAGTGACATGTGATTGGGGCTGTCTTGCTCCAATCCACAAAGATCACACACTAAAGAAGTGAATCCACTTGCAGCTCTCCTAGGAGGCCCATGAGGACTGCAGACTGTCCCCTTGCCCCACCTCAAGCCCTATAGAAGCAAGAAGACAAAAACGAGGAAAATAACTCCAACTCTGCAGGAGACAGAGGGAAACAATTTGTATGCCCGAAACATCTTCGTGAAGTGTTGCCTCCTCCCAGACATGGTGTCTGCACCCCAGGGAAGCTCAATGCGGAAGATCATGCAGAGAGAGCCCAGGGTTCTTCCATGCTGGCCCAGCTCCCTCCTCACCCATCTTCTTGCACGAGACAGTGTCCATTGGAGCAACTTAGCACTGGGTGAGATGATGACATACAGGGGTATTTCATGAGGAACGGCTGACTGTGGGCGTTGGCTGGTTGAAGTGAGCAGGAGATGGAGCCCTACATATCGTACTTGTTCCCCTTCAAGAGGAAGCAGACAGGAGCAGGCAGAGGGAAGCCACAGCTTTAAATCTCAGGGGCTTCCTCTTTTGTGCTTCTTGCTTTTGGAACACCAAGAAATTTTGCTTTCAAAACCCACATGGGTCCTTAGCTCACCTGAGCCTCATTAACCAGGGGTGGAAGGTTACTGTGTATTTGTGGCATGGAGCACAATTCCAAAGGAGGCTGGGTGGCGTGGAGAAGAGCAAGGCCTCAGAGTCAGCTGTTGGGGGTCCACATCCAGACTTGGTGGATCACTCTGAGACCCTAGGCGATCACTTAACCTCTGTGATCCTCAGTAGGGCAATAATCACGGATCCTCCCAGGAAGGCCGTATGAACAAAATGAACTAAGTCCAGTGTGTTGCATGGTCTCTATACCCAAGCTTTTTGATCACCAAAATAAGTAGATGAAGTGGAAGAAATGTCAGAATCCTGATCAGAGTATGTGTGCTCAGTTGCTTCTTCTAACTCCACGTGGCAAAAGTTCTCAGCCCCTGAGACCTTCCCTGAGTGCATGCTAAGTCGCTTCAGTTGTGTCTGACTCTTTATGACCCTATGGATTGAGGCCTGCCAGGCTCTTCTATCCATGGGATTCTTCAGGAAGAGACTCCCCTAGAGAACTCGCTAAAATGCAGAGTGCTGGGCCCCACACCTGATGAGGGCCCCACACCTGATGAGGGTGGGCCCAGTAATTTGCATTTCTGGCAAGCTCTAAGTGCTGCTGCTGGTGGTAGTCAGGGAACCACACTTGGAGAACTACCACAATAAGGAATATTTACAAAATGGTGTCATGCCTTTTTAAAGCACTATCCAGTTTTCTTACACCATCTAAATTTGGGTGAGTCACCTTCTTACTAAAATTCAGCTAAGCAGTGTGCCTGAGGTGCAAAGGGAAAAGGTGGAAGGCAAGAGTGAGCAAGCCATCCAGGGGAACTGACATGGCTTTGATCCATTGCAACCTTGTTTGCACCTAACAAAGGAGAAGAGGCCCTTCTGTGATGCTAACTTTTGCTTGGCAGCACTGATACTGGATCACTTTGCTCATGGTCACAGAGACTCTACTAAGGGTCTTGTCAGGGCAGCCTTGGAATGTCTTGTTTGCGTTATGTTGCAAACCAAGGATACATAAGAGTCTCTGGGGAAGCCTGTCAATCCTTCACTCATGCAGGCTCCAGCCTCAGGGATCCTAACTCCACAGACCTGGGATGCAACTCAGTAGTCAAGTCCCCACCTCCCAAGGGAATCCAGAACAGGAGAGCTCCAGACCACTTCCTGGGCAGCACCTTATGAGGCACCACCCTGAGCTGTTAGCCACAGAGACAAGGCTGGACAGACCTGAGGCTGAGGTTAAGCAGGGGCCCACCTTCTTTTCATCACCTTCTAACTAGGTGTACCCCACAAAGCCGAGCTGCTCATTAATTCAACAAATATTGGTGCATGCATGCATGCTAAGTCACTTCAGTCGTGGCTGACTCTTTGTGACCCTGTGGACCGTAGCCCATCAGGCTCTTCTGTCCGTGGGATACTCCAGGCAAGAATACTGGAATGGGTGGCCAGGCCCTCCTCCAGGGGATCTTCCCAACCCAGGTATCAAACCCATGTCCCTTACATCTACCTGCATTGGCAGGTGGGTCCTTTACCACTAGCGCCCCCTGGGAAGCCCCCAAATGTTGGTGAGCCTGTGTTGTAGACCAGGCATTGTGCTCAGTCCTGGGAATACAATGGTGAGTAAACTATGGGATGGGAGGGAGAACAGGGTGAGCAAGGCACCAAGGGGGCGGGATTCAGGAGGCATTCATGTTGGAGGCACTCATGAGTGAAGCTGAGTGAGGGCCTCCACCAACTTTGCCTTTGTATCCTGGGCCCCTAGTTTGCTCGGCCCTGTCCTTTGGGAACGCGCAGTCTAAAGCAGGAGGTGTGACTCTGGAGGAAGTGCCCGAACAATGAGAGGCACCTGCTGTGTGTGCAGAGCTGGGGAAAGAATGATCGAGCAGAGGGGACACGTGCAAGGGGAGGGTGGGGGCACATTTGAGGGGCTGACGGCACCTGAGGCTAACGCAAGGTGGTGAGGCCTGGGCGAGTGGAGGGGGGAGGGGCCCTGATCACCTAGGGCCCTGTAGGTCTTGGTAGGGTTTTGGCTTTTATTCTACCACAGGAGGAAGTCACCAAAGGGTTTCAAATAGAGGAGTGACATGGCCCATCTTACAGTCTTGGAGTCCCTTTCTGCCTGCTGTGTGGAAAGTGGAGCAGGAAAACAGACGGAAGCAAGGGGTCCCTTAGGAGGTGTGGCATGCGCAGGTGAAAGGCGATGTCGTCCTCTCTGTGGCACTGGAGGTAGAGACAGGTGGGTAGACTCGAGATCGGATTTGAAGATAGAATCAACAGGATCCAGTGATGAGAACTGACAGGGCTTCCTGATGCACTGAATGCAGAGGAGAGAGGAAGGCAGGCATCAACCAGGAGAAACTGGGTGGATGGAGGGGCTGTTTCCCGAGTTGAAGAAAACAAGAGGAAAATGTAAGCAGAAGCTCGGAGTTCTCTCCGAGAATCTCAAGTTTGAGTTTCTTAGGTTTCTGTGAGATGTCCAGGTTGGGATGTCCTGTTGGAACATATGAGTGCGGAGTCTAGAGACAGAGTCTGTGAAGGCACCATAAATTCGGGGGTCGTGAGCATGGAGGTGGGCGTTGACATTACGGGTGAATGAGGAGAGAATGACTGTTTAGAACCCAGTGCTTACAGGCAGGGATGGAAGGATGGTCCAGCAGAAATTGGAAGGAATAGCTGCAGGGGTGGGAGAATAACTGAAAGAAGAGAATGCTTCCAGAACAGCCTGGGCAACTCCACGCAAGGCTGCAAAGAGGGTCTTCAGAGAGCAGCCTCATTGTAGCAAGGCCCAGAGGTCAAAGTGTCTGGAACAAGAGACAGGTAATAAACCTAAACCTTCAGGTCAGCAAAGAGATGGAGAAGCTAGAGCCCCCATCACTTGTGGTTCAAGCTGGAGCCCTTGTCTGGAACCCCTGCCCATTGGCATCCCCAGGACACCTGTTTGCAGAAACATTTCTCCGTTGCCCCAGGAGACCATCCCACCAGGACCAAAGCATCTATCTTCCCTCCTCTGAGAGCCCTGCTGCTGCGGCCCTGCCCGGACAAAGAGCAGCTCACTCACTGCTGAGCCACCCGCCCCCTCTGGGGGAAACTGACAGCTGTTTGACAGCCATGCGGCAGGACCATTCGAGGCAAGAAATGAAGACAGATGCTCATCATTAAGTTCATTTACGTGCCATTTACTCCTCTCTGTCATTAGTGAAGATGCCTGTGGATGGACCAGAGCGGAGGTGAGGTCCTTGGCCCTGGCCTTTCCAGACAGCCCCGAGTGGTGCAGACTCTCCAGCTTGACCAGGCATGGCCTCTATCTCTTCTGGAACTTCCCCAAACTCTGCTCTCCTCAAACTCCTTCTGCCCCCTCGTAGCCCCTCTCCCTCTCCGCCCACCTTTTAAAAAGTCATTAGGAAGAGATCTGTACCTCCCAGTGTGATTCTGACTCATGGATATTTGCCCAAAAGTAATGGTGCATGCCAAACGCTAAACCTCTTTTCAAGGGCAGGTTCCTGGAGGAGAGGCTGTGGAAAAGTTTCCTAAGTAAAACCAGCTGTTTCCCTGAAGATGCCCAGATAGAGAAGCACTTGCCACCCACTGATGTGCTGTCTTGTCTGGAGGTGTCCCCGGGACCGAGCCCACCTCGAGGATCTCACCCACTTCCTCTCTCCCCTCCCCACCCTCTGAGAGCCTGAGGGTCTCTCTCTTCTCCATCAGCCGGTCCCGGGCTCTCTGTATCCACAACATGGGCTGCAGCCAGAGCGTATGGAGTTCATTTAAGGCGCCTCCATTTTGCTAGATCATTTATTCATAACGCTACAAAGCCCTTGGGGCAGAGAGCACTTGAGAGAAAAAGCAGGCATGGAAGTCAGAACAAACAGAAGCAGCCCCGGCTCCCAGCAGGGAGCCGAGCATCACAACAGACACAGCCCGCCTTTCCACCCGGGCCACCCCCAGCATGTGGCGTTCTCCCCAGCCCTGCAAGCCCAGGCCCCCAGAGGAGCAGGGAACAGCCAATGTCAGCCAGCCCGGTGCTCACAGCAGGAGCCCCTCTCGTGGCACTCCAGGAGAAGCACCCACCCTCTCGGCTCCTCTCCCCCAGCAGAGAGTTGATCCAGCCTTGGGAGATGTACGGGGTGGATGGAATGTTGGTTTCTGCCCTCCTCCACTGCAGCCCCCTCATCTAGTGGGTCACCAGATCCTGCTGATTGCGTCTCAGATGTGCCTTGCCTTGCTTCAAGGCCTTGTAACCCCTGTCCCCAGGCCATGAGAGACACCCCAAGCCTAACCAGAGGAGTGAGGAGAAGGGACCCAAGAGGAGAGACCAGGACAGCTGGACTGGCAAGACGAGTGTTGTCCAGGACAGTCAGGAGGGAGGAGAGGTTATTTCAGGCAGGGGAAAGAGCAGGGCCAAGGTGTGAAGATACAGAAGAACCAGGAGTTTGGGAGGGGGAGCTGTAGAGAGACAGGATGTTGCAGTAGCCGAAACTGTGGGCTCTCGAAACTGGCTGCCTGGGGTCACATCCCAGCTCTGCACTGGAGTAGCTGTGTGCTGGGCTGGAGGAACAGCCTCGAGGTACGTCAGGGTCCCCGTGAAGAAAATGCAGATAATCACAGCATCTATCTCATGAGGCTTCTGTGAAATTTATATGACTCGGCATGTATGAGCACTTAGGACAAGATGGCCCATAATGGGCACCTGGACTGGAATGATTGGCAAGAAAGGCAAGGGCCAAATCATGAAGAAGCCTGAGGGCACTGGATACTGTGGGTGAGTGATTTTCACGCGGACTCCTAGACCCTCCAAGGAAGTAGGCTGAGGGGTTGAAGGTAGGAATTCTGGGTGGTGGTGGTGTAGTCGTGTCCAACTCTTGGTGACAGTTAACTCTGGGTGTTGTTGTTCAGATGTTAAGTCTTGCCCCACTCTGTGACCCCATGAACTGCAGCATGCCAGGCTTTCTTGTCCTCCACTATCCCCCAGAGTTTGCTCAAACTCGTGTCCATCGAGTCAGTGATTTCATCCAACCATCTCATCCTCAACACAGAGAGATCACAACAAACTGTAGATCAAAACAAACTGTGGAAAATTAATGGAAACACCAGACCACCTGACCTGCCTCCTGAGAAGTCTGTATGCAGGTCAAGAAGCAACAGTTAGAACTGGACATGGAACAACAGACTGGTTCCAAATTGAGAAAGGAGTTTGTCAAGGCTGTATATCATCACCCTGCTTAAACTTATATGCAGAGTACATCATGCGAAATGCTGGGCTGGATGAAGCACAAGTTGGAATCAAAGTTGCTGGGGGAAACATCAATAACCTCACCCTTATGACAGCACCCTTATGGCAGAAAGTGAAAAGGAACTAAAGAGCCTCTTGATGAAAGTGAAAGAGGAGAGTGAAAAAGTTGGTTTAAACTCAACCTTGAGAAAACAAAGATCATGGCATCCGGTCCCATCCCTTCATGGGAAATAGATGGGGAAACAATGGAAACAATGACAGACTTTAATTTTTTTGGCTTCAAAATCACTGCAGATGGTGACTGCAGCCATGAAATTAAAAGACACCTGCTCCTTGGAAGAAAAGCTATGACCAACCTAGACAGCGTATTAAAAAGCAGAGACATTACTTTGCCACAAAAGTCTGTCTAGTCAAGGCTATGGTTTTTCCAGTAGTCATGTATGGATAAAGTTGCTATAAAGAAAGCTGAGTGCTGAAAAATTGATGCTTTTGAACTGTGGTGTTGGAGAAGACTCTTGGACTGCAAGGAGATCCAGTAAGTCAATCCTAAAGGAAATCAGTCCTGAATATTGATTGGAAGGACTGATGCTGAAGCTGAAGCTCCAATACTTTGGCCACCTGATGCAAAGAATTGATTCACTGGAAAAGACCCTGATGCTGGGAAAGATTGAAGGCAGGAGAAGGAGACAACAGAGGATGAGATGGTTGGATGGCATCACCGACTCAATGGACATGAGTTTGAGCAAGCTCCAGGAGTTGGTGATGGACAGGGAAGCCTGACGTGCTGCAGTCCATGGGGTCACAAAGAGTCAGACATGTCTGAGCAACCGAACTGAACTGATCTCATTCTCTATTTTCCCCTTCTCCTCCTCCCTCAATCTTTCCCAGCATCAGGGTCTTTTCCAATGAGTCGGCTCTTCATATGAGGTGGTCAAAGTATTGGAGCTTCAGCTTCAGCGTCGGTCCTTCCAACAAATATTCAGGGTTGCCTCATTTCTAAGCCACTTTTCATCCATTGTGTATATTTCATTTGAAGAAGAGTTTTCTAGCTACAAAACTAGTTTGGAATGGGGGCCACTGAACGATTTGGAGCAGGAGAACCCTCTGATTACAGCGAGGAGGACAGATCCGAGGGGTTGGGGGGCTGCGCTGATGCTTAGACACTCAGCTGTGTCTGACATTTTGCAACCGTATGGACTGTAGCCTGCCAGGCTCCTCTGTCCATAGGGCTTCTCCAGGCAAGAATACTGGAGTGGTTGCTATTTCCTCCTCCAAGGGATCTTCCCAACCCAGGGATCGAACCCAGGCCTCCCTCATTGCAGGCGGAGTCTTTACCATGTGAGCCGCCAGGGGGTTGGAGTAGGGAGTCAGAAAGCTGGGAGGTCCTGGTGTGGGTCAGAGCTAAGGTAGTGCAGAGGGGAGGGGAGGAGCAGGCCTCAGAGTCTGCAGACTCTTACAGGGCAGAACAGGCTGCCTGGGAAATGATTGGGTATGGAGACCACAGGAGGGCTAGGAAGCTGGGATCCTATCGACTTCTCTGCCCCGTGCGTGTGTGCTAAGTCGCTTCAGTCACGTCTGACTCTTTGTGACCCTATGGACTATATAGCCCGCCAGGCTCCACTGTCCATGAGATTTCCCAGGCAAGAGGGCTAGAGTGGGTTGCCAGTTCTTCCTCCAAGGGATCTTCCCGACCCGGGGACCCACTCTTCCCTGGCCACCCACTTTTTTCTGCAATTCTGCTGGAGTCCTGCTTTCCACAGAGGAGAAAATCTGAACACCCCTCAGGGCCTCTGAGGCCTGGCCCTGCGTCCCTTCCCCACTGCTCCCCAGCACAGCAACCACCTCGCCCCCCGCCCGTAGGCCGCTCCCTTGGCATCACTTGCTGTCCCCTCATGGCAGTCCACCTCCCCGCTCTCTCAGGTCTGACTGGCCTCCCGACCGCTCTGTCTAAACAGCCTCCGCCCTGCCCCCACTCTTCACCCTCCACCCCTGCCCACGTTCACTCAGCACCCTGCAGTACTCTCTTGCTTACATGAGTTTGTCTCCCTGCTCCAGAACACAAGCTCCTGCAGGGCTGGGACTCTGTCTTATTACTACTGTCTCCCTGTATTTGGAAACATTTTATAGGCAGTAGCGAATGAAAGACACAGGCGAAGATGGTCTCTGGTGTGGGTGTCTAGGTGGAAGGTGATGCTGTGGGTGAGAGGGACATAGGGATGGAGGTAGAGAGGTAGAGAGGTCTCGGTCACCCACCGAGTCGAGAGCAAACTGTGAGGTGTGGGCCCTGAGGCAGACACACCAGCCTGGCCTGGGCTGCTCTCAGCCTGCCCTGTGGTCCACATTGCCCTCGAGCCTCACTGGACCTCCAGGCCTCTGCTCTGTGTCTTTATGCACCCAGTGACACCTGCCTGGGCACTGCTTGCTTATTTCTTCTCCTGTAAGCTCTTTTCATTCACCTTGCTAGGTCCTACCGAGCATCACCCTATCTGGGAAGCCTCCCCTAAGATTTCTGGCAGAGCTTCTTCTTTCCTCCTCTAGGGCCCACATCTGGTCCACAGCTCTCTTACAGCACTAATCAAGCCAGACACTGCTGCTTACCTATGTGCCTTTCTCTCTCCTACCTTATCCCGAGACTGTGAGCTCTCGATAATAGTAGTTGTGATAGTCGTAACAAATTATAATAGCGGCTAATGTTTTCTGAGTGCTTACTGTGTGCCAGGCACTATGCTAAGCGCTTGGCACAAATTACCTCATTTAATCTTTATTTAACAACCTTAGGAGGTAGGTACTGTTATTAGCCCCATTTCACAGATTAGAAAACCAAGACTAGAAAAGGATTAAAGTAAGTCACACTCCTCATAAACGGAGCTGGACCCTGAACCCAGAGTTGCCTGACCTCAAGTCTACAGGCTCAACCATTCCTTCATCAGCCAGTATTTCCTGAGCTCTTACTGTGAATCGGGCCCTGGGCTAGACATGGGGGATTGATGAGTAAAACCAGTCTATATCCCTGCTCCCACAGAGCCCCCCATCTAATGAGAACACTGCATTCATCATAAAATCCCCACAGTCAAATAGAAGCTATGGTCGTTGCATGGGCTCTGAAGAGGTCTGGGGGGCCGTGGGGGTGGATCTCAGTCCTGGCATCCAGCCTCCACATCTGACTCATCTCTACCCCCAGTTCCAAGCCCCAGGCCTACACAAAGGGATTGCTCACTGGCTCTTTCTTTACCCGTTGAAGCCAAATTGGCTTCCACCCCATCTCCCTTCCAGCCCCCCAGCCCCAGGCTAACAGCACTTCCTGCCCAGTGCTTCAAAGATCCTTTTACTCTCTTGTGACTTTTCTGAAAGTGTAGCGGATACTTCTCTGCTGATGCTGAGTGATTCAGACAAGCCACTTAATGATTAAGAGACTAGAAGTGTTCTCTAAGAGATAGGGAAGCATCATTCTTGCTTCACTCAGCCTGGATTCCCCAGACGGACGCAGAGGCATTGATGCCACTCCTTGCCTATTTAAGAGGAAGAAGCCCAGCCCCGGAGAAGAACAAAACAGGTGGGGGGCAGTGGGAACTGAAGGAATGAGAGCATATGAAATTCAAAACAAAGTTCCTGGATACCTTGAGGTGGGTAAACAGACATATACCAATTAAGCATCCTTGAAAGTGTGAAAGTGAAAGTGCTAATTGCTCAGTCATGTCCGACTCTTTGCAACCTCATGGACTGTAGCCCACCAGGCTCCCCTACCCATGGCATTCTCCAGGAAAGAATACTGGAGTGGATTGCCATTCCCTTCTCCAGGTTATCTTCCCTACCCAGGGATCGAACCCCGGTCTCCTGATTGCAGGCAGATTCTTTCCCCTCTGAGCCACCAGGGAGGCCCTTAGGCATCCTTGGACCATCTTAGTTGGTGGTGGCTGATGATGAATTTTTCCAGTTTGAATGCTTGGTTGTTATGGCTGGCAGGGACCTGAAGGCTACAGCACCAGGGGCAATGCCCTCATTTTATAGACCAAAGCCCAGAGATGTGAAGTGACAAGCCTGAGCACTTAGTGGTGGAGGGACTAGATAAAGTCCCTCTCTTTCCTGGGTAGGAAATTTTTTTTCTACACCTAGGGCTGTGTGAGTGCATCAAGGAGAGAAAAGTGCTTTAATGAGCTGTTGCAGATGGACTCCTGGGGAACCAGCAAGGGCAATGCAGTACAGTGGATGGGCCTTTACAAATCTTAACTGCCCAGACATCTGAGCGCAGCAGCCAGGGGAGATTGCTACTAGAATGGGCAATCATGTAGGTGGACAGGCTTCATGCAATTAAAGACAGGATTCTCCAAGTGCCAATATTCTGGCTGCAGGCCTGCCCCGCTCCAAGCAATAGCCAAGACTTTCACTAGCTGCTGCTGGGCTCCGACTCACCCTATCAGCCCCTTGGGTCAGCAGTCCAGAGGGCTAAGTTGGAGTCTGCTGCTTTCTGGGCAGCAGTGACCTCTTCTGCACCAGGGAGCTCACCAGTCAGGGGCCTTATGGTGGCCTCTCTTGACAGAAGGTGAAGATGAAAGCAATAATGTGCTGGCTGTTCTGTAGCCCCTGGTCACCCCTGGTTATATTAAAGCCAAACCCACAAACATCCTCAGTGAGGATAAAAGGCTGGCAAGTGTGCAGGATCTGGGGCTGAAGCCTCCTGAGAGGACTCGGCAAGGCTGCCCATGGGGCCAAGCTGGGCCTGACTTTCCAGAGAGGAAGGTGCCCCCAGGAGATGCTGACTTTCCGTCTGCTTAGCCCCACTAAGTACTCAAAAGTGAACTGTTTGTTTTCCTTTATCAAGTAACCTGGTCCCCCGCTGTCTACAGGGGCTTCCCAGGTGGCTCTCGTGGGAAAGAACCCCCCTGCCAACGCAAGAGGCATAAGAGATGTTTGATCCCTGGGTAGAGGAGATGCCCTGGAGAAGGGCATGGCAACCCACTCCAGTACTCGTGCCTGGAGAATCCCCATGGACAGAGAAGGCTGGCGGGCTACAGCCCATGGAGTCACAAGGGTTGGACACGACTGATCACACACTGCTGTCTACATGTGCAGGGGGATTAGTATTTGCCTTGACCCACTGAGCCAAGTGTAGCTGTTTTGCCATCAGGCCCCATCACCCAGAGCAGAAGGTCCAAGATCAGACTTTGGGCCACGTGGCCCCAGTTTCCTCTCTGCCCCCAGGTCATAGTGGACTCTTGACCCACTCCTTTTGCCTGTTGGGGCCCAGTGATGGAGGGTGAAGCTCACTGTTGGGTGCAGGAACCAGAAGGGGGTTGGGGAGTTCCAAATCTGGCTGCAGACTCAGCGCCTTGTGTGCCCCCAGCTGGCGGCTCCACCGAGGAAGGAGGGGCCCGCTGACTCTGTGCTGTCCCTGGAGGGAGCCATCTCTGAGGGTGGCCTGCAGAGCCCCAGGGGGTCCCGCTCACCCTGAGGGCTCTCCCACAGTCCCAGGCAAGTCTCCCAAGCTCACACACAAACCAGCCTAGACTCCTGCAAAAAGGCTGCCTTTGAAGGCTTCACTCTGCATCTGCCAGGTGGCTGAGTGGGCAAAGGTGACAGCAGCCCCGTGCTCACCCCTCTCGCAGGAAAGAGCCACATGACTAGGCGACCGCACACGCTCACAGGGACCCTGGGAGCTTCTAGACGGCCTACCAGGGCCCTGACCTGACGCTACCATTGATCTGGAGAACCATTCCTTTCGAGGGTTCTTCTGCTCAAGTGCAACTGTTGTGTGGCTCCTCTTGGGCCATCAAGCATCTCTGAAGCACAGTAGGTGTAAAGCGAAGGCCCTGCCCCAAAGGGGCCTCTAGTCCCTGGTCGCTATAGGAGGGCTTAGCAAAGCAGGGACTCGTGCACCCCTCTGAGCACCTCAGGGGCAGAAAGTGCAGCAGGCACGTGGGGACACATGCTCAGTATGGGCTGGACCCTGGGTAAGGGTCCCTGTGAAGGGCGTGGCCCTGGGCCCTCCAAGATGCGCGGGATTGTCATCCAAAGACAAGAGGAGGAAACATGTTGGCCAAAGGGATCAAAGATACACTGGCCGGTTGGAGCAGAGGGTTGGCAAGGAGGGATACAGAAAAATAATCAGGTGAGGTGGTAGGACAGGACTAATCGTTAAGGGTCCGGAATGCAAGCTAGGAGGATGGGTCTTGATTCTGGAAGCCGCGCAGGGGGCGCTACGGAGAGCATTCGGGCAGCAGCCCTGGCCTGTAAAAGTCTGGCCCCAGAGCGCTCATTTGACCTCAGCAAGTCGCTTAACTTTACCAGTCATTTCCTCCTGCATGCGGTGGGGGTACTAAGATCACCCATCCCACAGGGCTGCGGTGAGACTAGGCAGTTTAGCAAAGGACTTGGCACATGGTACGCATGCAATAAGCTTGGTTCTTCTTGCTGTTGTTGAGGCTGAACGGGTTACTTGAACACTGGACAGGATTGCACCTTGGAGGGTTATAAGGAAATCGGGGGAGTTGGGGGCCTCCTTGTAGCTCGGTGCCTCCTCTAGAGATGGAACGTTCAGCCTGGTGCTCTGCTGACCTGACCCTTGCTGCCTGAGGGGACAGTCACACCCCCCTGTGCCACTTGCCATGGGCCACTTCCTGTTTCTCTCTCCCTGGACTAGGGGACTCCGGAGGGAGACAGGAGATGCACCTGAGCGAGATGGAGATCCTGGCTCCTTTTCCCTCTCCCTCCCTTCTCTCCTTCCTTTTCTCTCTCCCTCCCTCCTTTCCTTCCTCTGCACCAGGTCTTAGTTCTGCCGTTTGGGATCTTTAGTGGCAGCATGTGGGATCTAGTTTCCCAGCCAGGGATCAAACCCAGGTCCCCTGCATTCTTAGCAGAGTCTTAGCCACTGGACCACCAAGGAAATCCTCTTGGCGCCTTCCTTTAACTGGTAACACCCTTCTAGGCCGCATGCGTGTCGAGGGGGACAGCACACTCGCCACAAAACATGGAGCCTCTAACAGGATCTCAGCAAATCCAAATGGAAAGAACAGGTGAAGCTGTGGTCTAACGTCTAGAGGAGCCAGGGTTACCTTGGTATGTTCCCTAGGTGGGCTGCTATCCTGAGGGTCAGAGTCCAGCTGTGCCTCCCACCAGCTGCACAAGCCTGGTCAGGACATTACATCTGAGTTTAACCACTGAGTTCTTGTCTGTGAGATGGAGGGAATAATGACAATACTCTCTGCCTTGCACAGTCACTGTGAGCCTCAAAGGTGGAAATGCTCATCACAGAAGAGCTTCTTCACAGGGCACAGTTCATGGGTTTTGGTCTGGGCTCCATGTACTAGGGTATGTCGGGGGGGAGGCGGCTATGAAGGGGGGAGCTCTCTCTAAAGTGTGTCCAGCTCTGCCCCAGCCAGACACCACCCTTCCACCCCTCATCCCTGCCCACAATACCCCCACCCGCTTCTTGTCCAGGGAGCTGGGTGGATTCACCTGCTACTCCTGGGATTTGATTTGGGATTGGGTTGAAAAAGGACAAATCTTGGGCTAGGGAAAGGGTGGGTATAGTGCCACCTAGAGGAGAGCATTGGGACTACGTACTCTGGAAAGGGTCGGGGAATTATTCTACAGGAGAAGCCAAGTGTCAGGAGTCTCCCAGAGTCCCAGTAGAGGGTGGTTCTTTGTGAAGAGACAAAAACCTTGGCGCGATCTTTGCTCTGTTTCTCTGAAGTCGTCTCCTCCAGGAGGCCTCCCCAGCCAGCCTGAAATCAGAGCCACCCCAAAGCGTGACCTCTTCCTCTTTCACCCTGGGTCTGGGGGCTTTAAGGGAGGAAACACCTCTACGTCCTGGAGCCCCACGTCAGCCTCGGAGCCTGGGAGATTTTGCAGGGATAGCACCCTCCTCTGTCAGCTGGGGAACAGGAAGAGGAGGCAGTCCAGCAGAGTGCTGTTGAATGCAACAGTCGGACATGCTTACCATCTTTGAAGTTTTCCTATTCCCTGTTGCTCAGAAACTTCCTGGGATCCCTGGTCATGATGCTTCTGGGGTCAGAAGAGGCAGCAGGGTATATGCTCCAGGCTGGGTTCATAGCTGAAGCATGACCACATATAAGGACAAAGTGGATCCAAGACCTGGCACAAACCTGGAATGGCAGGTGGTCGGTACCCAGGTCCTGATTCCTAGTGCTTCCACGAGCAAGCCTGGAAGTTGGAGTGCTAGGTGTGTTTCAAGAGAGGCAAGGAAGCTGCCAGAGCTTCCCAGGTGGTGCTAGCAGTAAAGAACCTGCCTGCCAATGCAGGAGACTCAAGAGAGGAGGGTTCAATCCCTGGGTCGGGATGATCCCTTGTAGGAGGGCATGGCACCACCACCCCACCCCCCGCCCAGTATTCTTGCCTGGAGAATTCCATGGACAGAGGAGCCTGGAGAGCTATAGTCCATGGGGTCACAAAGAGCCAGACACAACTGAAGCGACTTAGCACACAAGCTTCCAAGGCTGAGGGCCTCATGAAGATCCACTGAGCTGAGTCAGATATGCTGGGAGAGGGGACCCCTGCTGGCCAGAGTGGGTCTTGTACAGAATATTATCAGGACCGCAGACCCCAGGGTGGGGCGTCAAGGGCTCACGTGACCAAGAAAGGTAAACTGGAAAATAGGGTTGGGCCCCCAAGGGCTTGGTGGCCTGGAGGAGCTGCAGCCAAAGGGTACAGGTAGGGCAGGTGAGGCCAAAGCAGGAGGGAGAGGACCAGGACCAGAGTCTGATCAGAGCTGAGAAGGAAAGTTGAAGAGGACGGTGTCTGCTGAAGAGCCAATGTCATTATCACTGCCTTTTATACCCAGTTACTCCCAGGACAGAGGCCAGACCATCCGGCCTCAGAGCACTCTGCCTCAGAGAGCTTCTCCTGGGCTCCGGAGTGGCCCTCACCTGCCCTCCTGTCTGCTTCTTTGCAGGAAAGTGTGGATTTGGGCGAGATCATGTTCTCCCTCTGCTACCTGCCCACAGCAGGTAGGCTCACCCTCACCGTGATCAAATGTCGGAACCTCAAGGCAATGGACATCACAGGCTACTCAGGTACCCCTCCTACCCAGGTGCTTGCCACGGGGCCTCCCCACAGTCCCGACTTTAGGCTATGGAGAGATGTTCAGACAGGAGGGGGAGGAATTGCTCATCTTCTTTGATTGGAGCACAGACCTGCAGGCAAATGGCCTGGCTTTGAATACCGGTTCTGCCATTTCCTTGCTGTGTAACGTTTTGGTTTCCTGATCTGAACAGGAAAAAAAAAAAAAAAAACCTTACACAGGTTGCTTTAAGAATAAACAAGTTAATTCATGTAAATGCTTAGAAATAGAGCCAGACACACCTAATAAGCAGTCAGTTGTTGTTCAGCCACTCACTCGTGTCCAACTCTGCGACTGAGCAGTCAGGAGATACTAGCTATTACAATCATTCTTTCTCTTGGAGGATGGAGAGGATAAGAAGCAAACAAACGGGAGGAAAAAAATAAGAGGGAAAAATCTTTCTAGTTGGTGTGAGGCCTCAGGACTTCCAAGGGTTATGTCAAGTTTGAGTGTCTTAAGTGTTTGTTGATCCACGAAGCCCTGCAGCAGCCCTGTAGTGAGTCCGAGGAACAGAGTCACTGAAAAGCAAAGTGCATTTGTATTTGAGGTTTTCCTGCAGGGCTCTGGGCCCCGTCTCAGCACCAGGAGAGCGGCTAGGTACCACAGGAGAGACAAGTACCCTTCTAGCACCTGAGGTGATACTTGTTTGGAGGCAGCCTCAGAGCCTGCAGGCTGGAAACAGTGTCAGAGGTTTGATCCTTTCCCCCAATTCTGCAAGTTGTTGTCATTGTGCAGGGTTTGGGGTTGTAATATAACAGCAGAGTCTCAGGAACCGTCTGCCCCGAATTGACTCAAATTAGCCCAAGAAGTGGAAGAGGGTGGAGCGTTCCGAGGAGCAGGCACATAGAATAGCCTGGGCTGCACTCAGATGCAAATGCTTGGTTTGTTTCCCTAAAACTCCCTCCTAAGAGGCTCTTCTCCAGATTCTGATTACAAACATAAATCTGCTCCAGAGGTGCCTCTGAACTTGGCTGGGAGTATGTGGAAGATTTTCCCTTTCATTCTTTATTTCCTTAGTATAATCACAGTTGCTGCAAAGAGGTGATGATCCAGATGAACGCATCTGGGCCCAGACCCAACCTGCTGCAGTTGAAAGAAGACAAGATATTAGGCTTTGGAAAATGAGGTTTCAGGGAAGGGTGGTCAAGAAATGCGGAAGTCAGGTGTATTTGTGGCAGCTTTGAATGCCTCTCCTCCCAGAGCTCCCCACTACTGCTGCCCCCACGTCTCTGTGCATCACCCACACCTTCCAGGCTGAAAGCTGCCCCGGAAAGCACCTGCCCTGATGCTTTTCCTTCCATAGAAGCTACCACCACACCTCAGAACGTGGTAGGGAGCTTAAAGAACCTCTTCCAACATGTACAAGGCTCTTAGGCGTCAGCAAGCTGGCTTCCTCCAAAAATGCAACCAGTGTAGATTTCACTTTAATAACAAAATAAGTGTGTGCAGGGACAGAAATTCACTGAGGCCTCTCAAAACTGCTGAAGGAAATAGGATTTTGCTGCCCAAGTCCCCACTCTATCTTCTCTGTTGTAATTAAATTGATGTGCTAGAGAGAGAGTGCTTATAGCGAAGCCACCAAGATAATCGTGTGGGTTGTTGCACATCAGAGGGCTGGGGGTGAGAGATTTTTCTCGTGCCAAGTTCCAACCTGTCTCTCACGATTGCCTCTCTTTTCTACCTGGGTTTGGAATTGGGTATTTTGCTTGTTTTCATCTGGAATCTGGTATCACATCTCAGCTTGATTCTGAAGATTCAAGGGTCCTCTTTTCGCTAGGAATTTCCATCCTGTTCACTGATGTAAGCAAGTGTCTGGGACAGTTCATGGAACATCATAAGCATTAAATAAGTATACACTGAATGATGAATGAATGGGTAACTTTGTCAAAGGGTGACACACCTGGGACACTCATCCCAGGGGTCTCTCAAACTCGATCTCCTGTTTTGGAGGATAAGTTTGAGTTTGCCTTCAACCCAGATTGCTTTGCTGTTGGACTAAACTCAGGGGTGCATGGAGCTCATTAATTGCCTGTTCTTGATTTATATGACATTGACCTCCAAAACCAAGGATCTTTCTGTTCTCCTTAATCTAAACTAGTCATGAATCAATTCCTTAAGCCTATCCACTGGAACCATGACCATAAAAAACAGTACAAAATAATCATAAGGATCCGTATCCCCAAAAAGGATGATGAGTGAATACACCCACCTGTCTCTGCCACACCTAGTCTGCACTACTTTGAATCTAGTGGTTACAAATGTGAACTTTGGAGTCAGACCTAAATTGAAATCTTAGGCAAGTTTCTTAATCTCTCAAATCTCAAATTCTGTATCTATAAAAGGGGGATAATCATAAATATTTTATAGGATTGACATTTTAAATGACATGATATACATAAATCTCTCAGCACAATGCCTGGCATATAATAAAGGCCAAATTATAATGGCTCTCATGACGAGGAGGCTGAAACACACTGCTGGTCTTTGTGCCCCTCCCTCAGCTGCATCTTAGGTTACTGGAGAGGAAAGGACCTCAAGGTCGTTTGGAGTCAGCATTCTACTAGAAGCTCAAGCTTCTGCCCCAGTGCAAACCACGCAGGGAACAGTCTTGTCTCTGTTTAGCCTCTTGGATGATAGTGAGATTATGTGTTCCTTCAAGGGAAATACCCATGGAATTTTATAAATTAGATATGCCTCATAGGAGTGAATAGAGGTGGGGAAGGAAGCTGAGCATCTCCCAGTTAGTCATCAGGCATTTGCCTAGTGGCCCAGGGTACAGGATTCTATTTCTGGGTCAGGAAGATCCCCTGGAGAAGGAAATGGCAACCCGCTCCAGTATTCTTGCCTGGAGAATCCCATGGACAGAGGAGCCTGGCAGACTATAGTCCATAGGGGTCGCAAGAGTAGGACACAACTGAAGTGACTTGGCAGCAGCCGGGACAGGTGGCTTTGTCAAACATTTCTAAGTCTGGCCACATGGGCATTTGCCCTGCTGTGGGAGTGTATGGACATAGGCATGGGAGGGAATGAGCGGTTCTTGGCAGCCTCAAGCCTGAAGACACTCTCCAAGGCAACGTTCACACTTGAGGAGTGTAGAGGTTGCCGTGTCAACAACAGGTCTTGGAAGTAACTTTCCCACTTGTCTGCTTGGACCTGAACACTGTCCAGGGCATATCCATAGAGAACAGAGTCTGAGGACAGGAGAAAGCTGTCTCACGGCAATTCTAGGAACTCCTCCTTGCTTTTTACTGAACACCCTCCTGAGAGAAACCTTGCCAATGGGTTGTCAGACACAGCAGGGTGGTTAAACAGCTGATGGTCTCCCCAGACCCCCCACACCCAAGCGCCCCCATGGCTAAGGCACAGCTGCTGTCGTCGTGTTGGTTAGTCAGCGGCGCACCTGGGGACTCTGGAACTGCCTTTAAGGCTTGAGTTTCTGATGAGGCGCCGAGGTTCTCTGTAGCTCCCCTAAAGCTGTGCACCTCTTCCACCACCTGAACAGCTCCCCAGGGAGCGTAAGGTGCTCATGGGTACTTGGGTGCCCAGGAGTTAGGGTCACATGCCTGTGAATGAGCAGCTAGGGAGCAGGCTGCTGGGCCTGCACCTCCCGGCAGAGTCGCATGAGCCCTGGCTTCTGGGCAAGAAGTCTCAGCACATCACGGTCTCAAAAGCTGTTATTACCTGTGAGTCGCCCTCCTGTGTCTTGGGCTGTGAGGCACAAATAACAGTTATGATGGTGACCGAGACACCTGCACTGTGAGATACAATAGGTGTCACTTCACTTGGATGAGTAGAAAATTTCAGGGTAGGAAGCTGACCGTGAAATACCCATTCAGAAAACTAAAGAAGAGACAAGGATGGGAGGTGCACGGGAGGTCAGTAAAAAGACATCTCTTTGAGGGCTGGAGAGATTTCAAGATCACACTGAGAAAGGAAATGGCAGCCGGCCACCCTGAGTCCCAGAAGGCTGAGGCACTCAGTCCCCCGGCCATGGCCCCCTCCTCCTCCACTGCCAAGAGTGGGCAGGAAACAGTTTCCAGTGAGGCCAAGAGCAGGGTCACTCCTCCCTTCCCTGATGGCGGGTAGAAATGAGCCTGAAGGAGCAATGAGACCCTTAATCGTGTTGTCAGGCTGGGAGGACCCCACGAGCATCGTGACTGTCTCTGCTCACTGATTCTGCCTTGTGGCTACTCCTTGGGTGTCATCAATTCTGTTTTTACCCATGTTATCCTCTGGTTACTAATTCTGACAAGAGCCCCTTAGAGAAAAGCCTGCAAGTAGGTAAGAGGAGGAGAGTGCCTTTGTTCAGCTTCAGCACCCTTTGGAGCTGAGATTTAGGGTCGTGAACTGTGTACCCATGGGCAGGTTTCCTGTCTGATTTGGGGCCAGCTTCCCCATTAGTGAAAGTCCATTAAGTTCTAGGAGACTAGAAAGCCGGAGGTCGCTAAAGACTCTGTGTTTATGAAGCACCAAGTGTCCGCAGAGACAGGTGTGTGACATAAATACAAGGTGGTTTAATTATTTTAACATCCCATCTGAGAACCACAGTAGGTCTGGGGCTCCTAGCCCTCTGCGACACATGGTGCTTGAGACATCTGCTTAACGCGCTCCCTTCCCTTCCCGCGGCCCCCATGGGCACAGATCCATATGTCAAAGTGTCCCTGCTCTGTGACGGGCGGAGGCTGAAGAAAAAGAAAACCACCATAAAGAAGAACACCCTCAACCCTGTCTACAATGAGGCCATCATCTTTGACATTCCCCCGGAGAACATGGACCAAGTCAGCCTGCTCATCTCCGTTATGGATTATGATCGGTAGGTAAGGTCCTAGGGGGCCATGATTCCCTGCCCCTCACTCCCACCCCAGTACAGCACAGGGCTCTTTGACCTTGGACCTTGTGGTTCATGTGGCTCAGGCACTCAGTGGCCTCAAATCTGGCTCCACCCCGGGAGGTACAAGAGTCTGAGGAAGATCATGGATTTCCAAAGAAGCTCAAGCTTCACTTCCCAGCAGGCTCATTGCCATCAGAGGCTTCCCCACCCATCAGTTTCCCTGCATCCACTCCTGACTCTTCCCGTTCCTCCTTCTGGCATCTGTTCTTGAGAACCCCTCCCTCTCCTCTCCATTCCCACTGCTGCTTCCATTCCCGCTTTGGGATGTCTATGCAGCCTCCGAACTGACCCCTGCCGTCATCACTCCCTGCCTCAACCCAGCCACACCTTCCTAAAAGATCACTTTGTTCCTGAGCCTGCCCTTCTCAAGAACCTTCAGTGGCTCCTGTTGTCCAAGCTTTTCCTCTGAACTCTCAAGACCGTCCAGATCTGGACCCAGGGTGTCCATCCAGCTTGACTTCACTCATCTGGTGTGAGTTTTTCCTGTTCCACTTTTCAAATCCTGCTCTCCTGTCAAGGCCGGCTCAAACAGGTTCTCCAACTATTCCAGCCACTGTGCCTCCTTCTCTCCAGTTGTCACTTTTGCTTGAAGGAGGGAAAAAAAAAAAAATGCAGTAAAGCCTAAATCCAGGATCTTTAGCACAAGCTCTCAAGGCATAGTAGGTGCTTGGTGAACAAATGTGAGTGATGATTGATGCTCTTGCTGAGTGAATAAATCAAATCATAGCCGCTGGGTGTGGAGAAATGGTACTCAGAGCAGGTTGATTTATTTCCAAATAGCGCTGATGTCTCAAGCACTCGCTGAGTCAAATAAAGGAAGAGCCTTAAACTCCCACTCCCCAAAGTCAAGCCATCTGCCCACCATTCCTGAGATTCCAAACAAGGTTAGAACTCTTTGCTCATCTGTCTGTGTCCAAAGTCCATCCAAGGAGGCCAGAGAATGTCTCACTGCAGCTGGCACCCTGAGGCCCTGCCAAGCGTCTGTTTAAAGAGCTCAGCACTCTGAATTAGACCAGTGGGGTTGAGGCCCAGACTGCGGGACCTCCCCTTCTGAGAGCATGTCTGGTCACCGATGCCAGGCCCTCTGTTTCTCCCTTAGAGTGGGTCACAACGAGATCATTGGAGTCTGTCGTGTGGGGATCAACGCCGAAGGCCTGGGAAGGGACCACTGGAACGAGATGCTGGCATACCCACGGAAGCCCATCGCACACTGGCACTCCTTGGTGGAGGTAAAGAAATCCTTCAAAGAGGTGGGTGAGGTCGCGCTTGGCCCTTGGCATGTTTGCTGCATGGCAGCGCGGGCTAGAGAATGGCAGTCGGCTGCTGCGAGACCTCGCCTTTGTGGGTCCTTGGTGGGGGTGGAGGCGGCTGGGTGTGGGGGGGGCGCACGCTTTTCACCCAGGGTGTAACAGGCAGGAAGGAAGTGGAGGAAGAGGGTGGGAACCTGCTTGACAAGAAGGCTTTGGTGTGGAGTATATTGAAAGTGACCCTGAGTTCTAAATGGAAAATAAAAACTTGGAGGAAGCCTGGCCAGCTGCTCACCATGCCAGGCCAGGAATGCTTTCACAGAGCCCCTGAATCAAGTCAGCCCTTTAGGAGAGAGCCCTAAGAGAGTGAAATCAGAACCTGGCAGAAAATCCCACCCCCGTCCAAGCAGTAAGTTCCCTGAGGCTCTAGCCAGGCCGTCCTGCAGCGGTTTTCACTGTGTGGATGGAGCTGGCCAGAGAAAGGATTCCACTCTCATGAATGTGTGTTCTCCCCACTGCCGGAGAAGAGAGTGAGGCTTCAAGGACCCACTTTCCAGCCAGGTCCTAACAGAGATGTAATGGACACAGCACTGCCTGGAAGTCCCGAAATGGGCTCCAGGCCTGGCCCTTTTCCACTTGCTGCATAATCCTTAGCTAGTTATTTCTTTCTCGACTGCAAAGAAAACGTTCCTTCCAGTGACACCTATAATCTGCCCCACCTCCACCAAACTCCACCGGTTTAAGATCCTGCCATTTATCACCTTGATGGTCCCTTGGTTTTTTTTTCTTAAATGGGCCGGGACATGGGTTGGGGTGGCCGAAGCCTATGGGCAGGAGTTTAAAACTTTAAGGAGAGTTTTAAACCTCATTTTGAGTCTTCCAGACTCGAGTCCATAGCCTAGAAAGCGAGGTAATCGTTCACTCATTTTAAAAAATAGCGATAGGTTTCAAGCCAGGAAGTCTCAAGAGTTGTATAAAAATTGGAAAATCTACTAATAAAAAAATAAACCACATGGCCCCTCAGCTTAAAAGCAGAGTCTCCTTAAAAACAGAGGAACTCCTTCCCCATGTTCTGTGACCCAGAAAAGGTGTGGGCAGAAAACCCAGAGAAGCTACCAGCTCCCTTTCCTGCTCAGGGTGGGCAAGCCTGCTTCCAGCAGCACTTGTTGTTCTGTCATCGAGTCGTGCCCACCTCTTTTCGACTCCTTGGGCTGCAGGCCTGCCTGCCCCTCACCATCTCTCGGAGTTTGCCTAAGTTCATGTCCGTTGAGTCGGTGATGCCATCCAACCATCTCATCCTCGGTCACCCCTTCTCCTCCTGCCCTCGATCTTGCCCAGCATCAGGGTCGTTTCCAATGAGTCGGCTCTTTGCATCAGGTGGCCAAAGTGTTAGAGCTTCAGCATCAATCCTTCCAATGAATATTCAGGGTTGATTTCCTTTAGAATTGACTAGTTTGATCTCATTGCTCTCCAAGGGACTCTCAAGAGTCTTCTCCAGCACCACAATTCAAAAGCATCAATTCTTCGGTGCTCCAGCAGCATGAAACCTCACATTTCCATCTCCTGGTTGCCTGGATTTTACCACAGCTCTGGAGCTTTATTGAGGGGGGCCAGCTCTTGGGCCCTCCTGCTTTCCCAGAAGGCCCTCTCTACAAAGTGTGGGTAAGGTACCCACAATCAGCCTCCACCTACACATGAGCCTCCAGTGGGAAGCCAGCACCTCACCGACTGCAGTGCTTATTCAATCTAGGGAAGGGGGTGTGGCAACTGTCCTCCCCCTTTAAAATCCTTTGGAGATATTTAATGATAGAATAGGTACACTAAAGTGCTCAGGAAGGCATAGAGGCAGGGGTAAGGAACGGGAGCTGAGAGATCTCAGGCACCTCACTGCCCCACCTGATCTTCAGTTTCTTGGTTGGTAAAATGAAGAGGTGAGCTTTTCCCATCTCAGCTTTTCTAAGAAACTCGAACCTAAAATGACTGGGCAAAGGGTGAACCCACATCCTGTATCACCTTTCTAACCTTGAAGATGCAACAACCCATTGCTGTTACTGGGTTAGTCTGTCCACATGAACTGGAATAACCAGTCAGTGGTGGCTGGAGTTGGAAGTGGGGTGCACAGTAGTACAGTGGGGCTGGGACTCAGCCCCAGAATTGTTTTCCATAATGAATACAACCTAATTAAGCCAAATAATTGATTCCAAGTCCTGTTTCTTTGAGAATTCTGACTCCCTGGTCCAGACTACAAAAGAAAGATAAAGTAGAACCAAGCCCTTGAAAATGAATATTTGATGAGACAGCAAAGGGAAAGCAACAGTATATGGAAAACGAAAAGAGAATAAATTGATTCATATCCTTTGGGTTTACTTTTTTATTGACCTCACACACCAGGTTCCCGAGACTGCCCCTCCCCTATTCCCCAGCCTTCCGTTTTCTGCTCAGCTGATCATGTCCCTGTATGAAGAAGCTGAGAATGGCATTCATCTTGGCAACTTAGGATTTCTTCAGTACAAATTTATAAAAATGCGTGCCTGTGCTTTTAGCCCCTACTGTTGAAGTCCCTTTATAAAGATGCATCTAAAAGCCCACCAGGATAATATAAAGTAAGCCTTTTTTGTGTTCATGTGATGCGTTGTACTTGAATATTTATCATCTCAATCATCCTTAGAGTTTACATCCTGTCTCCTTTTTGGTCCTGTTCTAGACATTGAGCAAGAACCTGGCTCCTGGAACTTGTTTCTCCCGTTTGTGTCATACATTTTAAAAAAACCAAAATCTTATTCTCCCACCCCCAGGAAGATGAATGGCATCATATCTAGAAAGCACTGTATTTATATTGCACCATTCTTAGAGGGATTTCAAGCTCTGTGATCATTATTTTTTTTATTAACGAGAACAGAGGGCACCATACTTACTTGTTTGGGGTTTTAAAATCAGGTTGAGGGAACAAATTAACTGAAAAGGTATTTTTCCCTGCTGGGATTTTTTTTCATGAATAAAAATTGATTAAGCCACAGCGAACAACGTCTCCCCTGCAGCGATTGTGGCCGCTCGCCTCTCAGCACTCCTGCCCAGTGCTGCGTGTCACCGCTGTCACCACATACAGAGCCCAGGTTGGCCAGCCGTCTTCTCCAAGGCGTTTTACTATGAAGGGACAAATCCAAACCGCCTGCCAGGGATGGGACCTATCTGTTGGAACCTGACCCATTTCAGAACAATAAAAGATCTCACTGGACCACAGCCACCCTGGACTAATCACCTTCCTTGGTGTGCTGGGGACCGGTTCTCTGCTATTTCAGAGCCGCCACAATAAGCCTGCCAGGAATCATTCACCTTTCCATTGTCCATGAACCCCATCTCCTCCCTGTTTATCTTCATAGGAAAAATCAGAGGCTGGCAGGGGAGCCAGTGTGCCTCCTTCATTTGTTCTGGATAAACAATTATGCTCTGTGTGACTTCTCTTTGAGCTATTATGTAAAGGGAAAAAGAAATACTCTATGTGGCCATTTCGTTTTTTCTCCCGTGGATTGGCCCTATCCATCAGGTTGTTTAAGTGGCATGCTTACCCAGTTACCCAGGGGAGAAGCCAGTAATTGCAGTGTACCTTTCACTGATATTAAAAGTGACGTTAAAGGTTGTAACAGAAAAAAGTAGAACTTCTAAAATGAAGGTCTATTCAATGAAAGCATTGGTAACCGTCTTTTGGCACCTTCTGGTTAAGAACTCTTGAGTCAGAAGTCACAGTGGGCTCAACAACCAGGCATTTATTTATCTAAAATATTTCACCAGGGAAACCCTCGGTTGTGATTTCATTCACGTGGATGCTGCAAGCAGAGAGACTGCCACCTGGAGTTAGGAGTAAGTACCTGGTGTGGACCCAAAGAGGTTAGGTTTCTTATTCCATCGTGTGTCTCCTTCTCCTGGTGTGTCCGGCTGGGAAGGCGGCTGCAGGATGGAGTGGAGGGAATACTGAGTGTGGAGTCGGTAGACCTGATTTCAGATCCTGGTTCTGCTCCTGACTGGCTCTGCTGGCTTCCTCTGCATCTTTGTTTCCTTATCTGCAAGGGCAAAAGAGCCAGGGCCATCTCCCAGCCGGTCTCCGGGTCCCACATGCTAAGACAGCTCGGGCTCAGGTCACGTACTGCTGATCGTTAATACCTCCAGACCAGCCATTTTTGGTTAGTTGTAAAGATCTGCAGGTTGGCATGTCCAGGGGTACAAAGGGACCACAAAGAGCTGAGCCTGGGACTGAAAGAGGGGATTTCCTTCAGTCTGGGAACACAAAGCTGATCAGTAGGCCTGGGTCTCAGCTCCCTGTTGTGGGCTCCCACAGGAGATGCTGGCTGGGATGGTCTGATTCTTAAGTGGCTCAGCTCTGGCTAGAAAGGCTGTGTTGTGAGGTAGGGGTTGGAGGCGGGACCTTGTCCTTCTCCATTCCACCCCTACACGTTGCACAAAGGCGTAGTCCACTTCTCCTCAGCCCTGGTACTCCACATGGAGACCCAGAAAGCCCGAGAGAAGCAGAAGGGGCCGAGCTTCAGGTTCAGAAAGGCCATCTCAGGACGGCCCTGGTGGCCCAGTGCTTAAGACTCTGATCTCCCACTGCAGGGGCCACGGGTGCTTGTTCCCCAGTAAGGGAACTAAGATCTTGCATGCCACACGGTACAGCTGGAAAGAAAAGAAAGACAGAAACGCCATCTCACCCACCTGCCTAACTTCTCTCCCTGGAGCCTTGTCCTGCGTTTCCTCTGCTCCCAGAAAGGATAGAGTATGCAGTGGACACTGACTCACTTTGAGGTTATGCAGCAGGTCTAGAATATTCACAGGGTCAGATCCTCGCCCAGAAAGCATTGCTCCCGCGCTGCCTGGCTTTGAAGTGTAAAGAAGGGTTCAGTGACCAAGTGTGGTCATCCGCTCTCAGTCCTCTCTTCCCTCCATTACGCCTCATTATATCACCATCTTCACAGAGGGGTGAGAATCGGGCTGAGGGGTGGCAGCCTGTGAGACAGGACAGTAAAAGGGGAAAAGGTGGGGGTACCCGAAAGGGGCGGAAGCCGCCGTCTCCTCCTTCCTCCCTTCACAAGTCGAGTGTAAAGCCCCCCAGGAAGCACAGAGACTGGAGAGGCCGGCGCTGAACAAGATCAGAGTTTTAGCTGTACTAACAGCTCCCAGACAAATTGCTAATAATTCATGATTGCGGCTTCTTGGCAGTAAGGGCACACTCTGCAGACGGCCTCTTCTGCTGCTAACAAAATCTGATTTTCAGTGTGAAAAATGGCTGAAGCCTTCAGAAATGGTCCCGTCATAGTGCCTCATTAACACACACGCACACATTCCACACGCTAAAGAAAGCTTTCATTTTCTCTACAGCAAGGCTTTTTTAAAAATCAGGTCTTCCAGGCTGTTTTCTTTCTTTCTTTTTTTTAAATTTTAAATGGCAACCCACTCCAGTGTTCTGGCCTGGAGAATCCCAGGGATGGAGGAGCCTGGTAGGCTGCCGTCAATGGGGTCGCATAGAGTCGGACACGACTGAAGCGACTTAGCAGCAGCAGCAGCAGCAGCTTTACATTGTTGTATTAATTTCTACTGTACAGAAGAGTGAATCAGCTATACGTATACACAATCTCCTCTTTTTGGATTTCCTTCCCATTTAGGTCACTGTGAACACTGAGGAGAGTTCCCTGAGCTATACAATAGGTTCTCGTTATTTGTCTGTTTTATACATAATATCAATACTGTGTATATGTCAATCCCAGTCTCCCAATTCATCCCCCTGACCTAAAGCTGTTTTCCTTGTTTTTGCATGGCTAACAGCAAAATTCACAAAAGCTTACAAAAAGCTGGAGAAGAGTGGATTCAGTGCATGGGCCAGATGAGTTTGGCAAGTTGAGATGCACATTCCCTTGGCATTGGCTAAGTGCTTTTCCCCCCTCTTTGCAGTGGCAAGGCCGAGCCGCCAGCTTCGACAGCGAGAGTTCGTGCCCGTCTCCGAAACCACCTCCGACACCATGAGCTGCACAGCGGCGGCCAGGCTACACAAACGAGACTCAGCAACGTTCTTTTTGCACTTGTTCAACTGTCTAAACACAGTGTTGTGCCGCAGCGGCAGCGGGGGCAGCACACCTCTCGCTCCAGAGTCTTAGCTGCCCCTGTGTCAGTCAAGGCTGAGACACTTGTCGCGTGGTCAGAGCTATCTTAGTCTTTTCTGTCTCCCGAGGTGATGTTTTCATGGTTCTTTCCCTTCTTATGGATCTGCTGTCAGGAAGAAGAGAAGAGAAAAACAAAGAGGGGAGAGCCCAGGTGTTGGTTCTATTAAATACAATGTAAAATAGTCGTCTTTGGTGGGAGGGTGGTCTGAATTTCCGAAATTTTGTGTCTCCACCGAGCTCCATAACCCCAGAGGAGAAGGATGACCAATGGCTGCTTTGTTCAGTGGCCCACGGGAAGCTGCAGATCTGGCCAAGAGCCTTTACAAAGGTGACTTATGACTCTTAGAAGCTCTTTGCTGATGTGACATAAACCAAGGTGCAGACTCCTGGTCCCATGTTGAAATCACGAGCACTCAGAGCTGTCTGTGAGCCTTCAACTGGCTGGTCGTGCAGGGCTCCTGGCTTCCCGTCCTTGTGAACTTTCCTCCTGAATTGAACATGACTTGATCCCTCATGGGAGCTGAGTCGCTTTCGTTAGGAACGGTTCTGCGGAAACAAAACATGCCATATGTTTTCTGGCACACCACAGTTAATGACCACATTTGTTTGAAAACAGAATCTTTGTTCTCAAAAATAACCTTCATTGTTAAAAATAAATGAGGAAGCACATATGTTCTGGAATGATTTCTGCATTATACATAGCTTTCTAATTCCATGAAGTATCAAGCAGCTGTTTAAAATGCCTAAACAGATCAAAGAAAAACCTACATAAAATGTTCTTTTCTGAATGGGGAGTTTTGAAATCCAAGGAATAGGTGGAGTGTATCTTTCTATGAAGAGTACCTTCTTGATTGAAACCGAGTCAGCTTAAGTCTATTTTAGCCGCCTTGACTCTGGGACAATGTTCATCTTAAACTTTAGTTCTATAAATTATTAAGTATTTCAGTGTTTGTTTGTTTGTTTCAGTGGTAGTGAAGGATTTTTTTTTTCTTTAAATCTCTACTGTAGGTAAAATTCAGTTTAGGAAAAAAGTATGTTTGAACTATTCTGTATTGTAATCGTACATTTCTGTTGAGTTAATTAGTGGCCTTCCCACCAACCCCCTAGAACTAAGTTGATTTGCTCCATCAGTCTGGTAAATGTGCAGGTGGGTCTTCACTTCTGTGTATAGCTGAGAAATGCCAGTTTCTAGAGCTGTGTGTGTAACTTGCAAGAGGCAAGTCTGCTGAAGAAGTGCTTCTTTCAACAATGGAAGGTCAAGAATGTAAAAACTGTTCACACACCGTGTGTCTTACTCTTTATATGTGACACATGCTTTAGGAGCAGCAACTCAATAAAGCTACCCTTGTTTTAAGTCAAGTTATCAGATTTCTGTGTTGATATAACTTTGAGTAGTGTCTTCTAATCCTCAAGATGACCAAATTGGGCAGGAGGTAAGATATTACGGCAGAAGAGGTTTTCAGCTTTAAAAAATGTGGGTAAACCCAGAATTCACCCTGTACTGAGCATTAGGCTGGGGCTAATGTGGCGCTGAGATAAAGACAAGCTTTCTCCCCAAATGCCTTGTGATTGATAGCCTTCTCGGTCAAGTCATCTTGCGGCTGGATTCTCTTGAGAGGGAGGAAAAACTCAAGGTCATGAAAAGACTTCTAACAGGCCATGAGCGCCATTCTGGACTCTAGAATGATCCCATCAAGATGACCATTTCAATCATTAGGCAGATGCTACAAGTCCTGAAACAATGAAGGGGGGCAGTAGGCTTCCTGAGTCAGGAGCCCAGAAATTAATGTGAAGGGGTCCTTCTAGAAGTGGACTCAAAATGCATGTGCAACTATCCATCATCTTCAAACCTGGAGGCAGATGCTGCCTTAGAGAGGTTCCTTCTTGGAGGAGTGTGATCAGTGTGAATCAAGGAAGAGTTACTGCTCTTAGATGTTCCTTTTATGTCCAAGCAACTGTCTCACATGAGTGAGCCTCCCAGTGCCTTTGGAAGCGCCTTTGGAGCTGCTCCCTGAGCAGCTTATGGTCAGCCTCCACACCACCCTGACCAACTGCTACCACTCCTGCTCCGGCAGTCTTGGTAAATGTCTGTAGGCTGGGAAGCCCACCCCAGGGAGGCTCTCAGCTCTGGAACCCCATCCCCAGCATCCTCAAGGGAGACCAGTACTCAACCCAAAGCGTGAATTTATGCCAATTTCACTGTCTACTCTGATCTGGGTGAGAATACAATGATTACAAGTTGCAGAATGACATGAAGTACAAGGTTGATTCATTTGTCAGCTGCCTCTGCTAGGAGAAACGTCTTTCTTGGGTTGGTGATGTGAGCTTTGCTGAAGTCACGACGTGTGCATGCATGCTGAGTCACTTCAGTCATGTCCAACTCTTTTGCAACCCCATGGACTGTAGCCCACCAGGCTCCTCTGTCCATGGGCTCATTCTTGACTCTAGAATGATCCCATCAAGATGGCCATTTCAATCATTAGGCAGATGCTGCAAGTCCTGCAACTATGAATGGGGCAATGGGCTTCCTAGGTCAGGAGCCCAGAAATTTGTGTGAGGGGGTCCTTCTAGAAGTGAGCTCAAAATGCACGTGCAGCTGTTCATCATCTCCAAACCTGGAGGCAGATGAGGATGGTGCCTTAGAGCAGTTCCTTCTTGGAGAAGGGAGTGTGATCAGTGTGAATCAGGCAAGAATACTGGAGTGGGTTGTCATGCCCTCCTCCAGGAATCTTCCCAGCCCAGGGATTGAACCCGCATCTCCTGCATTGGCAGGCAGTTCTTTACCACTAGTGCTACCTGGGAAGCCCCAAAGTCACGATAACCAGGGCCTTTTGCATATCAGTATTTTTTTTAAATACAAAAGTGAAAGTGAAAGTCAGTCGTGTCTGACTCTTTACCCCATGAACTATACAGTCCATGGAATTCTCCAGGCCAGAATACTGGAGTGGTTAGCCTTTCCCTTCTCCAGGAGATCTTCCCAACCCAGGGATCAAATCCAGGTCTCCCGAGTTGCAGGTAAATTCTTTACCAGCTGAGCCACAAAGGAAGCCCAAGAATACTGGAGTGGATAGCCTATCCCTTCTCCAGGGGATCTTCCTGACCCAGGAATCGAACTGGGGTCTCCTGCATTGCAGGCGGATTCTATACCAACTTAGCTATCAGGGAAGCCCTTTAAATGCAAAGTTCCTTTTATTGAGCAGTATTTCCAGGCTGAAGAATGCCTCTCCCCTCCTTTCCCCTTATCCTCAGGATGTTAATTAATTGCATCGTCATTTAAAAAATTATTGTTAATTACTGCTTGGTGTCTTCCCACCCCTGTCACAGCCTGGAGTTTTTATTCAATTAAATCTCTCTCCCTTGCCCATTTCTCTTGTCATTGTACATTCCTGAGGTTTAGCAGTCAGCACACATACAGGAAACTGCGAAGCTTTTACTTTTAATCTCTGTTTCACATAGGTAACCCACTTCCCTTCAATCAAGGTACAGCAAAGGACTTATTTGTCTTTTATTCTGCCCGAGGAATACCTGCATGCCCTGGAAGGCTGGAATCCACCTGGAGTCTTGTCAGACTTAATACCAACTTAGCTATCAGGGAAGCCCTTTAAATGCAAAGTTCCTTTTATTGAGCAGTATTTCCAGGCTGAAGAATGCCTCTCCCCTCCTTTCCCCTTATCCTCAGGATGTTAATTAATTGCATCGTCATTTAAAAAATTATTGTTAATTACTGCTTGGTGTCTTCCCACCCCTGTCACAGCCTGGAGTTTTTATTCAATTAAATCTCTCTCCCTTGCCCATTTCTCTTGTCATTGTACATTCCTGAGGTTTAGCAGTCAGCACACATACAGGAAACTGCGAAGCTTTTACTTTTAATCTCTGTTTCACATAGGTAACCCACTTCCCTTCAATCAAGGTACAGCAAAGGACTTATTTGTCTTTTATTCTGCCCGAGGAATACCTGCATGCCCTGGAAGGCTGGAATCCACCTGGAGTCTTGTCAGACTTATAGCTCACAGAGCATTTGGTACACGGGGCTCTCCTGTTTCCTCAGCTCTTTTCCTCAACAAGCAGCCCCTCCAGATGCTGAAGCTTCTCCAGGGAAGCGGATCACACACTCATGTGGGGAAAGTGTGGTGCTTTCGTCTACTTTGCAATACTTGATGAGAAAATCCTGTTGCAGACTCAAAATTTAAAAAAAAAAAACAAAACAAAACAAAAAAATGGAATAGCCTCTCTGCTCACCCCCAGCTTTTAATTAATTTAGAAAGCAGCCCATAGAGTGGAAAGTTCTCTCCCTTCCTGCACATCTGCATCTAAATTACTGGCACTCCACAATGAGATGCCACCAAGGGAGCTGAACTGCTGAGAGAAGCACTCTGCTGCCCAAAGAGGCAGCTTCCTCTTGCTTCTGCCTTCCCATCAGATCACCCACCAGCCACCAGCATCTGATGATGTGCTAGTCACATCTAGAGCAAATCAACCATCAGGGGAAATGGGTTGGGCTGGCTGGGCTGTTATGCAATAGTAACAGCCTTCATATTTCAGCGACTGCAGACAACAAAGGCTTCTCATTCGAGCTTAATGTTCACCACAGAGGTTCTGTTCATGGTATTAATTCAGGGGAACTCAGGGTAACAAAGTGGCCAATGCCTTAGACAGTGCCAGTCGCCATGCCTTAGGGTAAAGGGCGCACGGAAGGGTCTCATCCTGGGTCCAGTGCTCTGGCTTAAAAGGAACACATCACCTTCCTTCACAGTTCATTGCCCAGAACTATTCGTGTGGCCTCCGAAACATGAGGGGTTCAAGCAACCAGAGGAAGAGGAAGTAGAAATATTTGATCATCAGCACGTGGGAAGACCACAGTGAACTTCGCAGACCCATGAAAGGTGACAGCTACTGAAGCACTGATTCAGAGATACTAATAAAGGGAAACCGTAATTTATTCATTTTTGCATGAAATCAAGAACTGTACCTCGAGTCTTGCAGATGTATGCTGGGCCACACAACTGTGCTAGCCTCAGACTTAAATCTTGCCCACAAAAAACTTTCTAGTCCAGTAAGTTGATAACATAAGTAACTCTTTGTCCAAGGTAGAAAGTCAGTACAGGAAGGGAGGTGAAATAAAAGACTATGGAAGTAGAAAAAGGAATAACACAGCTCTGCAGATTGAGTGACAGCCAAAGGAATGAGGCGCCCTTAACCTAGGAAGGGTAGGACCAGCAGATGTGGAAGTTGTGAGGAGGAGGCACATTCCAGACTGAGGAGTCTATACGGGTAAAGACCCAGAGCAGTGGAATTCCCAGGGCTGCCATGCGGCCTGCGTCTAGGGGAGACAAGGAGCCCCTGAACACAACGCCCACCTTGCTTGCATTGTCTGCCCAGGCAGGATGCTGGACTGCTCTCCCAAGGAGTACTTCTTTCCCCTGCCCTGGCCCTTGCCTAGTTCCTGCCAGCCGCCTCCCCTGGGAAATGGACCTGCTGCCCCTCCCCTCTCCATGTCAGGCTTGACTTCTGCTCCCAAAAGGGCTGATCACCTGGAACTTCAAGACTCGCCTGAATCTGAGACTTGGTCCAACTGTCTCACTTCATCTAACTGTCACACCTCATCCACTTACTCAGCCTCACCTCCTAAGGTTATTACTCTGCCACAAGCCACGCTGTTTAGTCCCTCAGGCATGTCCAGCTCTTTGCGACCCCACCGCCTATAGCCCACCAGGCTCTTCTGTCCATACGACTTCCCGGGCAAGAATACTGGAGTGAGTTGCCGTTTCCTTCTCCAACGAGCCACTTGGGCCCTCACAATTTGTCCCGTGTCCTGCTCTGCTCCTCTTTGGAGTGAGCCCTATCCAAGGGTCTGATCTNCAACCATCAGGGGAAATGGGTTGGGCTGGCTGGGCTGTTATGCAATAGTAACAGCCTTCATATTTCAGCGACTGCAGACAACAAAGGCTTCTCATTCGAGCTTAATGTTCACCACAGAGGTTCTGTTCATGGGATTAATTCAGGGGAACTCAGGGTAACAAAGTGGCCAATGCCTTAGACAGTGCCAGTCGCCATGCCTTAGGGTAAAGGGCGCACGGAAGGGTCTCATCCTGGGTCCAGTGCTCTGGCTTAAAAGGAACACATCACCTTCCTTCACAGTTCATTGCCCAGAACTATTCGTGTGGCCTCCGAAACATGAGGGGTTCAAGCAACCAGAGGAAGAGGAAGTAGAAATATTTGATCATCAGCACGTGGGAAGACCACAGTGAACTTCGCAGACCCATGAAAGGTGACAGCTACTGAAGCACTGATTCAGAGATACTAATAAAGGGAAACCGTAATTTATTCATTTTTGCATGAAATCAAGAACTGTACCTCGAGTCTTGCAGATGTATGCTGGGCCACACAACTGTGCTAGCCTCAGACTTAAATCTTGCCCACAAAAAACTTTCTAGTCCAGTAAGTTGATAACATAAGTAACTCTTTGTCCAAGGTAGAAAGTCAGTACAGGAAGGGAGGTGAAATAAAAGACTATGGAAGTAGAAAAAGGAATAACACAGCTCTGCAGATTGAGTGACAGCCAAAGGAATGAGGCGCCCTTAACCTAGGAAGGGTAGGACCAGCAGATGTGGAAGTTGTGAGGAGGAGGCACATTCCAGACTGAGGAGTCTATACGGGTAAAGACCCAGAGCAGTGGAATTCCCAGGGCTGCCATGCGGCCTGCGTCTAGGGGAGACAAGGAGCCCCTGAACACAACGCCCACCTTGCTTGCATTGTCTGCCCAGGCAGGATGCTGGACTGCTCTCCCAAGGAGTACTTCTTTCCCCTGCCCTGGCCCTTGCCTAGTTCCTGCCAGCCGCCTCCCCTGGGAAATGGACCTGCTGCCCCTCCCCTCTCCATGTCAGGCTTGACTTCTGCTCCCAAAAGGGCTGATCACCTGGAACTTCAAGACTCGCCTGAATCTGAGACTTGGTCCAACTGTCTCACTTCATCTAACTGTCACACCTCATCCACTTACTCAGCCTCACCTCCTAAGGTTATTACTCTGCCACAAGCCACGCTGTTTAGTCCCTCAGGCATGTCCAGCTCTTTGCGACCCCACCGCCTATAGCCCACCAGGCTCTTCTGTCCATACGACTTCCCGGGCAAGAATACTGGAGTGAGTTGCCGTTTCCTTCTCCAACGAGCCACTTGGGCCCTCACAATTTGTCCCGTGTCCTGCTCTGCTCCTCTTTGGAGTGAGCCCTATCCAAGGGTCTGATCTTCTACTGAGGGAACAAGACTGGCTTCTCCCTGGCTTTCCTCTGGCTAGGCCACAGCTGCACCCCTGGCACGGAGGTGGCAGGCCCACAGGAAGAGACTCACGAGTGGGCCTAGGGCTGGGCTACCATGGGCAGTGCAGGGGAACGAGGGCACCTGTGCAGGACGTGATGCTCACAGGTAGAAGACACCACGGTGCTGAGAGCTGAGCAGATCTGAAAGAAGGGACAGGGACACGGGATTCAAAGGTGTTGGTCTCACACTTGAGGCGCCAGAAAAACGATGGCACCTTCCATGGAAACCAGAAACTCAGCAGAACAAGGGATAAACTGATGAGTCCAGTTTGAGCCCACCTGAGTTTGAGATGCTGGAGGACTGTCTAGCAGACAGCTGCAGTCAACATGTAGCTTGGCACAGAGGTCAGGCATGAGATGTTAATTTATAGAACGCTCACACACCAAAATGAGGAGTGAAAACAGAAGGCTGAGGCTGCCATGCCGATACAAGCAGCAAAGGAGAGTCTCAGAGAGAGGTTCTTCAGGATCCATTAACATTTACAGGTCAAGGAGAATGGAAGCGATGTGAATAATAATGGAGGTGTGCCCAGGCGAAGCTGATCGATGAAAATGTTAATGAACAAAAACATCAGTCAAGGGCTTCATAAAATGATTCTTCACAACAAATTAATCCAAAATGCTTTAATGTAACTTGACACCCATCTATTTCACCCTACCCTTTTTCCCCACCTCAGCTATGCTCTTGCCTTTTTAAAAAAATTGTACTGAAGTCAGTCCTGGATATTCATTGGAAGGACTGAGGCTGAGGCTGAAACTCCAATACTTTGGCCACCTCATGCGAAAAGTTGACTCATTAGAAAAGACCCTGATGCTGGGAGGGATTGGGGGCAGGAGGAGGAGGAGACGATAGAGGATGAGATGGCTGGATGGCATCACCAACTTGATGGACGTGAATCTGAGTGAACTTCGGGAGATGGTGATGGACAGGGAGGCCTGGCATGCTGCGATTCATGGGATCGCAAAGAGTCGGACACGACTGAGCGACTGAACTGAAAATATACATATCATAAAATTTACCATTTTCACCATATTTAAGCATATATCTTAGTGGCTTTAAAGATATTCATATTTTTATGCAACTATCACTAGCATCCATCCATAGAACTTTTTTGTCTTGCGAAACTGAAACTCTTTACCCATTATTCAGCAGCCCCCATTTCCTCCTCTCTCCAGCCCCCGGCAGTCATAATTCTGATTTCTGTTTGTAAATTTGACTACTCTAGGCACCTCATAAGGGTGGAATCATATGATGTTCATTCTTTTGTGTCTGGATTATTTCACTTAGCGTAATATCTTGAAGGTTCATCCATGTTACTTGTCAGAATTTCCTTCCTTTTTAAGGCTAAGTAATGGTCCATTGTGTGTATGTACCACATTTTGTTTTCCATTCATCCATAGTGGACATTTCACCATTTGCTCTTGGAATAATGCTGCTGTGAGTACAGGTACACAAGTATCTCTTCATGATTTCAATTTTGAGGAGGCATATACCCAGAAGTGGAATTGCTGAACCTTGATAAATTCTATTTTTAATATTTTGAGGAACCGTCATAATGTTTTCCATAGCAGCCGCACCATATTATACAAGCACAAAGATTCCAATTTCTCTATATCATCACCAGTACTTGTTATCTTTTTTTTTTTTTTGATGTTAGGCATCCTAATAGATATGAAGTGGTATCTTGTTGTGGTTTTTATTTACATTTTCCTAATGATTAGTGATGCTGAGTGTCTTTTCAAGTGCTTATTGGCTGGCTGTATTTCTTCATTGGAAAAATGTCTATTCAAGTCCTTTGGTTACTTTTGAATTTTCGCTGTTGTTATTGTTAAGTTTTAAGAGTTCTTTATGGATTCAATATATTAATCCCTTATCAGACTGATGATTTGTGAATATTGTCTCCCATTCTGTGGGCTGTCTTTTTATTCTGTTGATCATGTCCTTCTGATGAACAAAAGTTTTTAATTTTGATGTCCAACTTGTCTATTTTTTTCTTCTGTTACCTGTGCTTCTGGTGTCATATTCAAGAAAGCACTGCCAAATCTAATACCACTATGATTTCCTCCAGCGTTTTCTTCTAAAAGTCTTATAGTTTTAGTTCTTATTCTTAGGTCTTTGATCCATTTTGAGTTAAACTTTGTGTAGGCTGTGAGGTAAGGGCCCAACTTTATTCTTCCATCATGTGAATATCCTGTTTTTCCTACATCATTTGCCAAGACTGCCTTCTCCTTATTGAATGATCTTGGCAACCTTGACCATTTGACTGTACATGTAGTGGTTTATTTCAGGGCTCTCTGTTCTGCTTCACTGGTCTTTATTTCTGTCTTTTAGCCAGTATCACATTGTTTTGATTACTATAGCTTAAAGTACTAAGTTTTTTGAAGTCAGGAAGTATAAATTCTCCAAGTTTGTTCTTTTTCAATATTCTGTTAGCTCTTTGGGGTCCCTTGTGATTCTATATGAATTTTAGGATGAATCTATTTCTGAAAAAAAAAATCATTGGGACCTTGATGGGGGTTACAAACTGATTGACTCTGTAGAGTGCTTGGAGTAGTATTGATATGGATCCAACTCTTAAGGACACTATAATCACCCACAAGTGCCATTTGCTGACAATCTGTCCACAAATTCATCCTTACATCTGGGGGCTTCAGCTGATAAGCAGTAGTTGTGATAAGCGGCACTGTTGTACTACCTGGTGCTGGACCAAGTTATGGAGGTCAAATCAGCTAACTAGACCTTTTACACTAAACTCAACTCTTGACAAGTTTCTGTAGAAGTCATCTCCCATAACTCTCAGTGTCCTGACTCAACTCTCAACCTGCCGACCCAGCTCAGCCCTATAGCCCAATTTCTCCTTCCTGCCCTTTTCAGTCCCAGAAGACACAAGAACTTCAGCTGGATTCATTCCCATGAAGACTCATCTCTTTCTGTGTGAACATAGGTATTCACTCAATGAACACATGTTGAGTACAAAGAATGTATCAGGTAATGCACTAGGGCTGAAGGCACACAAATTAATAATCACTAACAAGCACAAAGCATTTCCTGTATGCCAGACACTGTTCTAAGGGCTTTATATCCATTACGCCACTTAATTTTTCCTCTAGCCCTAAGAGATTAAGAAACTTGAGATGGGAGGGAGGTTCAAAAGGGAGGGGATATATGTATTCCTATGGCTGATTCATGTTGAGGTTTGACAGAAAACAACAAAATTCTGTAAAGCAATTATCCTTCAATAAAAAAAAAAAAAAGAAGGAAACTAGCCCAAGGTCACACAACTGAACCAAGATATCTAAATTCCAGCGTTCACATGCTTAAACATGATGCCAAGCTGCCGTCTAACATAGCTCTTCAAGGAGCTCACAATTCAGAGGAGGACNTCATGTTGAGGTTTGACAGAAAACAACAAAATTCTGTAAAGCAATTATCCTTCAATAAAAAAAAAAAAAAGAAGGAAACTAGCCCAAGGTCACACAACTGAACCAAGATATCTAAATTCCAGCGTTCACATGCTTAAACATGATGCCAAGCTGCCGTCTAACATAGCTCTTCAAGGAGCTCACAATTCAGAGGAGGACACAGATAAATAGAAAATTGGTCAAGGCAATGCTAGACATAAACCAGAGATCGGGAGATGGTGAGGGACAGGGAAGCCTGGCGTGCTGCAGTCCATGGGGTCGTGAAGAATCGGACACAACTTAGTGACTGAACAACAAGAGAGAAGGATTGCCTAACCCAGCCATTTGTGCATATCCCCTTCGTGATGCACCCCAGAATGTACCCTTTGAGACTTCAGCCTCATCCTTTCTGGAGAGAGCCCTAAAACAGCCTCTTCGTGCACCCTCAGTCACACATGCTAATCTGATTCCCTATATCAGTTACTCCTCCAGAGACAGCCAAAGACCTGACGAGTCTGCCCATCACACCCAGCTCCAGCCAGTCAGCCCATAAACATATTCATGTTGGACAATGCAAGGAAGAGTGAAGGCTGTACTTCAGCAGCTCTGCTGGAAAGGGCTCATCACTCTATGCTGTGCCGCTCCCAACAAAGCCCACTCCATTAGATGACGAAAAGGGAAACTGATGATGAACTGCCATGGAGGACAGACAGAAGAATTCAGAGGAAGCCTGCAGACTCAGGCATGCGAGATGTCCTCTGGCAGCTCTTTCCTTTCAGAACCAGAGCAATGAGCCTCCTCCTGTAGGGGTCTCAGCTGAGGATGACTAGCTTGCGGTAAATTAGCACTGGGGAGGGAGGAGTGGGGAGCTCTGTGACTTTTTCCCCTGAGGTGCCTCTTTTTTTCTGCACAGACTGGGGCGGTTTGGTGATGCATCAGGGATTATCCAGAGAGACACAGCACGCCAGTGTGGGCAGGAGCCTCAGGCATCCTGAGACATGTAGCGATTCTTTTCTCTGTGACTTTACCTTGCAGTCTGTGTCTGAGTCAGGTTTGTGGGGACACTTTCAGCTGTGGAGCAATAAGGGACGAAAACCTGTGGCTAGAAATTCTAAGTATCTTTAGAAATGTGAGTCCCTGAGATGACAGAGGACTTGCTAATCATGGTTGAAAGGGCTATGGCCCTTTATGCCATGGTCTTTCATCTCCATGGAGAAATTACTGACAATGACACACTACAGTTAAAATGGATCATGAAATCAAAAAGCCAGACGAGCTTCAGACACTGCCTTCCTTCAATTACCAGGAACTTTCTTTCCCAGATGATCCAAATATGAGTGACTTACTATGCAGAGAAGTTCTTCCTGTAACCTCTGGTCTCAAACCTGGAGCGGCCCTGATGCTCCCAGGGGCTCTCTCCCCAGCAATGAAATCGGGGTGGGGGTAGAACTACATTCTCCAGTCTTTTAATCCCAGCAGCTACCTGCCAGATTTGCCAAGTGAGGATGGGTTCATCTATGACTCCAATACATCTGGAAAACCCAAGAGCCTAGAAGCAAAAGATCTGCACTGTCCTGTATTAAGCTTCTTAAACTTCCCCAGTCAACCCTGAGTGGATCACAGAACCTCTCTGAGCCTCATTTCCCTCATTTATAAAACTGGGCAGAGTTGCTTTGATGGCAGTGGTCAGGCTCTGCCTCAAATCTGTACCCTAAGAGCTTATTGCAGTAGAGCTTATTGCAGTGAAGGCCTGTTTCTTTCACAACTGGGTGACTTGAGAACAAAGGGCCTAAGCCTCTGTGTGGCTCTTCAGCCTGGAGGGGGTCAGAGGGAGCAGGGAGGGGGGAGGTAAGGAATAAATCAAGCGGCTATGTAATTAATTTAGAATACGCTAAGCACTGAATGTTGAAAAGAAACAAAAGTGGTGAGATTTAATGAATGTGTCAGTCAATATCTCACTCATTCCAGCTGTCTTTTTAAATGTCAAATCTCTCACAGTTTTTTTTTTTTTTTTTCTTGCTGCTGGAAGGCTCATGCTAACAACAACCAATTCTGGCTGATGCCCAGTAGTAGGTCCGCAGGGGCAGGTAATGTCAGAAGTGGGAGATTCAAGAGACTGGAACAGAAGACAATGCCCGTCGCCCCCGCCTAGAGAGCCAGGTGCCACAGCCGCTTCCCTGGGGGCCCCCAGTGATCCACTCTCTGTTCCCCTGGCCCTTCACCCACCTTCGGGCCATCAACTCCAAAAAAACACACCAGGCATCCACACCCAGAGAAAGACAGTCAGTGTGTGCTTTCATGTCCATCCCCCATCCGTACCTCCTCAAACTTCAAACTTTTCAAGAGAAAACCTTAGCTGAACTCCAGGAAGAGAGAAAGCCAATAGCCCGCTTGCTCCAGAGAACTCCAGGCTCAGGAATTTCCATTCCGAGTTGATTGGCCCTTGGTTCAGTCCTCTATAAATACCAGATACAGCTTAGGAGGCAAACGGAGGGGAATGAGCCAGCTGGATTTTCACTTTGGGGAGAAAAAACGTGAAACCAAGCAGCACCGATTGGTTTTCCTCCCCAGCTCCACGCCTGCCCCCTGGAGTGAGCCTCCTTGCTTTCAGCCACAGCTGAGGGCCAGTCTCTTCAGCCTCCCCAGGCATCTAGGTGCGAGGAGGAGGGGCAACTCAAATCCAAGTGGAAAATTGGCTGGTCTTCAACCGACCTGGAAGTTTAAGTGGCCTAGGCAGTCCTGGAAAGTTCCAGCAACTCCAGCTCATTTAGCACAGTGCAGCTTCTGGCTGGAAGAGCAGAGAAGGGCCAGGCTGTTCTAGGCTTCCTGTGGGGCAGGGCAGGGGGAGCCAGCACAGGATGATCGTGGGGGAACAGCTCAGGCTTGACCAAGCCCAGCTGCGCAGGGAGAACACGGTGACATGCCAGAGGAGGGGCTACCCCCCGGTTTGCAACCGGGCAGTGGGAGAGTCCATGCCAGCCCTAAGGAGAGCCAAACGCACAGGTGCTCCACCGCCCAGGCGTCCCCCCACCCAGAGCAGAGCCAAAGCTCACGAACACTCGCCTCCACTGTCTCCTCGCCAGGACGCAAAGCCAATGGCTTATTAAAGTAAATGTTCCCACTCTATCTCTGTGGCTCCCGGATGGAGTGTTTCCTGCATAATCAGCCCTCCCTTCTAGAGATTCTCTCCTTACCTGACTCTGGTCTCCTTCATGGGGTGCTGTTTTGCATCCATCCCAACTCTTATACCTACACCCCTAGAACTAAGAAGGCCCCCAGGCCCAGCGCTTGGCCTCTCTCCAACTCTCTGCCCTCTCCCTGGACGATTTCACCCATCACCACCTTCACACCACCTACTGTCTCTGTGCAGATGGTGGTGGTGGTCTCAGCTGCCAATACCCACCAGGCCCAAACTGCAGCCTGCCACAGACAAGGCCTTTGACATCCAGCTGCAGCCTAAACCCAGTATTTCCCAAAACAAACTTCTCCCTTGGCTTTCTGTGAACTTTAGCATTGGCCCATTGCTTTAATCCCTGGCTCCAAACTCTCCCTCCATCGGTGACCAGGGCGGTCACTACAGCTTCCCCTGCTCCCCTGCATGTCCCGGTGCCCCATCGTGGCAGGCCTGCCAGAGAGGAAACACCTACTGCCAGAGCAAGAGGACTTATGAGCCAAGACTAGAGTCAAGTACCCATATCAGAACACAAGCCTGTGCTTCAGGAAAGGTCTATGAAAAATCAAGAGTCATGATAATGAGGATGGTCTCCAGCAGTGACCCTCAAACTTTACTGCGCATTCAAGCCACCTGGAAACTTTGTTTAAAATGTAAATCACTACCACAGGGATTCTGATGCACTACACCTGGGGTGGAGCCTAGGAATCTGTTATTCAACAAGCTGGCAGATGGGTCTGATGCCAGTGAAGTCCAGGCCCATGCGTGGAGGACCATTTGGTCCCAGAATTAGAGACTGGCTTTACCTGAAGTAGGACAGTTGTTCCTAATCAAGGAAACCCTGACCCAGACCCAGCTCATAGGGTGACTATGCTCTGAATTCCTGGGAGGCAGGCAGTCACAGAGGGACAGTTCATGGACAGTCTTGGGGTGGGATTATGCCCCCCAACCCAGGATCTATCTGGCAGTCCCATGGGCAGCACACTGCCACCTTACCAGGAAGGGGTATTAGCAGCAAAGGCACCCACTCTGGAAACGCTGCCTGTGCCCTGAAGGTAACATCCCCCCACCCCCGCCACCAACAATATTGCAGCTCAGGCATAACTACTGAGGGCAAACTGTCTTCTTCCCATTTCACACCCTTGCTCTGTCACCCCAGAGCAAAAGCAGAGGCTGGACATGACTGAGGACTAAACTAGGCTAACTGCAAGCTGGGCGTGGACACAGGAGGGGGTGGCAGAGTGCTGTCCAGAGCTCCTCCATCCACCTCGCTTTCTAACCCAGTCTTGGCCTGCTGATAGTCAACAACATGGGTTTCCCAGGTGGTGCTAGTGGTAAAGAACCCACCTGCCAATGCAGGAGATATGAGATTCAGATTCGATCCCTGGATCAGGAAGATCTCCTGGAGGAGGGCGTGGCAACCTACTCTAGTATTCTTGCTTGGAGAATCCCATGGACAGAGGAGCCTGGAGGGCTACAGTCCATGGGGTCGCAAAGAGTTGGACACGACTGAAGCGACTTAGCACACACTCACACAGTCAACAGCATGGTCCAGATGCCAAAGGACGATGCAGGAGAATTTGGGGGAGTAGACTCTNTTGGAGAATCCCATGGACAGAGGAGCCTGGAGGGCTACAGTCCATGGGGTCGCAAAGAGTTGGACACGACTGAAGCGACTTAGCACACACTCACACAGTCAACAGCATGGTCCAGATGCCAAAGGACGATGCAGGAGAATTTGGGGGAGTAGACTCTGTGATCAGGGACTGGTTGGAGCAGATAGTAAGAGATGAGGTGGAGGTCTGTCCAGGAGGGCGCTAGTCCCACCCCCTAGTACTGTGCATTGAGCCTGAGGATGGGAGGGCAATAGAGCTCCAGTTTTCCTGCCCATGAGAAAAAGTCTTGCAATACCTCCCAAGCTCCCAACTTCCTGCTGGAGAGCTCCATGTGGATGACTTAGGAACCTACAGTCTGCTTCCCTCTCTCCACTGACCCTCCTCCCTCCCAGCCTCTAGGGCTCCTGGGCCCACTCCCTTGATTAATACGCCACTGGTAGTCTCATGCCTAAGCCTCTAATCTCTGAATTTCTATTCCTCCCTCCCCTCGGCCCCAATTAATCACATGCCCTGTTCACTGTACCCACAGACTGCCTCCCACCTGTGCCATCTTTCTGCAGGCCTGCCTTAGCTCAGGCCCCCCCGACACTGGCCCAGGAGACTGCAGACCTTTACCAGGGGGTCTGCAGATCTCTGTTCTCTGAACTCTCTTGATGCCCTCAGTTCCCAACCTGGCACTTTCAGATTATCTACGGGTCTTCAGTACTTAAAGGAACTACTAGAAACTGCACACTTATCTCAATACAGCCTCATGAACTATTAATAAATATAATTTGGTAAGTGGCCGAAATCAAACTGAGATATACGGAGGTAAATTAATGAAAGGGGTTTCCTGGTGGTGAAATACTGGGACCCAAGCTATTGTCACACAGACCCAGCTAGCCATCTCTCCGAAATAAATGTCACATTCTGCCACAGTCATTTCCCTTTGTCTGCACACTCCCAGCCTGATCCTCCAGACTCCCTTCCTGGGCATTCAAGTCTAGCACTGTGCACCCCTCTCTCCATGCACGCCATGGTCTCCACTTCTCCATGACTTTGTTAATGCTGCTCCCTCATCCTGGAGTCTTCTTCCATTCTTCCTTTGTCTTGAAACCTTTCTTGTCCCTTATGTTGCTGTTCAAATGTCTCTCCCCCGTATCCCCTGAGTTCTGTACCTCCCAGATCAAAATGAACAGTTCCTTTTTCCTATTCCTCTAAGGTCAGTGTATCTCCTTCCTAGATCACATTTCATTTTGATGTACATCATAGTTAGGGTCTTTCCTATCAGAGTAGAGCCTGCTTGAGAGCTGATGTCTTCACTGTGCTTTGCATAGTAGATGCTTGATAAATGTCTCTTGGAAAAGTTGGGATGTGCATGAACGAGTAGATGACTTCTCCTTAGACTGAAATCAACATCATCTACGTGACCCTGAATTATGCTCCACCATCAACAGAACACGGTCTTCTCTGGGAGAAATAGGCTAAATTTTGAGACTCTATCTTTGGAAGGTTCTCTAGGTGTTCCTACTACCCCTATGGTCCAGAGTGGCCAATTAGGACCATGTGGCCAAACACTGGCAGTTATTACCTGTTAATTGATTATGATGGATGAGTCATCAAGCCAGTTACTTACATGCATTACCTGATTAAATCTGATATCAATCTGATGAGGTAGGTATTATTAGTGTTACCTCTCTATACAGATTAGGAAACAAGAGAAGTAAAGTCACTTGCCCAAGGCCAAGGGTAACTGAGGATAAAACCTGGAAAAGGGACTTCTCTGGTGGTCCGGTGATTGAGATGCTGCACTTTCACTGCAGGGGGCGCTGGTTCGAACCCTGGTCAAGGAATTAAGATCCTGCATGTCACACAGCACAGCCAGAAAAACAGAAAAATAAAAATAAAGCCTGGACAAGTCTGACCCTAACTATTCTCTCCTGCTTCTAGAGAGTGAGGGGCCACCACAGCCTGTACCCCTGAACCTTCAACACAGATGACGGGTTTATCTCTTGCTGGGGAGGCTGTGAGGTCCACAAGGCAAACTGGGCCTAAGCCACGAAAGACGGACTACTGACTGCTTGCCCTACCCAAAGTGCAGCTCCTCGACAGGCCCCCAGACCCCTCCAGCAAGCATCTTCCTTTCCTCCCTAGAAACCTGGACCCGTGCCACCGCCAGCCTGAAAGTGCTCCTTCTGCCCCACACCAGCTTCTTTCCTCTGCAAAGTGACCCCTGGGATTGATTCCTCTGATGATGTGTGTGTGCCAAGTCACTTCAGTCGTGTCCAGCTCTTTGTGACCCTGTGGACTGTAGTCCGCCAGGCTCCCTCTTTCCATGGGATTCTCCAGGCAAGATTACTACAGTGGATTGTCATTTCTTTCTCCAGGGGATCTTCCCCAGCCAGGGATTGAACCCACATCTCTTAAGTCTCCTGCAGGTGGATGCTTAACCACTAGCGCCACCTGGGAAGCCCTGCCTCTGATGATAGATGCATTTAATACTTTGGCCTGTCCCACTAAGAAGGTTTGAATGTAAACTAGGCCGCAGGAGAAGGTAATTAGGCAGCACTTTTCTGATGAGATGAGAGGATCAGCAGGTGTAAGATCAGGGATCTGAGTCCTGGTGTGCATTTAATTAAGCATCGGCTGTTTTGTTTACACATTGGATGGCAAAGCTTGAAAAAATCCCAACCAACCTCTTTCCTCATAATTTAGATGAGGGTGGAAGAAGGAGCCTAAGGATGCCCTCACAAAAAAATTAACAAAAGGAAAGCATGAAACAGAGCATCCAGAATCTCAACCCTTCTGCTTTTACAAGTTCAGCCCTTGGTTATGAAAAAGAATAACCAAATGGAACAGAGAGAACCCTGGGGAGACAGGGCTCTAGACAACCCCAGGGGACACACAAAAGGGTTGTAGGAAGGGGAGGGAATGCTCAAAATCAGTAAGGCCATAGCTAGGAGTCATCCCATTTAAATTCTAACAAGGCCGGTGTTCAGAGATAACAAAGGCCACGGTGTTTAATTAAGGGTATAAACGGTAGAAATATGAGACAGGAGCTTTTACCAACTGTTAATGAGGTGGATGGGAAACCTCTAAAAATAAACCAGAGCAAGTTGAAAGGGTAATTAGGGGTGCAAAAATAAACAGAGGGTGTCAGTTTGAGAGCAGTTTCTTGCAAGGCTCCTCCGACTCATCCTCAGTAGGTAAGGCAGACCAAGAAAGGACCCCCAAGAGGTCAGGGCCAGCGGCAAGGGTCAAGGTGTCCTCTTACCTTGCCTGGTCTCCTTCCAGGCCTTTTTAGAATGAAAAGATCTTCTGCCCCTCCCTGCTCCACTCCAACCAGCCAGAACCACTCACATCCACACCCTGTGAGGCAGGCTTTGGCTTATTTAATAGAGAGTCCACACCGAGTCCTCAGGGGGACCCAAGCAAATATTAGGGAATGGAAGACCTTAAGAGCTAAGTGATAAAAAGCAATCTGGTTCCTGCCTTTGAGCTGATAATCAGGAATTCTGTCTGCCTGCATGAGTGTATAGACACAAATCCACACTGCAGTCGGGAGATTGCTGGTCAAGGCCAGTAGTTTGCAAATAGAGACAGGTGGTTGCTTACCTTGGAGGAGAATTTGAGGTGTCCCACCTCCACATGGCTCAGTGGTAAAGAATCTGCCTGCCAATGCAGGAGACTTGGGTTCTATCCCCAGATCAGGAAGATCCCTGAAGAAGGAAATGGCAAAGCACTCCAGTATCCTTGCCTGGAGAATCCCATGGACAGAGGAGCCTGGCCTGCTGCAGCCTATGGGGTCGCAGAGAGTCGGATACGACTAACCAACTGAGCACAGCACACACATTCCTCCACAGTATCTTTCTCTCCTCCCCCACTAGAAAACAACCACATTCTGAAGTGTTCTGCGGTCAAGTAGGTTTAGGAAATTCTTCCCGTAATATGCCCCTTGGGGAGATGCACATTAACACATTTGACACTCTGAGAAGAAGTGTGGTTAAGAAATCTCCATGTGTCTATTTAACTCAGGATTTCCCAAACTAACCCTTTGTCCAAAAAAAAAAACACATTTTCTACCTCTCCCCACTACCTACCCCCAACTAGTAAAATGTGAGGGCATTAAACACAGCTCTGAGAGACTGGGAATTGACCTTGGGAAGGATAAGTTTGTTGGGTTTGGGATTTTTGTGTGTGTGTGGGACATGTGGGATTTTAGTTCCCTAACCAGGGATCCAACCTGCACCCGCTAAAGTGAAAGGGTGGAGTCCTAAGCAGCTAAGAAAGGTATAGAGGGAAACAGAAAATGTTGCAATTTTGATCATTTTAAATAGTTTACTTGCTGTTAAAGACACTAGCGCAAAGGTCAAGAATCTGCCTGCCAGTGCGGAGAACACCAGAGACTCGGGTTTGGTCCCAGGGAGGGATAACTTTGGAGCACAGGCCCCTCCCTCCTCCTATGATGGTGCATCAGTGGTCTTCCTCAAAGGCTCTAGAGAGCAGCAGGCTGCTCATGGGGACTAGGGAGGAGGAAACCTACAAAGGGAAGCGAGGGGCTCCAGCGACAAACGTCCCTTGTTTCATTTACTGTCTTAGCAGCTTCTCTGCAAAGAGCAGGTGAACAGTGGTACCCACCTCAGGGGAGAATGATTCCCCTGGATTCCAGGCCAGACCAAATAGCTTGGCTCTGTGAATCCCTATCTGATCCTAATGGGGGATTAAAATCAGATCAGTCAGAAGACAGGGCCCACCACTGCTATAGCTATAGGCTGTGTGACCTGGGCAAAGTGATTCGACCCTTATTATCACCTTTCCTTATTTGTAAAACTATGTTAATACTGACAGCTATCTCAGAGAATCGTTTAGAAGGGAAAGTAAAGCAATATACACAAACACTTGCGTGTGTACCTGCTCAGTCTCAAAGTCATGTCCAACTCCTTGCGGCTCCATGGACTGTAGCCTGCCAGCCTCCTCTGTCCATGGGATTCTCCAGGCAAAAATACTGGACTGGGTTGCCATGCGCTTCTCCAGGGAATCTTCCCAACCCAGGGCCTGAACCCGAGTCTCTTACGTCTCCTGCACTGGCAGGCAGATTCTTTACCTCTGTGCTAGTGTCTTTAACAGCAAGTAAAGTATTTAAATGGAAAAGGCAATGACACCCCACTCCAGCACTCTTGCCTGGAAAATCCCATGGACAGAGGAGCCTGGTGGGCCGCAGTCCATGGGGTTGCTAAGAGTCGGACACGACTGAGCGATGTCACTTTCACTTTTCACTTTCATGCACTGGAGAAGGAAATGGCAACCCACTCCAGTGTTCTTGCCTGGAGAATCCCAGGGACGGGGGAGCCTCATGGGCTGCCGTCTATGGGGTTGTACAGAGTCGGACACGACTGAAGCGACTTAGCAGTAGCAGCATAGTATTTAAAATGATCAAAATAGCAACATTTTCTGTTTCCCTCTATACCTTTCTTAGGTGGTTTCATCTTTCACCGAGTCTTGGTTCCATATAAATGTGGAGGGCCCGAAAATCCTATCTCCACCCAGATCTGTCTCCCAAACTCTAGATTTCTGTTACAGTTTGGAATTTACTTTAAGGAAGCAGAAATCCAGTGAATTCCAATGACAGAAAATAAAACATTGTCAAAAATGTGAAGATCTGGAATTGAAGTCAGGAGGAACCCATTAGGAACAGAAGCAGCAATTCTGTCTCCCGCTCTCCAGGGTCTATTCTGTTATCATCTGATACCCCCTCACCTTTCTCTGCCCGCTCATTAACCCCCAAGAGTGCAGGACCCAACTCCAGAGCCCATGCTGGAGGGCAATAGAGTCCATGAATCCTTGTTCAAGTGTTAGGAGAGAGAGTCTGCTTGAATAAGCATATCCACTCAATCCAGTGTCATAGGACTGGCTGCCCGAGGTTAGGTGTCCCTCACAGGGCCAGGAGCTGTGACACTATAGAGAGAGGAGATCGTGGGACAGATAGAGCTGCCCCTTCCAGCATCACTGGACAGGACAAATAACACAGGCCTGTCCATTTCATCCTCCTGCTTGCCTGCCTGGCACACAGAATCTTTCCCCTATTCAAAATTTTCAAAGCTGCTGTCATCTAACTTGATCACATTTGCAGCTACAAATCATACATCTCCCCAACAGAAACTACATGAAGCCACTCTCTGCTCCTCATCCAGAGTCAGTGAGTATCAGTAGGCTGTCTCAAAGACTGCTGTTTACCCTAGAATCTATAATGTTCAGCTTCTGCCTGTTCCTCTTCTTTTTCTGTGAGGTCGTGGCCAAATAAGACTGCTCACTTTCTCACAGTCTGTGAACTAAATGGTACATGTAACCTCTGCCATTTCCCTAACATCCAACAAAGGAGCAAACACAGGATGACAGCAGGGGGAAGAAATTATTCACTTAGCAAAAGAGAGGAAGAAAGCAATCTCTAGGACAAGAATGGCGCTGTGACTCCTGGTCTCAGCGTCTGTGCCTGCGTGTGTGTGCTCTCTGTGGCTTCAGTCATGTCTGAGTCTTTGCAGCCCTGTTGACTGTAGCCCACCGGGCTCCTCTGTCCGTGGGATTCTCCAGGCAAGAATACTGGAGTGGATTGCCATGCTCTCTTCCAGGGGATCTTCCCGACCCTGGGACTGAACATGTGTCTCCTGAATCTTCTGCACTGCAGGCAGATTCTTCACCCACTGAGTCACCTGGGAAACCCAAGCATATATTAAATCCTATCAGATTCCAAAGCAGCGGGGACCTGTAGCTGGCACAGTAAGGCCAATGTCCTCAAGACTCTGCCTATACTTAACATCCCAAATGAACCCTGAGGACCAGGCTCAGACATCTTCTATTCTTTAGAGCCCAGGGTTGTTAGCTCTCCGATCTGACTGTCCTTCTCTTAGTGGCTGATGTCACACGGTACACAAGGGATGTAGCTGAAAAGCACCAGATACGTCTTGTCTAAGCTAAAGTCCAGCTCTGGCTGTGACACTGGCCTCCTGGTGGAAGGGTTCTTCTTGGGGAAGGCAGAGTGGGAAACGCCTAGGCGGAGCTTGTGAGGGTGTCATCTTCCCCAGCAACTCCTTCTCCTCCCAAATAACTCTTCCCCAGTGGCCTGAACATCCATCTTTGTCAATCAGAGCTTTTAACTTTGGCACTAGAAACTCAATGAGACAGAAAATTAGGACCAGACCAAAGTCTGGCAGGGCCCATTAGTTTCTGGACTTGACTCTAAGTAATCAGACAGCTCCAGCTACAGGCAAAATGGGCTTCCTGCACCAGCATTACATAATCACCTTGCTTTTCTTATTTGCTCATAGACAGACATTCTGGACATAAGCCTCTTTGCTGCTGGCCCTTATCTAAGGTGACAAACAGTAAACAATTTGCTTCATTATCCTTACATTCAGGCATCAAGCCTCCCAAAGCTTCATCTCTGGTGTGCCTGTGGTCTGGGTCTCAAGCGATAGTAGGTGACAACTTAATTAGCTGTTTTTCCACCAAAAAAATCACAGACTGCAAACTTCCTATCCTGAATGAAAAAAAAATTTTTGTATTATATCTCATTTCAGTGATACCATAGCTAGTTTCAAACCTTAAGCCTTAAGGTTCTAGCACTTTGAAATGCCATTCCTGGTACCAGTTTCCATTCTAATTACAACTGTTTTGGTTGTGCACTTTTAAAAGAACTAAAGTAAAAATTTTTAATATGTTTTGTTTGTTGTTCAGTCACTAAGTCATGTCCAACCTTTTGTGACCCCATGGACTGCAGCACATCCAGCTTCTCTGTCCTTCACTATGAAATTAAAAAACGCTTGCTCCTTGGAAGGAAAGCTATGACAAACCTAGACAGCATATTGAAAAGCAGAGATATCACTTTGCTCACAAGGGTCCATATAATCACAGGTATGGTTTTTCCAGTAGTCATGTATGGATGTGAGAATTGGACCATAAAGAAGGCTGAGCACCAAAGAAGTGATATTTTTGAACTGTGGTGCTGGAGAAGACTCTTGAGAGTCCCTTGGACTGCAAGGATATCAAACCAGTCAATCCTAAAAGATATCTGAATAGTCATTGGAAGGATTGATGCTGAAGTTGAAGTTCCAGTACTTTAGCCACCTGATGCAAAGAGCCGACTCACTGGCAAAGACTCTAATGCTAGGAAAGGTTGAGGGCAGGAGAAGGGGAAGACGGAGGATGATATGATTAGCACTACCAACTCAATGGACATGCTATGTTTATTTAACACAATCATATATATGTATGTGTGTGTACATATATGTGTACGTGGGTGTGTACATATACATGTGTGTGTGTGCAGAGAAAGAGAAAAACTAAAGGAACAAAAGTGCAAGGACAGCCAGGCTGAAGGAAACTGGAAGTAAAAATTAGAAAATAAACCAGGCACCTTTTCTTTCTCTGTCTCTGTATTTCTATCTCAGGGGTGGTGACATGACACTCAGGTTTTCACCAGTTTTCATCAATCTGTGTCTGTTCTATCCTCCTCTCTTTTCAGGCCTTTCAGGAAGACAATGGGAGGCTAATTCACTTCCCTCTTAGCAACTTACATGGCTGCTAGCATAGCCCCTGATTCCATAAGACCTTTGAACACCAATGTCCATTCATGACCTTCTGTGCTCAGCGGCTTGGTTGAAAGTCTCCAGAGACAAAATCCAATTGGCATAACTCCTTTGTTTGAGCCAGACTACACACGCAGAGTTGCCGGTCAGCCAGTGTGCGTGCGTGCCTGCTCAGTCGCTCAGTCGTGTCCGACTCTTTGAGACCCCATGGGCTGTGGCCTGCCAGACTCTTCTGTCCATAGGAATTTCCGGGCAAGAATACTGGAATGGATTGCCATTTCCTCCTCCCGGGGATCAGCCGGTGTAGTCTCTGCTAAATCCTGTGTCAAGCCAGCATCAGCAGTCATTTAAGTACCATGTACTCTGTAATTCTGTCCTTTCCTGGAGTTAGAAGCAGCCAAGCATCATATCAGAACATGCAAATACTACGTCTGTCTCTACATGGACTCCAAAGACCCTGAAACTGAGCCACAGCCCAAACTGAAATTATAATTTTTCTATATGGCTGTCCTCCTTCTATGATCTTGACCTGAGTGAATGGCACCACCAACCATACGGCTCTTCAAGCTAGAAATAAAGGTGCTACCCTTTACTATCTCTTCTATTCTAACCCTCATATCTAATTCAACATCAAATTTTATGGACTTTTACCTCCCAAAGATCTCTTGAATCCACCTACTTCTTTTCAGCCTTCCAGCATTATCTCGGATAGTGCTGTTATAATCTCTTAGCTAGCTTATCCTTGTAGCCTATTAACTGATCTTTCTCATTCAGTCTTCCCTTTTTCCAAAATATTCTCCAGATGGCTTTTAGACAAATCCGGTCACACCACTCTTAAAACCTTTCAGTAGCACCCTAATGTTCCAAACACCCCATGATCTAGTTCTGCCTACCTCTCTAGCCTTGCCACCGGCCTTCACCCTCAGAGCCACACTGAGCAACTGTCTTGCAGTCTCTCTTTTGGCTCAGCATGCGTGTCCCCCGCACCTCTTCCAGGAGGTCTTCTCTGAGGTCTAGGTTAGGTGTGTTTTCTGTGCGTTTTCATAAAGGAGTTAGTATTACCATAGCTCTTATCACTCTGAATTGTGAGCACCTGTTTTCTTGCCTGTGTACGACATAAGATTTTCAGTTCCTTAGGCAGGGACTGTTACTGATTATTGTGCACACATACTCATACAATTAAAAAGACTTGCGTAGCTATTGCTCTATATACACGTCCCACCTCCTAGAGAGGCTTCTTGGTTATTACAGCGATTGCTAGTTTTAGTGCAGGGTCTTATATTTTATAAAGAATAGCCACAAGTCCTGTCTCAGATCACCCCAGCAAATGCCCCCAGCCCTGGCACAATGCCACGAAAGAAGGAAGAAGACTCCCCTAGTGGTACAGATAAGAGAATCTGCAGGGCGCATGGGTTCAGTCCCTGTTCTGGGAGGACTTCACATGCTGTGGAGCAACTAAGCCTGAGTGCCACAACTACTGAGCCCATGAGCTGCAACTACTGAAGCCCACAGGCCTAGAGCCCACGCTCCACAACCAGAGAATCCATCGCAATGAGAAGCTCGTGCACCAAAGCAAAGAGTAGCCCCCACCTGCCACAACTAGAGAAAGCTCCCTCGAAGCAACCAAGACCCAGCGCAACCCAACATAAATAAATTTTAAAAATTATTGAAAAGAAGGAGAAAGAAGAAAGGAATGTTACTCTTATTTGCATAAGGAGGAAATATGATTCAAAGATAAGTGACTTGCCGGATGGCAGGTGGTTAGGGATCATTTCCACTGGGGAAATCCCGTAAGTGACAGCTGGGGAGGAGATGCCAAACTCTGGTAGCAGAAAAAGTACACAGATGAGCCTGTCCTAAGGAAAACTATGTGATGAGGAGTGAGATTTAAGACCCCAACTCAGGAGACACTGAAGTTGTTCGGGAGGCCATGAGGGACCTATTCCAGGAGCTTACAACTGCTACTTGGACACAAGGGAGAGGGCGACCTTGTGTTCTAACCATTAGAGTGGATATTATAGTCCTCAAGTGCTGATTTATAGCGTTCTCTAATGGTAGCACACAGGGCTGGGCTGAGCAAGGATCAGATGCAACACGGCAAGCTCAGTAAGCAGCTAAAATCATTGGCCGGGGGAAGTTAGGTACAGGGTGACCTGATTTTTCTAGAGAACAACATGACAGGGTAGGCCAAGCCGAGGGAGGAAATCAAGGATCAGGGAGGACGGGAGAATACAAAACAGGCTAAGCAGCTGCTGCCTGTGAAGGATGAGGTCTGCCTATCTCACACGACAGCATCCCAACTGCATTCCAAGCATCATTCAGAGCCCCCACTCCTTTTTTTTAATGGTATGGCATCTTTTTTATTGGAAGATAATATCTTTACAATGCTGTGCTGGTCTCTTTTGTACAATAAAGCAAATCAGTCATAATTATATGTATATATAGCCCCTCCCCTTGACCCCACCCCCATCCCACCCAGCTAGGTCATCACAGCACACCATGCTAGGCAGAGCCTCCACTCTTGACGAGCAATAAAAGCACTCTGTGTGTGTGTGTGTGTGTGTGTGTGTGTGAGAGAGAGAGAGAGAGAGAGAGAGAGAGAATGTGTGCGTATTTTGTATATTTTAGTGCCAGGACATCAGAGCACATTAGCAACAACAACAACAATGCTGTACACACAGGGAAGAAAAATCTTAGGCAATAAAAGACCTGGCTCCATTAACAAGATTACATCCAGAAAATCCAAGCCATTGATGGATCCATAGTGACAGATGTGCATCTCCATTTGTCTTACCAGTTGTACAGAAAGGAGAAAGAAAAGGACGATACCCAAAACAAAGAGCCACCCACAAATAGCTTTGCCTCTGGGCAGATCACAGGCAGTCAGGAGCTCCTTTGCTGGGACCAGGACTTGTGGCTGCATTAAATCTCCCTAAATGCTGACACAGTGGTTTGAGCGGCTAAACAGATGTTTGCACCCTTGATCGCACCAAGAGTAAATGTGAGGTCTGTGTATCTGGGTTTCACTGCAGAAATTCGCTATGGAATGGCCTAGTGTGGAAAAAATAATTTCTTCTAGGAGAGGGCAAACCAAGGGTTTTACCTAAAGGGTAGAACCGCCACTCCTAAGGGACAGTAATCTCCTCCAGCGACCTCCTTTTTCCTTAGAGTGCATGCACTTACTTTTGGTTGCACTGGGTCTCTGTTGCTGTGTGGGCTGTGTCTGGTTATGCCAAGCTACTCTTGGGCTTCTTCTCTCGGGGCCCCCTCTTGCTGCAGAGCACAGGCTTTAGGCACTCAGGCTTGAGTAGCTGCAGCACACAGGCTCAGTAGTGGTGGCACATGGGTTTCGTTGCTCCGCAGCATGTGGGATCGTCCCAGACCGTGGATTGAACCCATGTTCCCTGCATTGGTAGGCAGATTCTTATCTACTGGACCTCCAGAGAAGTCCCTCTCCCCGGTGTTTTTGAAGTATGGTTGATTTCCAAGGTTTCAGGCATACAGCAAAGTGATTCATTCGTGTATATATATATATATATATATATATATATATATGGTCTATGTGTATTCTTTTTCAGATTCTTTTTCCATTATAGGCTATTACCAGGTATTGAATTTAGTTCCCTGTGCTATACAGTGAACTCTTGTTGCTTGTGTATTTTGTAAATATATATATATATAGTATGTATCTCTTAATCCCAGATCCCTACTTTATCCCCACTACTTTGCCCTTTGGTAACCATGTTTGTTTTCTATGTCTATAAGTCTGTTTCTGTTTTGTAAATTAGTTCCTTTCTGTCATTTTTTAGATTCCACAGAAGACTGATATCATATGCATTTTTAAAAAGATACCTAAGTAGAGAACATAGTATAATGAAGCCCTGGGTTTTTTGTTGTTGTTCTGTTTGTGGGTGTGTGTATGGAATATGACTAAGTAAATCTTAGATGGCATGGCACAGCACCCATAAACACCTGTGCATGTGCATCTCAAATGAATACAGAATTTCTTTTAAGAATCATGCTGTTATCCCACTTAGCCAAACTAACTGTATCATTTGACACCATCTGTATTCAAATTTCATGGGTTGTCTCAAAGTTCTCTTTTCACAATTTACTTGAACAGGATTTAAAGCAGGTCTGTACATTGAGTCTCAGTAGGCCTGTAAGGTTGCTTTTTTTCTATAATATTTCCCTCCCCTTCTTTCCTTCCATGTCATTGATTGATGTTTAAAATATAGATCAGATCAGGTCATTTCCTGCTCAAAATCCTGCAACAACTTCCCTACACAGTTAAAACAAACCCAAGACCCTCATCAAGCCCCAGTCCTGCATGATCTGACCTGCTCACTTCAATGTCCTCTCCATCACTTGCTCCATTCAACCCCAGCCTGTGGCCTTCCTTGAACACACCAAACCTGTTCCCACCTGGGGTTCTGTGCCGGGGGTTCCCACTGCCTGAAATCCTTTACCCTGCCTCACTCCCCCCACCCCCACATCTTGGCAGAACTGGCTGCTTGTCCTTTAGGTCACAGCTCAGCTCGCCACGTCCTCACAGATAGCTGCCTTCCCGGATCACACATTCTAAATGAGTTCTTCTTCCCCCAGGCTGCCCTCTGTCACATCACCCCATTTTCATTTCTTCATGTAGCTTATTACAATCGGAAACTATCTTCTCTTTGTTCACCTGTGTAACAAGACATTAAAGTAGAAATTTCTACCAAAAGACCACGGAAGAACAGATGTGAAATTTCAAAGCTAGATAACCATAGGCAAAATCTATAACGGAGGGCTTCCCTGATAAAGAATACACCTGCCAATGCAGGGGACGTGGGTTTGATCCCGAATCCAAGACAGCTAAGTCTGTGAGCCACAGCTGCTGAAGCCTGCATGCCTAGAGCCGGTGCTCCACAACAAGAGAAGCCAGCACAGTGAGAGAAGCCTGTGCAGCACAACCAGAGAGTGGCCCAGCT
>SJYX01013299.1:152958-176932 GCA_006410675.1 Oreotragus oreotragus | reverse complement strand
CTTCCTGACCTGCATACAGATTTCTCAAGAGGCAGGTTAGGTGGTCTGGTATTCCCATCTCTTTCAGAGTTTTCCACAGTTTATTGTGATCCACACAGTCAAAGGCTTTGGCATAGTCAAGAAAGCAGAAGTAGATGTTTTTCTGGAACTCTCTTGCTTTTTCCATGATCCAGCGGATGCTGGCAATTTAATCTCTGGTTCCTCTGCCTTTTCTAAAACCAGCTTGAACATCATATTAAGAAATTTTGATCTCACAAAGAAAGTGGAACAAATAACAGAAAATTTATTCAAAGTGCATAAATTCCACAAAGAATTATCATTCAGAATATATAGTGATTTCTTACTAAAGGAAAATACACGCAGTCACAAACCAAAGAGAAAATGAACAAAAGATATGAAAAGGAAATCCATAAAGTAGAAAAACCAACTGGCCAATAAACACAGCATAAAAGATGCTCAAAATCATTGAAATACAAGAAAATGCAAATAAAAATCACAACTAGAAACTATTTCACACCAATAAGTTTGATAAATACTAAGCAGTCTTGCAATACCAAATTAATGGGAATGCAAATTAATGGGAATTCTCATTGCTGGTGGTGGGACATAATCCTGGGTATCTACATTGAAGCACAATTTGATGAATTGTAGTGAAGCTGAGTATATAAATGTGTGTCATAAACCAATAGTTTCACTCTTTGGTATATGCTCCAGTGGACTTCTTACATATATGAGCAAGGAAATTTGTACAAGAAAACTTATAGCAACATTTATTGCAAAAACTTGGAGAAAAATCCCCTAAATATTCAACATGAAAAATTATGTTTTCAAACAATAGAATACTATTCATCAGCAACAATGAAAAAGCCCATATATGTGAATCTCACAAATATAATGTTTAAGCAAGCTGTTGTAGAAGACTTGACATAGTATTCCTATCCATATTAAGTTTAAAATAATAAATATATTGTTCAGGGATGCAACCATACAAATATAAGTCCATAAAAATATAAAGAGAGGTTGAATGAATATTTCAGGAGAGGGTGGGTTGTTGAGCAGCATGCTGTCAAAGCAAATTCTGTAAAAAGATTTCAATTCTATCAACAGTATTTAATTTCAGATTGAGAGTAAAATACAAGTATGGTTTTATTCTTTTCATCTTTTTTCTCTCTTATGGATGACTATAAGTGAGTGGATTTTAAAATTTATCCAAGATGATAATCTTTCCCTTTTAATAAGTAAATTTCTTGTCAGTTTTCCTTTTTTTTCTTGTTTCTTTTTTTCCTGCTGTTAGTGCTTCTTTGTTTTTCTCTTTAATTTTTAATTCATCTATCATTCTATTTATTTTTGGCTGTGTCAGTCCTCAGCTGTGGCACATGGGCTCTCTTTTGCAGCACATGGGCTTCAGAGCACAGGCTTAGTTGCCCTGAGGCATGTAGGCACTTAGTCCCCTGACCAAGGATTGAAGCTGAGTCCCCTGTGTTGGAAGACAGATTCCTAATCACTGGACCACCAGGGAAGTCCCTTTAGGGCTTCTTCGGAGTGAAAGAGTTTTCTAAAGACAGATCTGCTTGTTTTTTCTTTGCTCATTTGGAATCAATAGATTCCATTCTTAAATTCTTAGAAAACATTAACATTTTTCTAACCAACTCTTAATTCAACAATTCAGTCTTTCCCCTAAAGATGAAAAAGGACCCTACCATATTTTAACTTACCAGTTAATAAGCCCTTTATTATCCTATTATAAAGTAATTGAGCTATGTATTCATTTATTTTTGTAAGCAAACACTACCAAATAGATTTTTTAAAAACAAAATATTTGATTGACCAATATAATTAATTTATCATTGTCTTTACTCACTGTTATTTCTATTGTCGTTAAGTCGCTCAGTTGTGTCTAACTCTTTGTGACCCCGTGGACTGCAGCACATCAGCCTTCCCTGTCCTTCACTAACTCCTGGAATTTACTCAAACTCATGTCCATTGAATCAGTGATGCCATCCAACCATCTCATCCTTTGTCATCCACTTCTCCTGCCTTCAATCGTTCCCAGCATCAGGGTCTTTAATAATGAGTCAGCTCTTCACATTAGGTGGCTAAAGTATTGGAACTTCAGCATCAGTCTTTCCAATGAACATTCAGGATTGATTTCCTTTAGAACTGACTGGTTTGATCTCCTTGCTGTCCAAGGGATTCTCAAGGGTTTTCTCTAGTACCATAGTTTGAAGGCATCAATTATTTGACATTCAGCCTTCTTTGTGGTCCTACTCTCACATCCATACATGACTACTGGAAAAAACCATAGCTTTGACTAGACAGATCTTTGTCAGGAAAGTGATGTCTCTGCTTTTTAATATGCTGTCTAGGTTAGTGATAGCTTTTCTTCCAAGGAGCAAACATCTTTTAATTTCATGGCTGCAGTCACTGTCCACAGTGATTTTGGAGCCCAAGAAAATAAAGTCTGTCACTGTTTCCATTGTTTCCCCATCTATTTGCCACGAAGTGATGGGACCAGATGCCATGATCTTTGTTTTTTGAATGTTGAGTTTTAAACCAGCTTTTTCATTCTCCTCTTTCATCTTCATCAGGAGGCTCTTTAGTTCTTTGCTTTCTGCCATTAGAGTGGTGTCATCTGCATATCTGAACTTATTGATATTTCTCCCAAAAATCTTGATTGCAGCTTGAGCTTTATCCAGCCCAGCATTTCACGTGATGTATTCTTCAGTTTAATAAGCAGGGTGACAATATATAGCCTTGCCGCACTCCTTTCCAAATTTAAAACCAGTCCATTGTTTCATGTCTGGTCCTAACTGTTGCTTCTTGACCCACATACAGGTTTCTCATGAGACAGGTAAGGTGNATCTCCTTCAGAATGGACTGGTTGGATCTCCTTGCAGTCCAAGGGATTCTCAAGAGTCTTCTCCAACACCATAGTTCAAAAGCATCGATTCTTCAGCACTCTGCCTTCTTCACAGTCCAACTCTCACATCCATACATGACTACTGGAAAAACCATAGCCTTGACTAGACGGACCTTAGTTGGCAAAGTAATGTCTCTGCTTTTGAATATGCTATCTAGGTTGGTCATAACTTTTCTTCCAAGGAGTAAGCATCTTTTAATTTCATGGCTGCAATCACCATCTGCAGTGATTTTGGAGCCCCAAAAATAAAGTCTGACACTGTTTCCACTGTTTCTCCCTCTATTTCCCGAGGTATTTTAAAATAAATATCATCCAAGACTTATCAAAGGGCTCATCCTTAGGTTTCCAAAGTTGTAGATACACAAATAACTGAGTGTCTGCCTTAGAGCTCATTGGAAGTTTCTAGGATGGTTGTACTAGATAGGACAGGATCGCTGCCATGACAACAACCCTCAGATGTGATGGGACCCACACAATGCAGGTTTATTTCCTGCCAGTGAAAAGTCCGATGAGGGAGTTGCTGAGCACCTCTCCTCCAGGCAGTGACTTGGGGATCCAAGCCCTTCCCTGTTGTAATGCTGCCCTCTGTATGATGCAGCCTTCAAGGCTGCTGTGGAAGGAAAGAAAGGGGGAAAAGCACAGCTAATAATCAATCTCTGCTGCTGAGAACTGACACGTTTCATTTCTACTTATGTTCTTTGGGCCAGNCCCTTAGCAACTAAGCCTGTGCACCAGAACTACCAGAGAATGCTCACGCTAGGGCCTGCGAGCTGCAGCTACTGAGCCTGTGTTCTGCAACAAGAGAAGGAACCACAAGGAGAAGCCTGCACACACTCTAACGAGTGGCCCTTGCTTGCCACAACTAGAGAAAACTCACACAAAGCAATGAAGACCCAGTGCAGCCAAGAATAAACGGAATACAGAAAGTGGAAGAGTGTGATTAATACCGTTAGACTTGAGGCTGTGGCAGCCATCTTGGGACAGACGGGAAAATCAGCAGGACTTGAGAGAAGCCACTTCAAGCCCTGGACCTTGTTGAACTTCTGAACGAAGCAACCCTGAATTGCCTTGCTCTGATGTTCTCATTACATGAGATAAATCCTTTACTGCTTCAGCCACTACTATTCGGCTAGCACGTTACTTGCAGCTGAAAGCGTCTAACTCACACGGCATTTAAGCTTTTGCCTTACTCCAAAGGTAAAAATTCTAAACTGAAATTGTTTTGTTACACTAGAATTGTTTTTTTTAAAGAATGAGTTACTTGAAATACCATTATTCCCAAGTTGCAGGAACTGTAGATGAAGTTATAAGAACCTATTACATTTGTTTGTTTAGAGTTTTATATTTTATAACCTCTCAGTTGCCACTTACCCTCCCCAGAGTCAAAAGGGAGTGAAAAATAAGTGTTTTGAATCCAGCTGGAAAAGGAGGAAGGTATCTTTCTCCTCTTCTGATTCCTGGATCTTCTCATATGATATTTCCTCTCAGAGAGAGGTTTGGACTTAAGGTAAGTGGATGGTTGGAGAGGGAGAATTGAGTAGGAAGGGGTGAAGGCAGTGAAATTCAGTTGTTACTTGACTGCAGGATCAAATAAGCGTAATGGGAGAAACATTATCTTAGAAGGGAGAAAACAAGCTTCCTAGAGTTAGCTTGGCTGTTGTCCAGATACACACCCTCTGCCAAATCACACCGCTCTTCTAGGCTTTGGTGCTCTCAGTCACAAAGTGAAGGAGTTGGACTAAGTTATTCCTGGTCACTTCAAGCTCACAAAATGCCATGATTCTAAGTATAGGTAGATTTTCTCGACTTTCGGCTAAAATGTCAACCACGTACCACCGAGTTCTTTATTAGAGGCAAAGACTATCCCGTGAACCGAAAGAACTGGTTATTAAGCGTTTCTGTTTGGCAGGGCCCTCTACCAAGATACGGCTTCCCTGGTAGCTAAGACAGTAAAGCAACTGCCTGCAGTGCAGGAAACCCAGGTTCAGTCCCTGGGTTGGGAAAATCCCCTGGAGAAGGGAATGGCAACCCACTCCAGTATGCTTGCCTGGAGAATTCCATGGACAGGGGAGCCTGGCGGGCTACAGTCTGTAGAATTGTGAAGCACCAGGCACAACTGAGCCACTAACACTTTAACACTCTACCAAGATAAGGATGGGCTTCCCAGGGGCCACTGGGAACCCGTGCCTGCCAGTGCAGGAGATGCAAGAGATGCAGGTTAGACCCCTAGGTAGAGAAGATCCCTGGAGGAAGGCATGGCAACCCACTCCAGTATTCTTGCCTAGAGAATCCCAAGGACAGAGGAGTCAGGCGGGCTACAAGACATAGGGTCATAAAGAGTCAGACATGACTGAAGTGACTTAGCATGCACACACATGCAAGATAAGGAAAGAATTTATCAGTGATATTATGAGACCAGTGTTATGGGCTGAAACGAGTCCCTCTTCCCAACCTGGAGCACCTCAGAACAGCACCTTCCTTGAAAGTAAGGTCCTTACAGATGGAATTAGTTAAGATGAGACTGTACTGAAGAAGGGTGAGCCCTTAGTCCAGTGACTGGTGTCCTTATAAGGGGAGATGTGCACACAGAAAAGGAACACAGACATCTGAAGACACAGACACAGGAAGAATAGCCAGTGACTGCAGAGGCAGCGACTGGGGCAATGCACCTACTAGCCAAGGAAGGCCAAGGATCGCTGGCAAACACCAGGAGCAAAGAAGCCAGGAAGGATTCTCCCCTACAGGTTACTAGAGGCAGCACAACCCTGATGATACCTTGATTCCAGACTTCTAGCCTCCAGAGCTGTGAGACAATAAATTGCTGATGTTTGAAGCCACCCAGTTGTTGGTACATTGTTTTGACAGACCAGGAAACTAAATACAATGACCAAGAGCTAATATTTATTGAATGCTTACCACGTACCAAGAGCTGTGCTAAGTACATGCAGAATTTCTTTTAGTCTTTTCTACAACCGTGGGAAGTTGATGCTATTTTTATCCATGTTTTACAAGTGGGGAATATAATGATTTTAGGAGTTAAGTACATAACTACAATCATTAGGCAAATAGTGAGCTTGGAGCTTTGAGGATCCTTTCTTGTAGACTCTTAAGTGTTAAGGGATTTAATATATTCAAGGCCTCTTGTGAATACTAAACTTCTTCACTACTTGAGTTGTTTTGCCTGTGTATGTTCATCCAACCAAGCAGTATGATAAAGCACCTCAAATGTAACATGTCCAAAATGGTGTTTATTTTCCCCTCCAAACTTCTCCCTGTGTGTGTGTGCACTCACTGGCAGACTCTTTGTGACCCCACAGACTGTAGCCTGCCAGACTCCTCTTCCACGGGATTCTCCAGGCAACAATACTGGAGTGGGTTGCTACTTTCTTCTCCAGGGGATCTTTCTGACTCAGGGACTGGACCCCAATCTCTGGCATCTCCTTCACTGGCAGGCCAATTCTTTACCACTAGTGCCACCTGGGACGCCCCCAAACTTCATCGATTTCCCACTAAAACATCTCCTTCCCACTAAAACATCTCCTTCCCACTCTTCTGCAGTCTTGGTGATGGCTCTGTGCTCAGACCAAAATCCTACGAGTCAGCCTCAGTTTCCCCACTCATCCCCAACACAGGACCTTCCAGCAGGTCCTGTCCCCTCAGGCTATGTATTAAAGCCAATGTGGTCTCACTGACACACTGCCACCACCCTAGTCAATCACCCATATCCTCCTTCTGGGCTCACTGCTGTGGCCTGCCTAATCTCCCTACGAGTAGCTTCCGCTCCTGCTCTCCTGGAGTCCGCTCTCCCCAAATGCCTGTTCACAATTTAAAACAAATCAGAACATATTTCCCTCCTGATTAAAGCTCTCCAAAGGCATCTCTTTCCACCTAGAATAAAATCCAACTATTCCCATGGTCTGCAAGGCTCAGCTAATCTGGCATTTGGCCCCTCTGTGGCCCCATCAGTTACCACTCTCTGGCTGTGCTGCTCATTTTTGTGGTCCTCCAATATTCCTTGGATTTGTTGTTTTCTTCACCTACAAGGTTCTCCTCGGATTTCCATTGGCTCTTTGCTTCCTTCTCATGATTTAGACCCCAAAGACCTTCCTTGACCATATTTAATACTGTCTCTTTGCCCAACCCCACTTCATCCCATTACCCAGTTTCATTTCCTTTAGTCTCTGAAAATTAGCGTATACATTTATTTTTCATTAACTCTCTTGCTTATATTTTGTCTCTCTCCGTTAGAATTTCAACTGTGGATGGGACTTCCCTGGTGGTCCAGTGGCTGAGAAGCTGCCTTCTCATGTAAGGGACACGGATTCAATCCCAGGTCGGGCAACTGAGCCCGTGCCACAGATACTGAGCCCACACGCTCTGGAGCCCAGACTCTGAAACAAGAGAAGCCCACGTGCCACAACAAAGGCCCAGCCCAGCCAAAAAATAGTAAACAAAAACAAATTTTAAAAAAATTAAAAAGGAATTTAAACTGTGGGAGCAGGGGCCTCATCTACTAGGGTCCACTATTCTGATGACCAGAAAGCGTCTGGCACATAACAGGTGCTTCGTGAATGCATGTATGAAACACTAAGGTCCTCAACGTGGGATCCTTGCTCTGGGTGAATTACTAGTGTCTTCTGCTGCTCCCAGGTCAGCACTGTGGCCCAAGCAGGTGTCCATCAAATGCATGCTGGTTGCATGATCAGAGAAAACTTTCTCCTAGCATTTCTGGGTGGTACTAGGACTTCACATTCAGAAATCCATCCCATAGTGTTCTTGAATGAGACTCAGAGTCCTCCTCAGTTTTTCCCTAGAGGAAGTCTCTGCTCGGTGAGACATAGTCATCCTCCACACACAGGTAGGCCTGACCTACCCCAAACTTGGGACATTGCTGTTTTAACCAAACTCACATATGTAAACATTTTCCGGATTTTTAAATTACTTCCAACGCAGAGAATACATGTGGAGGCCCTTGCCAGTCATTCTGCATCTCTTGCCACTTCAAACTGCTTGGGAAAATGAGTTTTTCTGCCACAGGGGACATAGAAGAAAATGAAGGATTTTTTTTTTTTTAATTAAGTCCATATTTAGTGCTCTTCTCAGATGCCTTGCATCCATGTGTAATAAATGGAAGTGGGCTCGTGTTGTTGGAAATGGATTTCTCCATTCCCCTTAGTACTCTGTATTTGCTGGCCCGCTGACTTTAACAGTCCCTCGGAAAGCTGTTCTGAACTCCAGATCCACTAAGGGGAGTGGTGGGGGTGGCCAGGTCCGGCAGCTAGAACTGTGGCAGCAGGTTCCTTGAGCCTCTTGAAAAGTCTGCAGGAGGCAGAGTCTGATGAGAAAAACTCTGAGCTTTAGATGTTGAGTCCTGGGCAGTTGCTGCTCTTCTGAGAGTACGTGATCACACAGGACAGGAAGTCCCCAGTACAGCTGTTTGTATCCTGTCCCTGTCTGCCCACCCCCACTCCTCATCACCATATTCATCCATTCCCATTCTGGCCTGATTACTCCAGGCCAGGAAGGAGGAGGAGGAAAGTGATTTAAAGTAAGTTAAGTAGGCTTGGCATTAGCCTCGAAGAAGGAAGCAGCCGTGTCTATTTTGGGCAATACCATTTCTCAACAAAATTATCCAAACTCCTCTTCCTTCGGTAAAAGGTGCTGGGAAACCAAGCTGACTAAGCAATGTGTTTGCTTAAGGCTCTTTTTGGTTGCAAATAATAAATACCCACTTGAGCTAACGTCAACAAAATAGGAAAATGGATCATATGGATACAATAATATCTCACAGAACCAAGGATCGGGGAGAGGAAACGGGTCTCAGGACAGATCTAAACTAGGAGCCATGGGAAAGTAATGGACCATTTTCTATTTTTCTTTTACTATAGAATCACGTAGACACTCATGTCTGTTTCTCTCTGTACCTCTCTTTGATTCTTCTCTCTTCTGCCATAGACTTTTTGTTTCTGTTTGTTTCTGCTTCTCTCTACATGAGACCATTATTCAGCTCTCAAGTTCATACTTTCTCAGTTCAAGGCACACACAGGAACCCACTGCTCATGAACCACAGGTTCTCAGGAGGAAGAATCTGATTGGCTCAGCTGAGTCAAGTACCAACAGCTGATCCAATCCAATTTCAGCCAGGCGGACATATGTTGCTGTTGTTCGGTCACTCAGTCGTACACAAGTCTTTGTGACCCCATGGATGGCAGCACACCCACAGGGTTCCCTGTCCTTCACTATCTCCTGGAGTTAGATCAAACTCATGTCCATTGAGTTGATGATGCCATCCAACCATCTCATCCTCTGTTGCCCCCTTCTCTTCCTGCCCTCAATCTTTTCCAACATCAGGATATTTTCCAATAAGACGACTCTTCCCATCATGTGGCCAAAGTGTTGGAGCTTCAGCATCGGCCCTTCCAATGAATATTCAGGGTTGATTTCCTTTAGGGTTGACTGGTTTGATCTTGCAGTCCAAGGGACTCTCAAGAGTTCTCTCTAGCACCGCAGTTCAAAAGCATCGATTCTTCAGCACTCAACCTTCTTTATGGTCCAACTGTCACATCCATACACGACTACTGGAAAAACCATAGCTTTCACTATATGGATCTTTATAGGCAAACTGATGTCTCTGCTTTTCAATATGCTGTCTGGGTTTGTCACAGATTTTTTTCTAAGGAGCAAGTGCCTTTTAATTTCATGGCTTCAGTCACCATCTGCAGTGATTTTGGAGCCCAAGAAAATAAAGTCTGTTATTGTTTCCATTTTTTCCCTATCTATTTGCCATGAAGTGATGGGACCGGATGCCAGAATCTTAGTTGTGGACATATACTAACTCATATTGGGAATTCATCCCATGTGTCACTGGGGCCACAGAGGGCTAGGCAGCAATCCCCCAAATACCTAGAGTGTATGATTACCCTTCACTGACAGAGAGCCACTTTTTCTTTGTTGCTGTTCTGTTCCTTTAACTCCAGTGACCTTGGAATATTCAAAAATGACTATAATCTGACTCTTCGTTTATTGCTTTTTTATCTAAGACTGGATCATTGGTTATTAGACTTTTCTAATGAATCCTAAAATTATTTTTTCCAAAGCAGATTTTTTTCCCTCTTCTCTTTGAATGTCTGAACAAGGGTTTTCAAACCCCTAGCTCATCATCAGTCATTCAAACACTGGAAACTAAGGTAGCAGTCCTGGGACCATTAAGTTAGTTAAGGCTAAGGAATAATAGTAATAGTAATCATAATGGGAAGTGGAAAGTAAAGGAGAAGAAATAGATGTTGAAGAGGAGGAGTGAATGTATATTGAATACTTATGATTGCCAGGCATTGTAATAAACATCTTAGGGACCCAGTGACCAATCCTTTCCTCAAGCCAGTTAGAGACACAGGGAGCTCTAACTGTCTTATCCACCCACATTCAGGACCACTGCTCTCCCCCTTCACTCCTGTGGGTGCTTGGCTTGATTACACAAAATATTACTGACTATTTTCATTTACACAAATAGCTTTCATTTATACCTAATCACCACGTAGCACAAAGATGATTATGTGTTGATTAACTTTCCTTTAAGATTAATCTCAACATTAAACTGTTCCCATTATTTTCAGGCTTCCTAGTTTATTGTTTGTACAAAATTGATTGTCTACTCCAACTTAAAAATAATTAGAGGAAATATTATGATACTAGGCTGTAATATAGATGGCACACACACGGGCCCTTCCCAAGCAGCAAAGGATAATTGGATATTTTTTAAAATTAGTCTTAGAATAGCTGGATATCCCTTTGGAAATGGAAAGAATATTAGTGTCATGGAGATATATAGAATGGACTAGTTGCATTTTTAAGATGCTAAATAGAGAAGTGGGCAACAAGTTACTGTGGAAGAATATCAGTACTAACATCAAAGTCATGGTCAGCCTGCTTCCAACAACTAGCTATGATACTTCTGGGAAGTGAGGATGTGGGGTCCTGTAGGGGTAAAATTTGTTGCATGTATACCACTGTAAGTATTAATACGGCCTGATACTTTAGTAACAATAAAAAGTAATGACAATAATACAGAAACAATAGAAACAAGATAGCTAGCATCTATTGAGCTCTTGTGCCATGTAATATCATATTTAATCCTCAGAATAACCCTGAGGGGTTGGTGCTGTCACTGAAGCTCTACTTTGGCCACCTGATGCGAAGAGCAACTCATTGGAAAAGGCCCTGATGCTGGGAAAGATCGAAGGCTGGAGGAGAAGCGGATGACAGAGGACGAGATGGTTGGATGGCATCACGAACTCGGTGGAATGAGTTTGCGCAAACCCCGGAAGACAGTGAAGGAGAGAGAAGCCTGGAGACCTACAGTCCATGAGGTCACAAAGAGTCAGACACGACTTGGGGGCTGAACAAGAACAACAGCAACAGACTCGTGTTGTCACTGTCCTGAGTTTTCCGGAAGAGGAAAGAAAAGTTGGGAGACGCTAAAAACCCACCATGTTGGTAATTCATAGCTAGTCTGGATCTGAATCCAGGTCTGTCGGGCGTCAAAACTTACAATCTTTCCTGTTCTTCTAGGCTGTCTCCAAGATCGCTAATCTCCAAGAATCTCAGCTTCCTCGTTTGTAAAGTTGGATAATACCATTTTTACTTAAAACACAATATCTTGATGAGAGTCACAGGGTCACACACCTGTGTTGCACACCCAGCAGGACTCAGGGCAGAGTTGCTACATGACGGATGATACTGTTGTTGCAGTTAGGGCACTCACTGAAGAGAGACGAGCAATTGCCTTTTATAATATCATCATCGTGCTGAGTCTCAGGCACAAACCTGGAAGCACTTTTTAAATACTAGAAAATGTAAACTTGTTAACAGGCTCACAAAGTTTACCTGTTTTCCTTGGGAAATACAGGCAATCCTGCCTTCCTTCTCTCCTTTTCTCCCTCTTTAGTTCTTCCTCTGCTGTCTTTCGATCCTGCAACAACTTCAACACCCTTTGCACTCCTGCCTAGTTGGGGAAAGCATTAACCAGGGAGCCCAGGAGCGCTTGTGTTTTAATCAGTCACCTGTGATTCACTGAGACATGGCTTTGTCACCCTGAAGACAGACGGAAACCTGAGAGCGAGTTGCACACGCAGCAGTGGCTCAGGGCAGAGTTGCTACATGACAGATGATTCTGTTGTTCCAGTTAGGGCACTCACTGGAGAGAGATGAGCAATTTCCTTTTATATCATCTCCGTGCTGAGCCTTAGGCACAAACCTGGAATTCTCTTAGAGGAAATTGGACATCTGCCCTTGATGGGGTAATACAGATAAGGCATAGCATCTGTGACCAGAAGATTAAGATCTGAGTCCCAACTGTGCTACTCTTTGCTGTGTGACCTTGGGGAAGTCATTTAATCTCTCTGAGCCTCCATTTTCTCATCTCTAAAAAGAGGCTAGTGGTAACAACATTGTGTTGGAGACATGTATATTAAATGAAGCAATAGATACTTTGTAAACAGTGATCTTATGATTAATCACAACTTAGTTGTGATTATAATTATATATTTTCCAGCAGTGAGGAGAGGATAGGTGAAGGGCAGTGCCCTGAGACTCTCCCTCATGGCTAGCATCTGCATAGGGTTCCGCTGGCATTTATAGTCTTTTATTTTTATTATTAGAAAAACAAGCCCAGGTGTCTCTTAGACCTTGCAGCATGGACGCCTGCGCCTGAGACAAAGGCAGTGGTGAGCATGGGCAGATGGGCTAACTTCCAGGGACTGGGCTTTGGGGGGATGAGCCATTTCCTACAGGAAGAGCAATAATGGCTCAGGAAAGTAAATGAAGAAGGGAGAGGCAAATATCCATTATACACAGTTAGCAATCACCCCACAGCCCTGACCCCCATGGATTCCAGCACCCACAAAGCTATTGCCTTTCCTACCTCTGTCTCTAACTGCCCAGATACTCCTAGCCTGACTTTGAGGAGGCAAGGATGCTGGAGAAGGAAGATATCTTGTGAGGTTTGCCCCAGGACCCTGCATCCCCTCATTGTCAGAGCAAGCTCGGCTCTATCACATCCTTAGACAGAGCAATGGCCACACCCCCATGGAGAAAGGAGTGTGATCCTTGAAGCTTGGTGTTAGAGAACAGGGGATCATTCAAGTTCTGCCACAAAAGTGCTGTGACTTCAGCAGTTCACTTAATCTCTAAGCTATATTCTCAGGCAAATAGAGATGTTAACATTTGTTCTGAATTCCTCATGTTGTTGATATGAGGATCAAATTAAAAAACAAAACAAAGAGATCATGGGAACAAAAAGGTCTGTTTAAGTGTTTATTTTTATTATTTTTTAAACATTTTGTTTATTTATTCATGTAGAGCTGCGCTGGGCCTTCGTTGCTGCCCTTGGGCTTCCTCCGGTTGCAGTGAGTGGGGGCTACTCTGTTGCAGTGCACGGACTTCTCACTTAAGTGCCTTCTCTTGCTACAAAGCACAGGCTCGAGGGCTCAGGCTGCAGTCGTTGTGGCACACAGGCTTAGCTGGCCTGCAGCAGATGGAATCTTCCTGGACCAGGGATGGAACCCACGTCCCTGGCATTGGCTGCCAAATTCTTAACCACTGGACCACCAGGGAAGTCCTAAATGTTTATTTTTATGGGAACAATGAAGCAGTTAAAAGCAATAGGCTAGGTGAACACCTCGCAACATGGATGGATCTTAAATACCTGGCCCTAAATAGAAAATGCAAGAAGTATAATGAGCTCTCTAACACAATGCCAGTCACATAAATTTAAAGCATATGCTCACTAAAAATAATAAAATATATGCTCACAAAACAGTCATTCACATTTTTTCAAAAATTCAGCCCTAAACAAATTAGAACAGTAATAAGACTAAGGAATGGGGATAAAATGAATGAATGAATGGCAAGGGTGTGCATGGACCAATGGTGGTAGTATTCCATGAGCTGAGGAGTAGATTAATCCAATCCCATGTACCTAAAATTAACACACACACACACAAAGTGTTATTATTAATGTGTCAACTGTGGGAAGTAAGAGAGGAGTATCAACAATATTTTCTTCTGCGATGTGGTCATTCATTCAGTTAAACATCTCCAGCAGGCCAAACTATGCCAGCTGCTAGAATTATAGAGCTTTAAAAAAATAAGTCCCATCCTCACATCTGCTGTTTACAGAAAAGGAAACAAATGATTACAGTATGAGTGATGGTTTCTGACAGAGATGAGGATGAGGGGACCCAGAGAGAAGGCCTTCACCTAGCTTGGGCCGAGTGAGTGGGCCAGGGCAGCGAAGGCTAGAAGAGGGGTGCTTGGGCTGTACTGGAAGGATAAAAGGTGGGAACAGAGACTTCAGGTATAGGAAATGGCAGGTTCAGTGCCATCGAGGCTTAAAAGAGTGAGAACAAGGGCCCCCACAGAGCTGAGGCTGGGGACACAGGCTAGACGCTGCTCTGAAGAGCCTCTCAGAACAGGATGGGGAGTCTAGATTCTCCGTAAACTCATGGGTGCCAATGTGGCTTTACACAGGAGAATATCACACTCAGAGATGCATTTTTAATAACTTCTCTGGACACAGAAATTTTCTATGAGGGAAGCTTGAAGGTGAGGAGACCACTTAAGGGGTTGTGGAAACATTGGAAGCCTGATCTAAAGCAGCAGCCGTGGGATGGAAAGAAAAAGCCAGTCTCCTCTGACCACCTCTGACCAATTCTCTATCTGACGTCCAGCTGGACACCAAGCCACGTGATCCTGGATTCTCCCTCCCTCTTCCTATCTCACGTCCTTGGTCTCCCTTCTCCATCTCAATGGCCACCTCTTTAGTTCCAAGCTTCTTTTCGGACCCCAAGTTCAGGTGATCATGTCCTTCTCCAGAACAGGAAATCCAGGAGGAGGCAGGCTTGGGCAAGACAATGAATTCAGTTTTGGAGAGGCTGAGTTTAACTTTCAGTAGCTTGTACACACAGGAATGCAACTCAGGAGAGGCTGCCGAAGTCCAACTCCAGTGGCCAGGGATTCAATCTGAAGAGATGGACGGTGTTGGCGAATGAGACAGCCTTTCATTGTTCTATGGACTGCCTGTTTATTCCAAGTTTAAGATTCTCTTTTATACTTTTACAAAAACATTAGGCCAGAGGTTTGACATTTTCAGTTCCCCCTCTCCATAAATCATTGTTGCTCCTCAAACAGAGTTCCTGCTTCAGTGATTCTCTCTGAATCAACTTCTCATCTATTATCTACCTCCTCTAAGGTGTCCTATAGTTAACTTGTGATTACATTGTAACTTATGCTACATTCCTCAGTTTACTACTTATCTTCCTAAATCCTGTTTGCCCCTAACATCCTGAGCTCACTATCTCTTAAAAAGGCTTCTAGCTATTAGTTCAGTTCAGTTTGCGACCCCATGAGTTGCAGCACGCCAGGCCTCCCTGTCCATCACCATCTCCCGGAGTTCACTCAGACTCACGTCCATCGAGTCCATGATGCCATCCAGCCATCTCATCCTCGGTCGTCCCCTTCTCCTCCTGCCCCCAATCCCTCCCAGCATCAGTTTTTTCCAATGAGTCAACTCTTTGCATGAGGTGGCCAAAGTACTGAAGTTTCAGCTTTAGCATCATTCCTTCCAAAGAAATCCCAGGGCTGATCTCCTTCAGAATGGACTGGTTGGATCTCCTTGCAGTCCAAGGGACTCTCAAGAGTCTTCTTCAATACCACAGTTCAAAAGCGTCAATTCTTCGGCAGTCAGCTTTCTTCTCAGTCCAACTCTCACATCCATACATGACTACTAGTAAAACCATAGCCTTGACTAAATGGACCGTAGTTGGCAAAGTAATGTCTCTGCTTTTGAATATGCTATCCAGGTTGGTCATAACTTTTCTTCCAAGGAGTAAGCGTCTTTTAATTTCATGGCTGCAGTCACCATCTGCAGTGATTTTGGAGCCCAAAAAAATAAAGTCTGACACTGTTTCCACTGTTTCCCCATCTATTTCCCATGAAGTGATGGGACCGGATGCCATGATCTTCATTTTCTGAATGTTGAGCTTTAAGCCAACTTTTTCACTCTCCTCTTTCACNGTGAAGATCTTTTTTGTACAGTTCTTCTGTGTATTCTTGCCACCTCTTCTTAATATCTTCTGCTTCTGTTAGGTCCATACCATTTCTGTCCTTTATTGAGCCCATCTTTGCATGAAATATTCCCTTGGTTATCTCTAATTTTCTTGAAGAGATTTCTAGTCTTTCCCATTTTGTTGTTTTCCTCTATTTCTTTGCATTGATCGCTGAAGAAGGCTTTCTTATCTCTTCTTGCTATTCTTTGGAACTCTGCATTCAGATGCTTATATCTTTCCTTTTCTCCTTTGCTTTTCGCTTCTCTTCTTTTCACAGCTATTTGTAAGGCCTCCCCAGACTTCTAGCTATAGTGTCTTTAAAAATTCTTAACTTCTATAAGCTATAGTAAAACATGCTAACTTTACAACATTCCTTAAATCTTTAACTTCTAACTATTTAGTTATTTCTAAATCTAAATTCAGTAAACTCCTTTGCCATAAACATTCTCCTTGCAAATAGGCTTCAGATATCAATCTCTCCCATGACCTCAAGCTGTGGCCTATGTGCTCATCCTGGAATACTTTTTCGTAAAAGTCCTTGAACAAATGTCAATGATTAACTTTATGAATTATTTTCAGAGCAATGTTGCAGAAGGCTTTGTGCCTTCCCATGCTCCTCTCAAGAACAATAAGCACCTTAATATTCCTTTACAGTCAACTCAGCCGAGGAAAGGAAAAGACAAGTCAGAATTACAAGGCCTAACTCCTTCATCCCGGGATCCGTGCCTGCGGAATGAGGAGAGGGAGCTGGGGACCGTGTCTCCATTTTGTCAGTAATGCCTAATGCGGCTCCCGACAAGCGGCCCTGAGTTGGAAATATCCACATTTGGCAGCACTGAAATGCGAAGCCCCTTGTGGAGATGATACATCAGGGAGAACTTAGAGCTGAAAGAAGAAGAGGGCCAAGAACAGACCTTTCATTTAAGGGATGGGTGGGGAATAGAGACTGTGAAAAAAGGAAAGAAGAGAGACCAGAGGAGATGAGATTAAAAGTGAGTGGTGGGGCTCTGTCATCCCTTTCTCCTACCCCTGCCATCTTTCCCAGCATCAGAGTCTTTTCCAATAAGTCAGTTCTTCACATCAGGTGGCCAAAGTATTGGAGCTTCAACTTCAGCATCAGTCCTTCTAATGAATATTCAGGACTGATTTCCTTTAGGATTGACTGGTTGGATCTCCTTGCAGTCTAAGGGACTCTCAAGAGTCTTCTCCAACAACATAGTTCGAAAGCATCAGTTCTTTGGTGCTCAGCTTTCTTTACAGTCCAGCTCTTACATCTGTACATGACTACTGGAAGATGCAAGAAAGATGGGAAAACTGATGCTAGGGAATCCCAGAGAAGGTGATGAGGGCAGAGCAAGGACACAGCTGAAAGGGCCCATATGGACTGACGAAGGGACACCTTTACCCCTGGATGCAATGAATTTTCCATCTTTCCTGAAATAGTAATGTGTACACAGTTTTCTGCTCCCTGTAAAATAAGACTGGTAGCTGTTAATGAGATTACTCTAAATTTTGATGACTTCTCCATTTTCTCTTTCCCCGACTTCCTCCAACAATGGCAAGAATGCTGAGGTGGGTGCCTGAGAAGCAGGAAGAAGGGCCAGGAGCCAGTAGAGTGGGGAATGGGAAAGGGAAGCAGCGTAATGGGACACAGAGAGGCGTCAACATTCCTTCTAATCGCCAATTTAATGCCTCTGCTGAACCAGACAGGCACAGAGAAACTGTCCTGGCTTCCCCACTGTTTAAACCTGTTCTTACTTCCCCCTCCTCCCAACTCCAGATCCACCCCTCAGTGTTTAACTTCCCCACTGTTCTTTCATTGCTGGCTCCTGATGCTTTGCTCCGCCTCCAGAGTTTTGCCTTGTATTCAATACTTTGACACTCCAGAGGGCTTTTGTCTATCTTAGGCAAAGGGATCTGAGGTGGTTAACTAAGATATATTGAATATAACAAGATTTTTAAAATACTTAGATCACGAATCAAAAGAAAAAGCAAAATTAGAATAGGATAAATTCAAGGCAAGGTGAAAATGCCCAAAATACATTCCATAAGTTTCTTTTACTGTAAATGATCATAGATTGAGGACTTCCCTGGTGGTCCAGTGGTTAAGAATCCGCCTGCCAATGCAGAGGACATGGGTTCAGTCCCTGGTTGAGGAACTAAGATCCTACATGCTGCGGGGCAACTAAGCCCATGTATCGTAACTACTGAGCCCACGCTCTAGAGCCCAGGCTTTGCAACAAGAGAAGCCGCTGCAACAAGAAGTTCGCACATCTCAGCCAGAGTGGACCCCATTCTCTGCAACTAGAGGAAGCCTGTGTGCAGTAATGATGACCAAATGCAGCCTAAATAAATAAAATAAAAACGATCTTAGGTTGGCCTCCTAACAGCCAATATAAGGCAACAGGAGAAGGTATGCAATTTACTGTGCTTTTAAGTAAAAACAAATGTATTAAAATCAAGAATAAAGGGAATCCAAAACAAAAGAGGGGCAAAGGGAATCTCCAAGATGAAAGTTAGGACAGTTCCAGAGTACTAGCCATCAGAGAGAATGTTGTAGGAACTGTCTCCATCAGAGGAAACCTGGTAAGTTTGAAAGTGTTAAAGAGTTTAGACAATTAAAGGAATGTTTGGCATGAAATAATGATAAATCCTTAGAAATTAAGCATAAAGACATGGTAATAATTATCCTCAGCATAAACAAATAAAACAGTGTAAGAAAGAAAGACTAATACTGCTGCTACAAATAGCATTTCTGTGGTCCTAATTATGTAACCATGAAATATCAATATAATGTTGATCACATCTATGCCGTAATGAGAGAAGAAGAAAGTCATTGTGAGAGATAATAATGTTTATAGCTTTAATTTGCTAGTTTGGGTATAATTGTATTTCTCACTATAAAAATGAAAAAAGTAGGAAATTGATAACACCTCAAACAACAAAAAAAATCAGGAAGTAGAAGTTTAAGCTTGTTATTTAGAGATATGAAAGTTTTTGTAACAACAACAACAAAAATAGCTTACAAAATTAGGGGCTGGAGATCCACTTCCAAGACGGCTCATTCACACGACTGGCAGGTTCTTGTTGGAAGATGGAGAATGGAGGCCTTGGTCCCTTACCACACAGACCTCTTCTTAGGGCTGATTAAGTGTCCTCATAACAAGCAGCCAAATTCCCCCTGAGTGGGCAGGACGGGGTGCAAGACGCAGTACCTGGTGATGATCTAGCTTCAGAAGTCACACTTCATGTTTGGGAGTTCATGTACACCCATGACGGATTCATGTCAATGTATGCCAAAACTAATACAGTACTGTAAAGTAAAAAAAAGTAAAAAAAAAAAAAAAGAAGTCACACTCCGTCATTTCAGATGACTCCTACTGGTCACACACGATGACGCTACTCAGTGGGGGCAGTGACTATAGAGAGACAGGAATTACCAGGTGGCCCGGTGGTAAATAATCCGCCTGCCACTGCAGGAGATGCAGGTTCAATCCCTGGGTTGGGAAGATTCCCTGAAGGAGGAAATGGCAACCACACTCTCGTATTCTTGCCTGGAGAATCCCGTGGACAGAGGAGCATGTCAGGCTACAGTTCATGGGGTTGCAAAAGAGTTGGACATGACTGAGCAACGGAGCACACACACAAGGATTATTGACTGGTCACACACGATGACGCTACTCAGTGGGGGCAGTGACTATAGAGAGACAGGAATTACCAGGTGGCCCGGTGGTAAATAATCCGCCTGCCACTGCAGGAGATGCAGGTTCAATCCCTGGGTTGGGAAGATTCCCTGAAGGAGGAAATGGCAACCACACTCTCGTATTCTTGCCTGGAGAATCCCGTGGACAGAGGAGCATGTCAGGCTACAGTTCATGGGGTTGCAAAAGAGTTGGACATGACTGAGCAACGGAGCACACACACAAGGATTATTGAAGGCTGCTACACAAGTATCCAAAAAGTATTATACAAACTTGCTAATAAAGTAAACCACATTCTTAACATTCTTATGATAAGGACATCGTTAGGCAAGTGGCATAGCAGAGCAGTCCTGTTCTAAAAAGCTAGCCAACCAAAGGCCAAAATGATAGGCGCCAGCACCCAGCTCCCTGAAGGTCTCTGTAGGTCTGACTTATCTGTAGATAAGACAGGGAATCCAGAGGGAATGCATATCTTTCGCCTCCATTGATGCTATTTTTTGCAACCGAGCATTTGGTAAATGTAGAGCTGCAGGAAGCTCAATGTTACGCTATTTGACAAGTACATGGAGTTCAGCTCCTCCCTGCTACCAATTAAGAGCAGATCCACAGTCTTTAATAGGCTGAGCGGGAGATGGGCTGTCATCCACCTGGGAAAGTTCAGGAGCCTGGCTGGGACACATGAGTGGTTAGAAGGACAGCCTCTTGGATGTAATATCTTCCTCCCTGCAGATACCCTTGGCATTTAGGACATCCCAGCTTTAAATCCATACCCCTCCTTTATGCCCAAGAGAAGAAAAATGATTTGTTTCCTCTTCTAAAATTCTGTTTTTAAAAATGTGTTTATTTAAAGAAATTATATCTTAGTTTGGCTATCCTGGGTCTTCTTTGCTGCCCAGGCTTTTCTCTAGTTGCAGTGAGTGGGCTTCTTACTGTTCTGTAGTTGCAGCTCCCAGGTGCTAGAGCGCAGGCTCAGCAGCTGCGGCTCATGGGCTTAATTGCTCCGTGGCACGTGGGATCTTCCCATACCAGGAATCGAACTCGTGTCTCCTGCATTGGCAGAGGGATTCTTTACCACTGAGTCACCAGGGAAGCCCCATCTCTTTTAAAGTTCTATCAACCCTCAAAGTCCAGTTCAAAGCACCCAGTCCATCAAGGCTTCTTCACTCCCTCCATACCTGCTATTCTACCTTCTCCCAGAGAGCGCTCAGGCCTCTCAGACTGCTCCCTATACAAGGCATGGTTAATAGGTGAACGTAGTGACTCCAACAACTCCACCGTCTCTTTCAGGTACAGGACGCACCTCATCCAGGCTTGTAACTTCCTAGGCCTCAGGTCTGTTCACAAGAAGCCCTTGGCACTTTTGCACCTACAAAGTGTGCCTTCAGAACTGGATGATTCCAGGGGTACAGGGATGCCCACAAAGAACAGCCATGATTTTGTGTGTTTGTTCAGACAGTTCTTCCCCCTAAGGAAAAGAACAGTTTTCATCAGAATCTCATGGCCCCAGGAGGTTATGAACCCTTGTCAGAGGACACAAACCAGAGGGCGTGCAAGGTTACTGATTTGGACCACAGAGTGTTTGGAGGAGGAAGGGAACAATATTTAAAAGTAAGAGGATTCTACACAAAAATAAAGATTTATAGCTATACAAATAAAAAACAGACCCCCAAAAATGGAAAAGGAGGCAACACTGAGCCCACATTCCCTGGTGGCAAGAATTGGCAAGTTCTTCCCCCTAAGGAAAAGAACAGTTTTCATCAGAATCTCATGGCCCCAGGAGGTTATGAATCCTTGTCAGAGGACACAAACCAGAGGACGTGCAAGGTTATTGATTTGGACCACAGAGTGTTAAAGATTTATAGCTATACAAATAAAAAAACAGACCCCCAAAAATGGAAAAGGAGGCAACACTGAGCCCACATTCCCTGGTGGCAAGAATTGGCTAGTTCGGAGCAGAGCTGCTCTTCTGATGGGACACAGGCTCCCCACAGTCCCCACCAGACCAATTTCTTTTGGATGATTCTGCCTTCTTGACCCTGGTTTAGATTTTTTGTTGTAGATCTTCAAAAACTGGTGACTGTTTCTCTCCCAGCAGTCGATTTTACTGGTTTCAGGCCACTGCTGGCCATTTTAGGAACTCTCTGCACCCCAGAGCCACATCTCACAGGGGAGCTCACCCTTAGGCAGGCTGTTCTTTCCATAGCTGACACCTCCTTGCCAGGAAGGGACCATCTCCCAGCAGTCGATTTTACTGGTTTCAGGCCACTGCTGGCCATTTTAGGAACTCTCTGCACCCCAGAGCCACATCTCACAGGGGAGCTCACCCTTAGGCAGGCTGTTCTTTCCATAGCTGACACCTCCTTGCCAGGAAGGGACCTATCAGAGCTGACACTCCTGCCTGACTCCGCCCCCCATTCCTGATTGGCGGCTGAGCTGAAACAGCTGGCCGTGTCCTTCCTCCCTCCCTCTCCTCCCACCCCAAGCCACTCAACCCATCAAGCGAGTGTGCCTCAGTTTCTTCAGACCTTGTGGACATGTGTACAAGGGAAGGACATTAACAACCTCATTTTACTAGATAAGAGAGCTTTTTAGAAAAATAGTTTTATTTAGTTATTGTTTCAGCTGTGCTGGTTCTTTGTTGTGGCATGCATGCATTTCATTGCAGTGCCTTTTCTTGTTGCAGACCATGGGCTCTGGGACATGGGCTCAGCTGTGGCTCGAGGGCTGTAGAATCGGGGCTCAGTAGCTGTGGCACAGAGGCTTAGCAGCTCGCAGCATGTGAGATCCTCTCAGACCAGGGATAGAACCGGTGTCCCCTGCATTGCAAGGTGGACTCTTAACCACTGGACATCAGAGAAGTCCTACATATGAGAGCTTTAATAGGTAGTGAAGGTGATCCTTTGTTCTCCACTGGTCTACACAGTTGCGTATTTTCTCTTTAGACTGTGTATCCAGGAACCACAGTGCTCTACACTGTGACCTTAGGCAAATCATTTAATCTCTCTTGTGCCTCAGTTTCCTGGGCTGTAGGAAGAGGATAAGACTATTGTCACCTTCAATGAGATGTTTAGAATACACCAGATAATCCATTTTTTACTTAATATTCAGGACACAATAGGAACGCAGTAATTGTAATCTATTATTGATATAATTTCTGATCTCATTACTAAAAATTAAACCAAACAAAAGTAAGAAAGCCAATAACAAAATAGACGAATGCAGTTTTCCTTGGCTGGAGCACTCCTCTTCTTCCTTTCGATGGCCTCTGAAATGGTCCCAGGAAACCCCAGGCATTCACTCCCAGGGGTCCTCCAGTTCAGTTCGGTCACTCAGTCGTGTCTGACTCTTTGCAACCCCATGGACTGCAGCACGTCAGGCTTCCCTGTCCATCACCAGCTCTCAGAGCTTGCTCAAACTCATGTCCATCACGTTGGTGATGCCATCAACAATCTCATCTTCTGTCATCCCCTTCTCCTCCTGCCTTCAATATTTCCCAGCATCAGAGTCTTTTCCAATGAGTCTGTTCTTCTAACTCACTGGTGTGTTCTATTGAATACACCAATATGGTGTATTCTATTGAATCAGTGGTCAAAGTATTGGAGTTTCAGCTTCAACATCAGTCCTTCCAATGAATATTCAGGACTGATTTCCTTTAGGATGAACTGGTTGGATCTCCTTGTAGTCCAAGGGACTCTCAAGAGTCTTCTCCAACACCACAGTTTAAAAGCATCAATTCTTCAGCATTCAGCTTTCTTTATAGCCCAACTCTCACAACATGACTACTGGAAAACCATAGCTTTGACTAGACGGACATTTGTTGGTACAGTAATGTCCCTGCTTTTTAATATGCTGTCTAGGTTGGTCATGGCTTTCTTCCAAGGAGCAAGCATCTTTTAATTTCATGGCTGCAATCACCATCTGCAGTGATTTTGGAGCCCAGAAAAATAAAGTCAGCCACTGTTTCCACTGTTTCCCCATCTATTTGCCAGGGAGTGATGGGACCAGTGATGTTCAAGTGATGTTCAAGTTGGTTTTAGAAAAGGCAGAGGAACCAGAGATCAAATTGCCAACATCCACTGGATCATGGAAAAAGCAAGAGAGTTCCAGAAAAATGTCTGCTTTATTGACTATGCCAAAGCCTTTGACTGTGTGGATCACAATAAACTGTGGAAAATTCTGAAAGAGATGGGAATACCAGACCACCTAACCTGCCTCTTGAGAAATCTCTATGCAGGTCAGGAAGTAACAGA
>SJYX01013299.1:117490-147190 GCA_006410675.1 Oreotragus oreotragus | reverse complement strand
TCTCTCTCTCTCTCTCTCTCTCTCTCTCTCTCTCTCTCTCTCTCTCTCTCTCTCTCTGCTGTTTTAATGTCCTCCACCAACCTGGTGCTAGAGTTAGACACCTGAAAATTACCATAGATTCCTCTCTCTTTCCTACTCTTCAGCAATGCCACATTCTGTTGGCAATCCCTCCTAAATTTCTCTCCATCTCTCACCTTTTCTACTACCCCTGTCATGAATTCAATAATTCACTCATTTAGCAAATACTGATACCTACTATATGCTAGGTACTGCAATAAATACTATGGATATAGCAGTGATCAAAACAAGCACATCCCTGCCTTCAAGGAAGTTTCATTCTCCTGGAAGAAGACAGGACATAAACAGATAAGTACAAGATACCCTGTGGTAGATGGAAACAAAGAAACAAACATGGAAGTGGGATAGGGAGAAAAGGACTGTTTTAAGTAAACTAAGGGTCTTCATTCAATTCAAATGATGATTGGACCTGCTGTTGTGAACAAGAATCCCATAGAAGAGATGGAGTAGTCCTCAGAGTCAGCAAAAGAGTCTGAAATACAGTACTTGGGTGCAATCTCAAAAACAACAGAAGGATCTCAGTTCATTTCCAAGGCAAACCATTCAAATCACAGTAATCCAAGTCTATGCTCCAACCACCGATGCTGAAGAAACTGAAATTGACTGTTTCTATGAAAACCTATAACACCTTCTAGAACGTGCACCAAAAAAGATGTCCTTTTCATTATAGGGAATTGGAAGGCAAAATTATGAAGTCCAGAGATACCCAGAATAACAGGCAAGTTTGGCCCTAGAGTACAAAATGAAGCAGAGCATAGGTTAATAGAGTTTTGTCAAGAGAACATGCCGGTCATAGCAAGCACCCTTTTCCAACAACCCAAAAACAACTCTACATATGGTCATCACCAGATGGTCAATATCATACAGTCAAAGCTATGATTTTTCCAGTAATCATGTCCAATTCTCAGATATGAGAATTGGACCATAAAGAAGGCTGAGAGCCAAAGAATTGATTCTTCTGAATTGTGGTGCTGGAGAAGCCTCTTGAGAATCCCCTGTACTGCAAGGAAATCAAACCAGTCAATCCTAAAGGAAATCAACCCTGAATGTTCATTGGAAGGACTGTTGCTGAAGCTGAAGCTTTGCCCACCTAATGCGAAGGGCCAACTCATTGGAAAAGACATTGATGCTGGGAAAGATTGAAGGCAAAAGGAGAAAAGGGTGGCGGGGGGATAAAATGGTTAGATAGCATCACTGACTCAATGGACACGAAACTAAGTAAACTCCAGGAGATAGTGGAAGACAGTCCATGGGGCTGCAAAGACTCAGATATGACTTAGCAACTGAACAACAATGCTTCATTGGAAAGGAGACCTTAAGCAAAGGCTTAAAGCAGGTAAGGGAGTGAACCTTGTGAACATCTAGAGAAAGATCATTCCAGACAGGAAAGGGAAGGTGCAAAGGCCCTGAGGTCAGTGTGACAGGCATGTTCAAGGATCAGCTAGTAGTCGGGGTGGCTGAGCCAGGAGAGACTGAGTGGGAGGTGAGGTCACAGAGCTAATGGGTCAGTCTGGGGGCCTGATGCTTCATTTGTAATGGCTTTGGTCTTTAGTCAGAGTGCAATGGGAAACCTTAACTGAAATTCATTTTTCACCTGCCTCCCTGCAATGGCCTTCTGTCTGGCCTCTCTGACTCCAGTCTTCACTGGTCAGTGCTGCCAGAGTCAGCTTTTTAAGGCTCATCACTCCCATTCTTAACACTTTCAGCAGGCCCCCACTGTTGCCAGAAAATATGTTTTCTTGTTGAATTTTTTAAACTTTGTCATTCAGGTTTAAATACACCTCTCTCATCTTCCTACAGTGTGGTCCAAGGAGCATGCCCTGCCCTCACCCAGCTGAAACCCATTCAAATTCCTGGGTGGGGCCCCACCTCTCACCCTGTATTTGTTTCAGCTGTTCCTTCTGCTTACCGTGTTCAAGCCTTTCCCTTCCATCTCTTCTGACCACCCAAGTGCTTCCCTAACCACCTGGAGGTGGGGAAGGGCCAGGAGGCTCCCATCGTGTGTGTGCCTCTGCCACAGCCCTGTCTCACTGTTTTCTCATGGCTCATTCATCTGTCTGAGCTAGAGAGTGCTTTGAAGACTAGTGTCTTTTTCAACTCAGTATCTCTAGTGCTCAATGCAATTCCTTGCACGTAGTAGCCGCTCAATTAAATTTTAGTTTTAAAATGAATGTGTGTGCCTCTGCCACAGCCCTGTCTCACTGTTTTCTCATGGCTCATTCATCTGTCTGAGCTAGAGAGTGCTTTGAAGACTAGTGTCTTTTTCAACTCAGTATCTCTAGTGCTCAGTGCAATTCCTTGCACGTAGTAGCCGCTCAATTAAATTTTAGTTTTAAAATGATCTCTTTCCTTCCCTCTTCAATCCCAACCCATTAAGCTAGAATTAATCTCTCCTCTGCTCTTAAGCACCTTCTTGCATTCGATTTTTAGCAGTCATCACAGTCCAACCTTCATTAGTTTTGTGTGTTATAGCCCCTCCTGGATTATAAACTAACTGTCCAGGATCATTGGAATTAATTTTGGTAACCACATTCCATTCTCATCCCCTCACTACCTGGAATGATGCCTCTCACAGGGAGATTCTAATAAAATTAAGAGCATGGGCTTTTGGATTGAACTGACATTTGATTCTCAGTTTCAAGGTCTGTGAGGCCTTGTCCGGCCACACTTTGTCCATCCTTTTTTGGAAAAAGAGGATGAGGATGGTGATGCCTGCAGGGCTTGTCTGCTCATCAAGGGCTCAACAAAGGCAGCTGTGATCATTAGAGGCCCTGTGCAGAATTTCTCAAGTTTGTGTGAAGTTCAGCCCTCATCCCCACCCCACCCTTTAGAAAATATTTATTTAATCGTTGATTTGGCTGTGCTGGGTCTCAGTATGGCACGCAGGATCTTTAGTTGTGGCATATGGGATCTAGTTCCCTGATCAGGGATAGAACTCAGGGCCCCTGCATTGAGTCTTCACCACTGGACCACCAGGGAAGTCCTACTCAGCCCCTTTTATTCCTTTTTTTTCCCTTGGCTGTGCTGTGAGGTACATGGGATCTAAGTTCCCCAACCAGGGATCGAACCCAAGCCCTCTACAGTGGAAGTGCAGAGTCTTAACCTCTGGACCACCAGGGAAGCCCCTCGTTCTTCCCCCCACCCTTTCAGCCCCTTTCAAAGGGGACATTTTTCAAAGGGTCCCTTAGAACACAAGTGCAAAGACAGTGACTTAAAAATATCTATAAATTGCGTCTTTATAAAAGGTGTCAGTAATTTTGTAAAACTTACCATAAGACTGAAAAGTCAAAATTCAAGCCATTGTTAAAGAACTTGGGGAACCTCAGGCTTGTGTCCACAGACCTTTTTGTTTACTAAGTGGACTTGGGACAGAACCAAAGGCCCAAAGGCAGAGGGGTGGCTGGGGGAGACAGTGGGTGAGGGCTGTCTCTTATACACATCTGATTCTCAGTTTCAAAGTCTGNATTGTTAAAGAACTTGGGGAACCTCAGGCTTGTGTCCACAGACCTTTTTGTTTACTAAGTGGACTTGGGACAGAACCAAAGGCCCAAAGGCAGAGGGGTGGCTGGGGGAGACAGTGGGTGAGGGAGGGGGTGCAGGGAGGGGCAACGGTTGGGAGTCCTTTGTTCTTCCCATGATGGGGAGGGGGATGCTAGGGAGGAGGAGTCAAAAAGCTAGCAGTTTGTCCCTGGAGACTCTAGCCTGGTGTACAGCCAGCTGGTGGGAGTGAGGAACCTCCCACCGGAGCCCCAGAACCAGCAGCGCCTTGCACAAAGCTAAGGGGAGATCAACTGTGGGCAGAGGCAGAAAGAAGTTCTGGGAAAACGATATAACTCAGAAATTTTTATCTGCAGCAGATGGAAAAAATCACCAAGCCAAAAGAGGGTCATCCAAGCAAAGAAGAACCAGGGCAACTAAATATGAAGCCGGACCCCTGCTTCTTCCAGGCCCGATACCCTGCCGTAGCCAAGGCACCTTTGGGGTCTGCTTCATTGCTGGTCTCTAAAGACCACTTTTCAACCCCAGGCCTCCTAGAACACATGCCTCCCCTCTCCTCTCATCTGGCAGAAGTCAGTTTCGGGCAGTGACCCTGGCCACAGACCCAGAGTGGAAACATCTAGAGATTCTCCGAGATCGCGAGAGCCCCTCCCCCGACCCTAGCATCATATGGCAGCTTCTCCCACAGTCAGACAGGCCTCGGCCTCCACAGTAAATAGACCAATCACGTATTATTCCCCCTCCCCAAGACCTAAATAAACATCTAACTGATCCAGACAGCCACAAGCCAACTCCTTCAGCAACTGCAAACAGTTCATTTACATTCAGAATGAACCTGCAGAGGGCAGCGGCCTCTCCATGCTTTTTTCACATTGGAAGAGGCTATCGAGCTGAGGATGTTATTTTCCTCCACTCAGGAGACTTCAGAAGGAGTGCAGATGTCTAAGCTGAGCACCCTTAAACATTCCCAGTGGCATCTCTGCGGGCTTCCCAGGTGGTGGCAGTGGTGAAGAGCCTGCCTGCCAATGCAGGACGTGTAAGAGACATGGGTTTGATCCCTGGGTTGGAAAGTTTCCCTGGAGGAGGGCATGGCCACCCACTCCAGTATTCTTGCCTGGAGAATCCCATGGACAGGGGAGCCTGGTGGGCTACAGGCCATGGGGTCGCAAAGAGTCGGACACGACTGAAGCAACTTAGCATAGCAGCCCTGCAGGGGCAGACAGTGTCCTTTCCCTACAGCCATCGAATGTGACACAGCTCCTGGGAGCCCTCTTTCCCCGGCTGTCAGATCCTTAGTTGTCTCCTGGAAGAGCTGTAGATGAGAGGAAAACCAGCTCTGTTCCAGATCTTTGTAGTGTAGACCAGGATCCGAACTTGGAAAAGAAACTCAACTGCTGACCCAGGGCCCAAAGGCCCCAGCAGAGCTCCCTTCTCTTCCATCACTGTCTAAGCCCTTCTTCAGCCCCTCCCTCCTCCCTTCCCCACTGGAAGCTGGAACCCTTTTCCAGAGGCCTATTTGGCAACGATGTGCGCCAAAGGTCTTACTAAGTCTGATTTCTAGGAACTATCCCAAGAAAATAATGTTTTGTTTATATCCATGAGTGTTCTCTTTGGAGTGTTATTTATAATAAACACAAAATGACCCAACAGTAAGGGATTGAGTAGACGACGGTATCCTTATACACTAGAGTATCATAAAATCTGAGGGGAAAAAATACAGGGGAAAGCCCAGGCTACACTGGGAATTGTTTAGAAGCATTTTCCTATACATTATTTCTGCATATTGCCAATGACACAAAGATAGAGGAAGGCAAAAATATGTACAGAAGGGGACTAGAAAGTTATGTTGTCGTGTGGTGGGTATACGGATGGTTTCTTTGTGCTCATCATTTTTTCCACAGTTAACATGTCTTATATTTCAGTCAGAGTGTAAAAAGCAATTAATTGTCCATCTTTTTAAAACACAGACACGTACTTTTACCCAATACACGTATTTGTGGAGCAAACATCTTACTGGCTGGTCTTCTGAGAAAAGCCAGGGCTGGAAAGGGCAGATGACAGAAGCAGTGATAGGTCAGTGAAAGAATCNAGTCAGAGTGTAAAAAGCAATTAATTGTCCATCTTTTTAAAACACAGACACGTACTTTTACCCAATACACGTATTTGTGGAGCAAACATCTTACTGGCTGGTCTTCTGAGAAAAGCCAGGGCTGGAAAGGGCAGATGACAGAAGCAGTGATAGGTCAGTGAAAGAATCACCGGCTGGTGGGTCTAGCTACAAAACTCCAGGACCCAGTGCACAACGAAAGCAAAGGGGCTCCTCTTTCAAAAATTACGAACCTCAAGACAGCAAGCGCAGAGCATTAAACCAAGTGTGGGACACTTCTAAGTGTGGGGTCCTTTGCGACCCCTGTGCAGGAATCACACGCCCAGGAAGCTGGTTCTGTTCATTGGCCTCGAGCAGAACACTGTGGCCCAGCAGGTGAGGGTGTGCAGACCAGCAGCGAGCCCGGAGGAACTGCTCAGAGGCCCCACTGCCTCCTCGCCTGTTGCTGAACAGGTTTTCATTCTTCATGAATTCCCCTTCCCAGCAATCAGCCTCTGAAACAAACGCAAACTTCACCATCCACGTGCAAATCAGAAACCAGCCAAGATGACTTAAACCCTGGATCATAACCTCCCCCACCTTTTTTTTGGGGGTGGGGGGGAACTGCTTATTTATTCTAAGGAAAACAGAAAGATCCCAAGCCATCTTCTACCCTGAAATTAATGACTGTCCCTACTGAGAATAGAATTTCTTTTTTTTAAGCAATTTCTGATTGTTTTCTCTCCAGAATCATCAAGAACCCAATTGGCACAGTTTCATGGTGTTTTTCTGCTCCCAGTTCCCCCTCCGTTGTTTTGGCCAATCCCTTTATTTTGCAAGCAGAGAGGAAATTCATTAACGAATTCACTGCAGAGCATTATTCATTCCACATGTCTCATTCGGAGGTTTTTAATATCAGGAGTTACAGTAAATCACCTTTGAGTTGTGATCGTATGAATCTAACAAGGCTCACAGAGCAGCATCCCTGCTAATGACCAAACGAAGGGAAGGTTGGAGGAAAGGGTGTTGATTCCCCTTGTCTAGGGAGGAGCAAACTCAGTAACTAACCCTTGGATTAAATTATGTGCAAAGCAAATCTCTCCCTCTGCAGCCAGTCACAGAGGCCGCCTGCTGCAGAAACGCAAACAGTCGGATTCAAACCACAGCCAGACACCTGCTTAAGCCAGAGCTTGTGAAAAATGGATTGGGAGTCACTCAGGCAGAAATGTACACACCAAACTTCTTCCTCCAACTTCTCCAGGAGACTTCACCTGAGGCCGATTCAGGGGTGGGTGGGCCAGGACCCAAGTTCTACCCCTCGGCCTAGTAGCCAGAAGAGCGTCGCTCATTTTCTAAGGTGTAGCATGCGGAGCTTTGCCCCATGGCCAGCCATTCCAAGGCCTTTGAACTCTTCTCTCTTGACTTTCCTCTTTTTTATCTTGCTAAAAACTTTAACAAAATTTGAATGTTGGAAAATATTGTGAGGGGCATCTATTCCACTCCCCTAACACTTGCCTTCCTCTGTGAAGCTCCACCCAACTTTTACCCAGCCTTTGCTTGAATATTTCCAGGAATAGGGAGCTCACTACCACCAAAGGTGACAGAGCATTCTGGCACAGGGCTGACCATTCTTCCTTTTGTTAAACAGAACTCCCTCTCTTTGCGTAACTTATCCCTACTGAGAGCCTTGCTTGCCACTTACGGGCCAGATGGAACAGCTCATACTTGAAGACAGGGCTCTAACTTCCCACAGGTCTTCTCTGTGGTGGATTTTAACAATACCAGATCCCAGTGGCCTTGCCTTGTGACAGCCTCTTGGAGGCTCAAATTTCTTGCTTGTAGAATAGAGATAATAACATCAACTTTTCAGGATTGTTGTCGGGATTAAAAAGAAGGCATGCAAAGCATCTCACAGGAGCCTAGCACCCAGTAGGTGCCTAATAAATAGTAGCAGATCTACCTAGCCATTTCACCTAGGGCAGAAAAGAACATCCTTCTCAGGCCTGACCCAGCAGAGTGACCAGACTGATTCCCGCAGCCCCCTACCCCCGCCCCCCACCGCCCCGCTAATGCTGTGCTTCTCCTTTGGCCGGAGATGTCTCATCTTCGGGGGCAGTCACACGACACACAGCACCTCCTAACATAAACCATATAGCAACCAAAAGCCTGAAGTCTTTTTGTGTGTAGCCTGTCATGCTATCGAAGGTGAGTGTGAAATGGGAAGATGCCTATCAAGGGCACATTGTAAGGGCTCAAAAAAAGCGAGGAGCTGTTAGCTGTTACCAGTTGACCAGTACTGTCCAGGACGGGGAGGGGAGGCTGGCCACCAGGAGAGTTCCTATGGACCCCTGGCAAGTTCCCCTGGCCCTCAATTCTCAGCCATATCTCCGCCATCTCTTGCTGCCTTTGTGCCAAATTCCCTTTGGTGTTGGCTGTTCCCCTAATTTTCCTTCTCAGAGTTAGAGCTGATTCCCAGCCCTCACCTTCCCAACAGCTGATTCTTCCTAAGGTCAACTTTCTCCATTTCACTCGGTGTCTCATCTCTTTGCTCTTCTGCAAGAAGCCTCCTACCCACACGCCTGTCCTCATCCTGTGTGGGCTGGTTCTCTCTCTCCATCACACTGACCATCAACCTCTGCCCAGATGCCAGCCTTTCCCCTTCTGGAAACAAACACTGAGGAGAAACAGGAATGGAGCAGCACCCCCAGTTTGGGATGTCCCAGTGCCCTGTGAAACCCCAGACAGATGAACCATGATGCATGGCTTCCCCCACTTCTGGGGTCTGCCAGGACCCTCCCACATGGACACAGGGGTGCCTGAACCAGGATGCTCTACACTGTGTGTAACAGTAAGAAGTGGAAATAGCCGGCAGGAGGGGAGAGACGGGCGCAGGAATACAGTGGGAGTTAAAATGAAGGAGCTGGAGCTCTGTGATCATCCTGGGCAACCTCCAAAATGATGCTGGAGCTTAAAAAGATTGCATACGGATACTTAACAGAAGACACTTCCCTGGTGGCTCAGCAGTAAAGAATCTACCTGCCAATGCAGGAGACCTGGCTTCGATCCTTCGGTGGGGAAGATCCCCTCTGGACGAGGAAATGGCAACCCACTCCAGGATTCTTGCCTGGGAAATCCCATGGACAGAGGCGCCTGGTGGGCTACAGTGCGTGGGGTCCCAGAGTCGAACATGACTGAGCAATGGAACAACAATAACATATATAGAAGATACTTTTTATGTGAATTTTAAAACATACAAAATAATTCTACAAGCTGACTTGGTACAGATATGTGCAATAAACATTGTTTTAAACACAAGGGGATGATACTGATTTAAGGATAGTAATGACCTGTGAGGGAAGAGGTGAGGTTAGGGTGGGGAAGATGCTTAACTGAATCTGTAAGCTTATATGTCTTTTTTTTTTTTTTTTAAGAAAGAAAGATTTACAGCAAGCATCAGAAATATGAACATTTTAAGTCTGAGTGGTGATTCACGGTTGCCAATTATATTATTTTCTGTAAATTTAAAATATCAATATTTCATAATTTAAAATATTAAACAAAACTTCCCTCAACCCTGCTTCTCTTTCTCTCCGCCTCCTGCCCAGCACACCTGCCTGTAGAACACCCAGTTTCTTCAGTGAGCAGCCTTGTTTCACGGCCTCCCCTCCCCTCCCTAACTCGCACTTCTCAGCAAACGCCCTCCAGCTGCTTGCCTCACCTTTCTGACCTCTCCGATGTTTAAGGGTCCTGGCTGCCTCCTCCTTCTTGGTCCTTCCTCCTCTCAGATTTAGAAATGAGGACTTTCCCTAGTTCTACGCAGTCTCTTTCCTCCACTGGCTCCCTTTTATTCTCCCACGCATGCTAAGCCGCTTCAGTCGTGTCTAACCCTTTATAAACCTATGGGCCATAGCCCGCCAGGCTCCTCTGTCCATGGGATTCTCCAGGCAAGAACACTGGAGTGGGGCATCATTTCCTCCTACAGGGGTCTTCCCCACCCAGGGATTGAACCAGTGTCTCATATTTCCTGCGTTGGCAGGTGGGTTCTTTACCATTGGCGCCATCTGGGAATCCCCTCAACATGCTTGGTTTGTTAGTTCAGTCGCTCAGTTGTGTCCGACTCTTTGCAACGCCACGGACTGCAGCACACCAGACTTCCCTGTCTCTCACCAACTCCCGGAGTTTTGCTCATGTCCATCACATTGGTGATGCCATCCAACCATCTCATCCTCTGTTGTCCCGTTCTCCTCCCGCCTTCAATCTTTCCAAGCATTGGGGTCTTTTCCAATGAGTCAGTTCTTCGCATCAGGTGGCAAAAGTATTGGAGTTTCAGCTTCAGCATCAGTCCTTCCAATGAATATTCAGGACTGATTTCCTTTAGGATGAACTGGTTGGATCTCCTTCCAGACCAAGGGACTCTCAAGAGTCTTCTCCAACACCACAGTTCAAAAGTATCAATTCTTCAGCACTCAGCCTTCTTTATAGTCCAACTCTCACATCCATACACGACTACTGGAAAAATCATAGCTTCGACTAGGTGGACCTTTGTTGGTTAGCTCAACTCAAAAAGAACTCCCTTAGCAATATGGCCTGATTGAGAGTTTTGGGCTTTTATTTCACTGTACACCCTTAGAGGCAATTTATATTCTCATAAAACTCACCTAGTAGCGTCTTCCTGACTATACTTGCACCTGACCATCTCTACATCTGGGCTCCTGCCAGTGTCCTCTCCTGAGGCGCCCTTTCAGTCCAGCCCTTCCTCTGAGGCCACCTCAAACACTACCACTTGATGGCACCTCTTCAAATCCCCCTCCTGGAGTACGACCACTCCCTCCTTGGAATTCTCATGAAGCACTGCTCTCTGACACCACTTATCCTAAACTATCCAGCCACAGGCAGAGGGAAATCCATGCCTGTCTTATCATTCTACCCTTGGCCGCCTCCGCATTCCCCCATCCCAACTGAGTAGTCAGTTTCTGAGGCCCAGAAGTCATCTTGTCTTCTCAGCCCCCAGCACAAAGTCTGGCTCTCATTAAATGTGTTGGGAATCACTGTTTTGAGGCTTGAAACCACTGCATTTGTGCTGTGTAGGGTGGGTGCCAAAGGCTCTGTAAATAGTGCCGCTGTTTATTATTTCTGTGGGTGGCAGGCCTGGAGGTAAGTGCTCTACAGAGGCTGCAGCCCAAGGCGAAGATGAATTCCCGGGGGGGCATCCAGTGAGACTTGCTCCATGGGATGCGCAACTGTCAACAAGGTCCTGTTCCTGGGAGACTTGTAAGGAAAACTGTGCAAAAAAAAGAACTGGCTAGGGTTCTGGCTGCTGGCTGTCTCATGAGGGAAGCCGCTCCTTCAGGAGAGCTTGTGTGCTGGTGTGTGCCCAGTCGTGTCTCTTTGTGACCCCATAGACTATAGCCTACCAGGCTCCTCTGTCCATGGGATTTTCCAGGCAACAGTACTGGGGTGGGTTGCCATTTCCTTCTCCAGGGGATCTTCCCAACCCAGGGCTCGAACCCGGGTCTCCTGCATTGTAGACAGACACTTTAGCGCCTGAGCCACCAGGGAAGTCCAATTGTGAGGAGGCACGCAGTATATTCTTCACCAATATCCATTACATTTTTCATTAATCACTTGCCTGTCCAAGCTGGCTTTGACATTGCAGTGTTCCCACAGGTGCTGCTTTTCACACAAGCTCCATTCAGACTTCAGCATCTCTCAGTGACCTTCCCTAACTCAGATGTGTGTCTCACCTCCAGATTTGCTTCCTGCTCTATAACTAGGCAGGCTTCCCAGGTGGCTCAGTAGTAAAGAATCCACCTGCCAATGTGGAAGCCACAGGAGATGTAGGTTCTATCCCTGGGTTGGGAAGATCCCTTGGAGGAGAAAATGGCAACCCGCTCCAGTATTCTCGTGTGGGAAATCCCATGGACAGAGGTGCGGCTACAGTCTATGGGTCGCAAAGTCGGATGCAACTGAGCACGCATGCACTATAGCTAGGCATTGGGCTTCGCTCTACACTGCGTGGTGTTCTGACCTTGCAGCCTGAACACCATCTATGACTGTGTTTTCTGCCTTCTGATGACCACTCACAGTGGTTCAGTCTCATAACAGGGTCCAAGTTCTGTAGAAATCATATCCCCTTTGAGAGTCTGAGATACCTATTACAAGTTCCTTTTGTTTGTAATAATCAACTCTCCTCTTTTTTTATTTGTACAACATCCCCTTTATCCTTCTTGCCAGACAGGTTCTTTGACCTGTCCCATTCCCAGCACAGTCACGAGACACTCTACCATAAATCTTAATGGAGTGATCTGAGCAGCAGGCCTGTGTGTGGCTCTGTGATTTACAAAACACTTTCACATGTGTTATCAGTTTAGTCATCACACTGCTCCTGTGAGGGAGATACGAATATTGTTATTACTTTACAGGTGAGGAAACTGAAATTATGCAGGCAGAATAGAGCTGAACTACAACTTGAATTTCAGATGTCTGCTCTGGGCCCTGCCACTGTCCCATCCTCAGGGAAATGGTAAGCCATGCTTACCATCTTTTCCAGACCATGAATCAGTAAGAGTGTTGAGCTGCCTCCCTTGTTCTCATTAAAAACCTACAGATCATATATCCCAATTTGTGGCTGATAATTTGTCTGCAATTTACAGGCTTTCAAATGGAGAATTCCAGGGACAGGGGGCCTGGTGGGCTGCCGTCTATGGGGTCGCACAGAGTCGGACACGACTGAAGCGACCTAGTCACAGTACTAGTAGTAAATGAATATTAAAGCCCGGTTTAAATGAGATTACTTCTACCTCAATTTAAAATCCAGTGATAAAGACTTCCCTGGCCGTCCAGTGGTTAGGACTCTGCGCCTTCACTGCTGTGAATCCAAGTTCAACCCCTGGCTGGGGAACTAAGTCTGCAAGCCACAGGTGACAGCCAAAAACCAAACCAAACAAACAAATGAAAACACTCACTGACAAAACTAACATTTCCCTTACCTACTTATTATGCTAATGTTTCTAACTTACATCATTAAAACTTCCCTTAGATATCGAAACAATATACAGCAGTAAAAAATATTTCACCCCAGTCTGGACTAAAGAGGGTTGGAAAGGACAGAGAGAGAAAGAGAAGGGAATTTGTAGGTCATAGTCAGGAATGAGAGGAGAAATCCACAGCTGTGTGCGTTTACTTCCCCCTCTGCTGGGAGGGAAAAATGCTTAAGAATCCAGGTCATCAGGCAGATATTCCAGGGGTAGAACATTGAATCCTCAGTCACTGCCAGCATAAACCACATACCTGCTTCACAAATCACTGAGTAAACTGATCACATCATGCTGGAAGGCACTGGAAGGCCATGGTGAGTTAGAAAATGCTTGCGTGACTTGAGGGTCCTAAACCAGATAACATTAAGCCTCTTCCAGATTAAAATAGGCTACACTTCCAGTCTGTAGAATACTCTGCCACATTCCTTGTGACAGGCATGATTGCCAACTTGAAATCTTTCAGAGCCTTTTAACTCTTGTTCCGTCCAAGCCTAAGTGGACAGCCAATTAGAAACAGTGATGGAGATTTTTCAGAGTGGCCCCAAAGGCTACAGGGAGAACTGACAGGTAACAGTGAAGGAGCAGAGAGGAGAAACATGAAGAAGAAAAGCATCATAGCCGCACTGTACACGGCATAATTGGTTCTGAAGGCATCAAAGCGACACCATGCAGTAATTGATGTTGATAACCCTGAGTCACCAAGAGGTTAAATCATAGATATGTCACACAGCCACCGCCCCGCTAATGCTGTGCTTCTCCTTTGGCCGGAGATGTCTCATCTTCGGGGGCAGTCACACGACACACAGCACCTCCTAACATAAACCATATAGCAACCAAAAGCCTGAAGTCTTTTTGTGTGTAGCCTGTCATGCTATCGAAGGTGAGTGTGAAATGGGAAGATGCCTATCAAGGGCACATTGTAAGGGCTCAAAAAAAGCGAGGAGCTGTTAGCTGTTACCAGTTGACCAGTACTGTCCAGGACGGGGAGGGGAGGCTGGCCACCAGGAGAGTTCCTATGGACCCCTGGCAAGTTCCCCTGGCCCTCAATTCTCAGCCATATCTCCGCCATCTCTTGCTGCCTTTGTGCCAAATTCCCTTTGGTGTTGGCTGTTCCCCTAATTTTCCTTCTCAGAGTTAGAGCTGATTCCCAGCCCTCACCTTCCCAACAGCTGATTCTTCCTAAGGTCAACTTTCTCCATTTCACTCGGTGTCTCATCTCTTTGCTCTTCTGCAAGAAGCCTCCTACCCACACGCCTGTCCTCATCCTGTGTGGGCTGGTTCTCTCTCTCCATCACACTGACCATCAACCTCTGCCCAGATGCCAGCCTTTCCCCTTCTGGAAACAAACACTGAGGAGAAACAGGAATGGAGCAGCACCCCCACTTTGGGATGTCCCAGTGCCCTGTGAAACCCCAGACAGATGAACCATGATGCATGGCTTCCCCCACTTCTGGGGTCTGCCAGGACCCTCCCACATGGACACAGGGGTGCCTGAACCAGGATGCTCTACACTGTGTGTAACAGTAAGAAGTGGAAATAGCCGGCAGGAGGGGAGAGACGGGCGCAGGAATACAGTGGGAGTTAAAATGAAGGAGCTGGAGCTCTGTGATCATCCTGGGCAACCTCCAAAATGATGCTGGAGCTTAAAAAGATTGCATACGGATACTTAACAGAAGACACTTCCCTGGTGGCTCAGCAGTAAAGAATCTACCTGCCAATGCAGGAGACCTGGCTTCGATCCTTCGGTGGGGAAGATCCCCTCTGGACGAGGAAATGGCAACCCACTCCAGGATTCTTGCCTGGGAAATCCCATGGACAGAGGCGCCTGGTGGGCTACAGTGCGTGGGGTCCCAGAGTCGAACATGACTGAGCAATGGAACAACAATAACATATATAGAAGATACTTTTTATGTGAATTTTAAAACATACAAAATAATTCTACAAGCTGACTTGGTACAGATATGTGCAATAAACATTGTTTTAAACACAAGGGGATGATACTGATTTAAGGATAGTAATGACCTGTGAGGGAAGAGGTGAGGTTAGGGTGGGGAAGATGCTTAACTGAATCTGTAAGCTTATATGTCTTTTTTTTTTTTTTTTAAGAAAGAAAGATTTACAGCAAGCATCAGAAATATGAACATTTTAAGTCTGAGTGGTGATTCACGGTTGCCAATTATATTATTTTCTGTAAATTTAAAATATCAATATTTCATAATTTAAAATATTAAACAAAACTTCCCTCAACCCTGCTTCTCTTTCTCTCCGCCTCCTGCCCAGCACACCTGCCTGTAGAACACCCAGTTTCTTCAGTGAGCAGCCTTGTTTCACGGCCTCCCCTCCCCTCCCTAACTCGCACTTCTCAGCAAATGCCCTCCAGCTGCTTGCCGCACCTTTCTGACCTCTCCTATGTTTGAGGGTCCTGGCTGCCTCCTCCTTCTTGGTCCTTCCTCCTCTCAGATTTAGAAATGAGGACTTTCCCTAGTTCTACGCAATCTCTTTCCTCCACTGGCTCCCTTTTATTCTCCCACGCATGCTAAGCCGCTTCAGTCGTGTCTAACCCTTTATAAACCTATGGGCCATAGCCCGCCAGGCTCCTCTGTCCATGGGATTCTCCAGGCAAGAACACTGGAGTGGGGCATCATTTCCTCCTACAGGGGTCTTCCCCACCCAGGGATTGAACCAGTGTCTCATATTTCCTGCGTTGGCAGGTGGGTTCTTTACCATTGACGCCATCTGGGAATCCCCTCAACATGCTTAGTTTGTTAGTTCAGTCGCTCAGTTGTGTCCGACTCTTTGCAACGCCACGGACTGCAGCACACCAGACTTCCCTGTCTCTCACCAACTCCCGGAGTTTTGCTCATGTCCATCACATTGGTGATGCCATCCAACCATCTCATCCTCTGTTGTCCCGTTCTCCTCCCGCCTTCAATCTTTCCAAGCATTGGGGTCTTTTCCAATGAGTCAGTTCTTCGCATCAGGTGGCAAAAGTATTGGAGTTTCAGCTTCAGCATCAGTCCTTCCAATGAATATTCAGGACTGATTTCCTTTAGGATGAACTGGTTGGATCTCCTTCCAGACCAAGGGACTCTCAAGAGTCTTCTCCAACACCACAGTTCAAAAGTATCAATTCTTCAGCACTCAGCCTTCTTTATAGTCCAACTCTCACATCCATACACGACTACTGGAAAAATCATAGCTTCGACTAGGTGGACCTTTGTTGGTTAGCTCAACTCAAAAAGAACTCCCTTAGCAATATGGCCTGATTGAGAGTTTTGGGCTTTTATTTCACTGTACACCCTTAGAGGCAATTTATATTCTCATAAAACTCACCTAGTAGCGTCTTCCTGACTATACTTGCACCTGACCATCTCTACATCTGGGCTCCTGCCAGTGTCCTCTCCTGAGGCGCCCTTTCAGTCCAGCCCTTCCTCTGAGGCCACCTCAAACACTACCACTTGATGGCACCTCTTCAAATCCCCCTCCTGGAGTACGACCACTCCCTCCTTGGAATTCTCATGAAGCACTGCTCTCTGACACCACTTATCCTAAACTATCCAGCCACAGGCAGAGGGAAATCCATGCCTGTCTTATCATTCTACCCTTGGCCGCCTCCGCATTCCCCCATCCCAACTGAGTAGTCAGTTTCTGAGGCCCAGAAGTCATCTTGTCTTCTCAGCCCCCAGCACAAAGTCTGGCTCTCATTAAATGTGTTGGGAATCACTGTTTTGAGGCTTGAAACCACTGCATTTGTGCTGTGTAGGGTGGGTGCCAAAGGCTCTGTAAATAGTGCCGCTGTTTATTATTTCTGTGGGTGGCAGGCCTGGAGGTAAGTGCTCTACAGAGGCTGCAGCCCAAGGCGAAGATGAATTCCCGGGGGGGCATCCAGTGAGACTTGCTCCATGGGATGCGCAACTGTCAACAAGGTCCTGTTCCTGGGAGACTTGTAAGGAAAACTGTGCAAAAAAAAGAACTGGCTAGGGTTCTGGCTGCTGGCTGTCTCATGAGGGAAGCCGCTCCTTCAGGAGAGCTTGTGTGCTGGTGTGTGCCCAGTCGTGTCTCTTTGTGACCCCATAGACTATAGCCTACCAGGCTCCTCTGTCCATGGGATTTTCCAGGCAACAGTACTGGGGTGGGTTGCCATTTCCTTCTCCAGGGGATCTTCCCAACCCAGGGCTCGAACCCGGGTCTCCTGCATTGTAGACAGACACTTTAGCGCCTGAGCCACCAGGGAAGTCCAATTGTGAGGAGGCACGCAGTATATTCTTCACCAATATCCATTACATTTTTCATTAATCACTTGCCTGTCCAAGCTGGCTTTGACATTGCAGTGTTCCCACAGGTGCTGCTTTTCACACAAGCTCCATTCAGACTTCAGCATCTCTCAGTGACCTTCCCTAACTCAGATGTGTGTCTCACCTCCAGATTTGCTTCCTGCTCTATAACTAGGCAGGCTTCCCAGGTGGCTCAGTAGTAAAGAATCCACCTGCCAATGTGGAAGCCACAGGAGATGTAGGTTCTATCCCTGGGTTGGGAAGATCCCTTGGAGGAGAAAATGGCAACCCGCTCCAGTATTCTCGTGTGGGAAATCCCATGGACAGAGGTGCGGCTACAGTCTATGGGTCGCAAAGTCGGATGCAACTGAGCACGCATGCACTATAGCTAGGCATTGGGCTTCGCTCTACACTGCGTGGTGTTCTGACCTTGCAGCCTGAACACCATCTATGACTGTGTTTTCTGCCTTCTGATGACCACTCACAGTGGTTCAGTCTCATAACAGGGTCCAAGTTCTGTAGAAATCATATCCCCTTTGAGAGTCTGAGATACCTATTACAAGTTCCTTTTGTTTGTAATAATCAACTCTCCTCTTTTTTTATTTGTACAACATCCCCTTTATCCTTCTTGCCAGACAGGTTCTTTGACCTGTCCCATTCCCAGCACAGTCACGAGACACTCTACCATAAATCTTAATGGAGTGATCTGAGCAGCAGGCCTGTGTGTGGCTCTGTGATTTACAAAACACTTTCACATGTGTTATCAGTTTAGTCATCACACTGCTCCTGTGAGGGAGATACGAATATTGTTATTACTTTACAGGTGAGGAAACTGAAATTATGCAGGCAGAATAGAGCTGAACTACAACTTGAATTTCAGATGTCTGCTCTGGGCCCTGCCACTGTCCCATCCTCAGGGAAATGGTAAGCCATGCTTACCATCTTTTCCAGACCATGAATCAGTAAGAGTGTTGAGCTGCCTCCCTTGTTCTCATTAAAAACCTACAGATCATATATCCCAATTTGTGGCTGATAATTTGTCTGCAATTTACAGGCTTTCAAATGGAGAATTCCAGGGACAGGGGGCCTGGTGGGCTGCCGTCTATGGGGTCGCACAGAGTCGGACACGACTGAAGCGACCTAGTCACAGTACTAGTAGTAAATGAATATTAAAGCCCGGTTTAAATGAGATTACTTCTACCTCAATTTAAAATCCAGTGATAAAGACTTCCCTGGCCGTCCAGTGGTTAGGACTCTGCGCCTTCACTGCTGTGAATCCAAGTTCAACCCCTGGCTGGGGAACTAAGTCTGCAAGCCACAGGTGACAGCCAAAAACCAAACCAAACAAACAAATGAAAACACTCACTGACAAAACTAACATTTCCCTTACCTACTTATTATGCTAATGTTTCTAACTTACATCATTAAAACTTCCCTTAGATATCGAAACAATATACAGCAGTAAAAAATATTTCACCCCAGTCTGGACTAAAGAGGGTTGGAAAGGACAGAGAGAGAAAGAGAAGGGAATTTGTAGGTCATAGTCAGGAATGAGAGGAGAAATCCACAGCTGTGTGCGTTTACTTCCCCCTCTGCTGGGAGGGAAAAATGCTTAAGAATCCAGGTCATCAGGCAGATATTCCAGGGGTAGAACATTGAATCCTCAGTCACTGCCAGCATAAACCACATACCTGCTTCACAAATCACTGAGTAAACTGATCACATCATGCTGGAAGGCACTGGAAGGCCATGGTGAGTTAGAAAATGCTTGCGTGACTTGAGGGTCCTAAACCAGATAACATTAAGCCTCTTCCAGATTAAAATAGGCTACACTTCCAGTCTGTAGAATACTCTGCCACATTCCTTGTGACAGGCATGATTGCCAACTTGAAATCTTTCAGAGCCTTTTAACTCTTGTTCCGTCCAAGCCTAAGTGGACAGCCAATTAGAAACAGTGATGGAGATTTTTCAGAGTGGCCCCAAAGGCTACAGGGAGAACTGACAGGTAACAGTGAAGGAGCAGAGAGGAGAAACATGAAGAAGAAAAGCATCATAGCCGCACTGTACACGGCATAATTGGTTCTGAAGGCATCAAAGCGACACCATGCAGTAATTGATGTTGATAACCCTGAGTCACCAAGAGGTTAAATCATAGATATGTCACTGCGAGCTGATCACTCAGCTCATTTACAAAGTATTTATCAGACACCTCATGTGCGCCTGACTCTGCCTGGATCCCCAGCATAGCGAGATGAATATGACACGGTCCCTGCCCACAAAAGGCTCTCTGGACTTCAACTTCTTCGAGTGTAAAAGGAGGGAGCTAAACTCAATGATTCCTAAGTTTCCTTCCTGGAGGTCCTAAAAGCTTTATGCATTAGGACTTGAACCTCAACAGTCCTATGAGATGGTAATCCAGATAACGTAATCCTATTTTGCAAATGAGCACTGAGACTCAAGGAGGTTAGCACCTGACTCAAGGTCACACAGTGGATGAGGAGCAAAGCCTGGACACTCAGCCACACGAACCCGTCACACTGAGATGGAAAGGTCTTTCTCCCTTCCCTGTGCTCTCTCCACACTGTCTTCCTTCCTCCAAAAGGACAGGCAGAATAGATGGAAAACAGCTCATGCATTTCACAGCTGTCGGGATTTACAATATTTATAATTTTCAGCAGCCACAAAACAAAAATCATGTGCAATTGGACAGTAATAAATATCTGTAAGGCCAAGTGCAACCAAAGTGCATCAAAGGATCTGTCAAAACCAACAGCAAATAAATCCAAAAAAGTTAATAGTGATGGCTACTAGGGACACGTGCTGAACAATTGAAATATCTCTGAGGGAGAAAACGTGGTAGAAGGGAAAAGGCAGCTTGGGAGCACTGTATTTTTAAAACACACACACACACACACACATCATTGCTGGTGGAGTTGGTTCAGGTGCAGAGAAAGGGTGGAGGTGCTTCCACACAGCCTGCTTTCTTCCCCCACCGCTGGCACAGGACACCTGTCAACCCTGCTGTTGTTGATCATGTACCGATTATGGTGGGAAACAAGGGCTCTCTCTTCCCATAGACAACGTGCAAGTGGAGAGCGAAGGCAGCCAGAGAACCAGTGGATTGAGACAGACGGCTGATCACCACACAGGGATGGCAGCTGCATGCTGCCTGATATGAGACTGCAAGTCACAGCCCTGGGGACAAGCTTGCAGTGAGCTCCTTTATTTTCCTGGATGTTTTGCTAGATATAGTAGTCCATCTACCGCTCACAACACATCTGTGAGTGGGTGACACTCACTAACACTCAGAGAATTGATTTGCCCAGGATCATACAGCCAGTGAGTGGCTGAGCAAGGATTTTTTTTTTCCCCTTGGTGGCAAAAAGCTTTATTGTTTCTATTTAGTCCGAGGGTTGGGGGTGGGATCCAGGGTGGTTTAAAACCTGCCTAGTGGTTGCAGAGAGGGGCTTCAGACAGAAGCTCTATTGTGGGGCTCCTCAAAGGCCACGGGGCTCCGGAGACTCCTAGCTGTGCTTAAGGGTGAGCCTTTGGAAGATATATTCACCCAGCCCAGCATGGGGACCAGCCAGCCTGTGGAGGTTGGTCAGGTGGTTTCAAGTTTCACCTCCTCCTCTAGGAACTGGCTCTCCATGAAGTTACAGAGGTGGGGGTCTGCGCGGGCAGAACCCAGGCCATGCAGACCCACTATGGCCAGGTTCGGGTTCTTCTGTACGAGAAGGGTGGCTTCCATCGTGTCCCGGGTTTTACACTACTCATCTTGAGATGGCTTCTGCACATCCTGGAGGAGGGTGTGGTGCCACCCTGCTGGTTTTGCACCTTTGGCACACTCACGCTTCTCCTCAGCCAATTTGTAAAAAAAGTGGCCCAGGCCCTCCAGAGCCACATCATCTCAGTGGCAATAGAAGCCCAGAGGTAGGTGTAGGAGACCGGCAGACATGCTGACCAGGTGGTTGATGGCGGGCTCCACCTCAGTGGAATAATTCGGACAAATCTGGGAGTTCATCAGTTCAGTTTGGTTCAGTCACTCAGTTGTGTCTGACTCTTTGCGACCCCATGGACTGCATCACGCCAAGATTCCCTGTCCTTCACCATCTCCCGGAGCTTGCTCAAACTCACGTCCATAGAGTCGGTGATGCCATNAATAATTCGGACAAATCTGGGAGTTCATCAGTTCAGTTTGGTTCAGTCACTCAGTTGTGTCTGACTCTTTGCGACCCCATGGACTGCATCACGCCAAGATTCCCTGTCCTTCACCATCTCCCGGAGCTTGCTCAAACTCACGTCCATAGAGTCGGTGATGCCATCCAACCATCTCATCCTTTGTTGTCTCCTTCTCCTGCCTTCAATCTTTCCCAGCATCAGGGTCTCTTCTGATGAGTCAGTCCTTCACATCAGTTCATGGTTGATCAGTAATTAGGAGTTAAGCTCAAAAAATGATGTTGGCTAAATATCGTGTAATAACACATAGACTGGAATCTAGAAAGATGGTACTGATGAGCCTATTTGCAGGGCAGCAGTGGAGACGCAGACACAGAGAACAGACTTGTGGACACAGCAGGGGAAAGAGAGGGTGGGATGGATTGAGGGAGTCGCATGGAAACATACACATGACCACATGTGAAACAGATAGCCAGGGGAATTTGCTGTGTGATGCAGGGAGTCAGAACCGGTGCTCTGTGGCAACCTCAGGGCGGGGATGGAAGGTGGAAGGAAGGTTCAAGAGGGAGGGGACATAGGTACACCTATGCCTGATTCTTGTTGATATATGGGAGAAACCAATACAATATTGTAAAGCAGTTATCCTCCAATTAAACATAATTTTTTTTTAAAGCAAAAAAAAAAACAACAACAACAACAACCCACCCAAAATGGTGTTGGCTGATGGAGAACAACTGAGTGGCTGATTCCAAAGGCTGCAAGTGGAAAAAAAGTTGGAGGGTGGTCAGAGGCTGGAGCAAGGAGCCTCCCTGGGTCTTTTTCATCCAAGCACGAGACAGATCCATGGGACCGCGGGGGTGTGCTGCACCTGAGCAAGGATTCGAACTCAGCTTGTGTTCAGAGCTCCAGCTCTTCCAGCTCCTCCGCATAGCCTCTAAGACTGTGTTCTGGCCCCACGACACTCATGATGATGCAATCTTAGACCAATCATTAAATCTCTTATATTCCTCAGGTTCCTGAGAACTGCCTGTCTCATGGAATTGTTGTAAAGTCCGAGGAGATAAGAAGCACGAGCCTTTCTTAATCTGAGAAGACTCCTGCAACCAAGACGATGTTGATGACGATAACAATGCTTATTGAGCACCTATTATGCGCCAGGCACTGGTTTGCTGCTTTACAAGGATTACCTCACTTCGTTCTCACAGCAATACGTGGAATTGGTATTATCCGCATTCTATAGATGATGAAACCCAGGCTTGAAGAAAAGTAATAGGAAATAGGAAAATAGTAAAGAGAAGTTAATAGGAAACCCAGGCTCAAAGAGAAATGATAGGAAATGGCAGGGCTGGGGAGGGAATGGGCTTAACTACTCCATGATCCCTGCTGTGAACCAGATGCTGAACAACAAAGGCCTCTCCACTGCCTTCTGTAGTTTTATTGCCTTCCTCCCCTGTGGCCACAGGGCTCAGCCTCCTTTGAGACATTCTCCTTAGATGTAGGAGCTAGACATTGTCACTGTAAGAAGGCCAGCATGTCCCGCAGCTGAAAAGAGACTGCATTCTGTTTTTATCTGTAGCTTGTCTTTGTCCAACTGAATTGAAAAATGCCACCAAAAACATTTACTTCTTGCTGAACTGAGTTAGCGGACAAATCTGCCCAGAGTTCCAAGGGTTCACAATCTCCCGGGGGACCACAAATACAGAATTTACTGAGCCCCACCTGAGCCAGGGTCTGGGTGAGGCCCTGGGGACACAAAGAATAGCAAGACACACACATGATGGTACTGGCTCCACCTGGGATGCACACAGGATAAGTCAGGGCCCAGAGGGAAAAGACCCTGACCCTGCCGGAGGGTGGGGGACCAAGGGAGATTGGAAACAGCCAGGAACGCCTCCCAGTGGAAGTGGGGCTTGAGAGCTACATTCTGATAAAGAGTCGGCATATATCGTCTCTAATCCTCATTGCAACAATCCTCTTGGGCAGATATTATTATTTCATAGATAAGGTATTAAGCAGCTTGCTCAAAACATCAGAGCAGAGCCAGATGCCGACCCAAGGAGTGTTCTGACTCCAAGCTTGCCAGACCCTAAAGTAGCATCAGGCTGCTGCAGAGAATAGTGTTATGAGCTACGATGGAGAAAGAAGCAACACACCAGGAGGGGTTGGTACGGGGAGGGTAACTGAGTCGCCATCTCTGAGGTGTCAAGAAGCACAAATGGTGTGAGCCAGCCGTGGTACAATGATTCAGGACAGGCCTGCACAGATTCTTCATTATTCTAGTGAGTCCTCTAGGTCCCAGGCAGGGAGGAACATTCTAAAGCAGGGGTCCTCAACCCCTCTAGCAGGCCCCATGCCTGTTAGGAAGCAGGCCACACAACAGGAAGTGGGCAGTGAGCGATGGAAGTTTCACCTGTATTTACAGCTCCTCCCCATCACTCCCTTTACTGCCTGAGCTCCGCCTCCTGTCAGATCAGCGGAGGCATTAGATTCTCATAGGAGCACAAATCCTACTGTAATTGTTCATGCAAGGGATCCAGGTTGCATGCTCCTTATGAGAACAATCTCGAAACCATCTTCCCCACACCAGTGCATGGAGAAACTGTCTTCCACAAAACTGGTCCCTGGTGCCAAAAGGTCAGGGGTCACTACTCTAAAGAGTCAAGGCCTCAAGGCCATGTGCCCAACAATTCAGGGGATGGGGTGATTTTTTGGTGGGAAGGTAAGGAGGAGTCAGATTTGGGTTGTAGGAAACCTACTCAAATGACTTGAGCAAAAAAATAAATTAAGAAAAGCAAACAAGAAAAGGGAGTATTTAAGGATTCAGGCATTTTGTAGAACCCAAGGGCTAGTGAGGTATTGTGACCACAGGAGGGCTGGTTGAGATCACTGCTCACAGCCTGCATCAGATGCCCCCTCCCTCCTGCCCCTGCTTCTGTCTGGTGTCTCCTCATTCTTTGCCCTCTGTGGTCTGGCTCTCACTGTCTCTCCACGGGAGGGAAAAGATGCTTCCAGACACTCTCTCAGACCTAACATCTCTGATCGCAACTCTAAATCCCCAGGAGAGGCAATCTGATTTCTTCCCCTTGGGCCACACAGTTGTGGATGAGGAGATAGGGTGTCCATTCTCAGAGAAGGCGGAGTTGGGAAGGCTGGAGGTCATGACCCAGAGGTCATGTCAGGGTGTTCTGGAGATGTGTCCAACTGCAGATATTGTCAGAACCCATGTTCTGGAGAGAGGCTGCCAAGAGGCCTTCGTTTTTACTTTCTCATTCTGCTCTGCAAAGTAATACACTGGCTTCCACATTTATAATCCTTCTATGGCATAATTAAATCCATAAATAAAGATTTAATCTTTTAAGCTCTGCATTGTGAGAGCAGAAGTTAAAGAGCAGGCAGAGGAGAGCTTACCAGGCCTGGTGGCCGGGGCAGCAGAGGAGGATGCATCCTGGCTGTGGGGGCAGAGCAACAGGAGAGGCTGCAGCTGCAGAGAGGGGCTAAGGGTGGAGGATGGCTCCTGCCCTCTGGCTGAAGACTGGAAGAGCCCTCCTAGAGCAGAGACGGCACTGCTGAGGCTAAAAGTCCTCTCCTGCAGGCTGGGAGACACACCAGGACCGCCTCCACAGCTCTCACGGTGAGCATGTTCTGACCTAAAGCAGGTGAAGAAATAAGGATCGGTGGAAGGGGATGCTTCCAGGAAACTTGGAGAAGGGTCCCTATGCAAGGAGAAGGAATCCAGAAAGTTTGCGACTGGAGGAGGAAAAGGGAAAGGACTCTGGTTCCTGTTTAGCTCAGAGCCCGATCCCAGAGGAAGCACTGACAGCTGAATCAACAACTTCATTCCTTATAACTCTGCCCTCTCCCTCCCCACCATCTGGGACTCAGACAACACTGGCTCAGGTTCCTCCATGAAAAAGTGACAATATGAACACGTTGGTTTCTCTTGTGGGCAGACACGAAGGCCAGCACTGGGGAGGAGAGGATATTGAGAATAGAGGAGAGCTGGGAAGTGAGGGTGGGGAACTCTTGAGGGCAGAATAGGGGTAAAGGGGACCTCTTCAACCCTGCTTGTGATGCAGAGACACGCCTGGACCAAGCATCTGGCAGACAGCTCTCCCCACAGCACCTCCTGCTTCTTGACTCCATCCCTGCATCCCCATCCCTGGTGGTTACTGTCTTCGGGCTGGGGGTTGGAGGCAGATGTGGAACTTCTCTGTGGACTCTTAGCCCCTCCTTCTCCCATTAGGGCCACTGCTTCCCACTGTCTTTTGTTCAATCCAAACCAGAGGTCATAACCTGCTTCTGTCAAGCGACATGTAATGGAGGGTCTGAGAAGGGGCTGTGAAGCTGTTTTCTGATGATAGGATTCAGCCACCAAGGTGCTCTCTCTGAGCAGCAGTTAATTTCCGCTAATGAATTTGGACAGTTCACTGGATCGGCCCACACAGTTCCACTCACCTTCTAAAACGGCTTCCAAAATAGCACTAGCTATTGTACGGGAGCCAAAAAGGAAAAAAAAAAAAAAACTAGGGTCAGGTCCTGACCCGAGTGTCGCATTAAGGAGCCGAGCTCCTCCGCTCCCCCGCCCCGCCCCGCCCCGCGTACGCCCCCCTCCTCGGAGCCCGGGCCCTTGTCTCCAGGCCCGCGGGAACTCCTCCTCCACAGCCTCTCGTGCACCGTGCGCTGCAGAACCAGATGTTCCGTGGGCAGACCCCTCTGTGGGCTGACAGGTGGTGATTACTGCTGCCAGCCTCACATTACGGAGAACTGAATGGGAGCGAGCCCCCACCCATCCCGGGCTCCCCACAATAGGGCCTTTGTGAGGTGCTTCAGGGCTTTCTTTTCCCCTGCCTCCCCAACCTACGTCAGGAGCAGCTCCGCCTGGGGAGACAAGAAAACAAAAGGAGGATGGCAGGGCCCTGACTGATCAACCTTACCCTGGGTCGGGGCTGGGGGAGAGGGAGAGATATTCTCGGGGGGAAAAAGACCAGGTCCCTTTCCCCAGCTGGCAAGAGGTTAATAACCAGGAGGACCCCGGGGGCTGCTCCAAGGTCAATTTCAGAGGATCCTCTGTCAAAGCAGAGGATCTTGTCCATCAGAAGGCCTTGCTCCTGAACGTTGGTCATGAGGATGAGGCTGGAATGGGGCCTGGTACAGAGCTCAGCAGATGCCTAGAGAATGGATTCCAAAACCTAGGTTTCCGTCTCTTGTCCCTTCTCCCTTCCCGCGATGGTCTTCTGCATGTCTTGACCAGAGGCCAGGGTGCTAGGCAGCAAAGGGTTAAGTTTCCAGGACTTCTGGACAGACTTCCCCGAGGTCCAGGACCGAGGTAGGTAGGTGGGGGCGAGGTGGGTGGAGAGAAGGATGTGTTGGGAAACTGGTAAGGACGTGGTCACTGCTTGTCCTCCTCACCCAAACCGCAGACGCCGTGGCAGCCGGAAAATCAGAGTGCTGCAGACCAAGAGTGCAATTGAGCAACCTGGCCCTGGGGGGTGAGCCCCATGCTAGAGATGGGAGCGGGCTTCAGTGTAGGGGGCGGCGCAGAGCCCACTTCAGAAGTGAGACAGTTCTTTCTGAACACACATGTATATTCAGGGCTCTAGTTCCCACGTTCGACTGTAGTGTGACTAAAATCCATTTTCTGCTTCAAAACCTCAGAGAATTGGAATTGGAGGCTCTGCCCCTGGGCCCCAGTCCCGTGGCCACAGGCACGGTGCCATCTGGGGTTCTGGGAAGGCTGGTGTGGACAACGATGGGTGTGGAGGGAAGCCTTTCGCCCAACCTCCCTAAGTGGCAGATACCCCGCCTCCCCAGGCGCCTCCCGATGAAGTCTGTAACTAGAGAAGCCCCTCTGCCTTGGCCTGGGAGCCTATCCAAGGCCCTAATGTGGCTTAAGGAGTGGCTATGTGGCGGAGAAAATGGACGATCATGGGGAGAAATCTGATCCAAGGGCTACCCCAAACACACACAGACGAGGAGCAGTGGATTTTCCTTTTAATGCAAAAGTCTGCAGTACAGAAGGAGTCCCATTCTCTAGGGCACTGAAGGGAAAGGGAGAGAGGGCAGAGCTAAAAGCTTCCTCCTCACCGTCTCTCCCCTGACTCCCACTGAAGCCAGAAACATTCTATTGCCTGATCATTGGGGTTGCCCCCACATATTTAAAGGTCAGAGCTCTGGAATGGGGTCTTCTTTCACTGGCTTGTAATTTGTTTACATGGGGCAGCAGAGGAGTGAACATTTGGGGCTTTCTTTTAGCTCGGAAAGAATTCCTTAAGATCTGGAGTCCCATGTGAAATGCATGGGGCCAGGAGAACTTAGCTTCCATGGATTAAAAACACGAGATTTGAATCACAACTTGCCCACATCTGGAGAATGAAGAGCAGGAAACAGGATATAAATGTATGGAGGTGAAAGAAATTCAAAAAAATAAGACCAGCTCCCTCAAACTTCTTCCTCTTTCTTTCTCATCTCCAGCTTGTAGACAATCTGGTAGCCATCATCCCAGGCGTAGAGCTGGCGCTCACGGGGGTTATAGCGCAGGCTGGCATGGGCACCATATCGGCGGGGGAAATAAGGGAGTGCTGCCCTTTCAGGGGTCAGGGTGCCGCTGGCATCAAAGGAGCACTGGACGCGAGCACGACTGGCAGGGCGGGTATTATAGACGACGTAGAGGGTCCCACAGATGACAAAGGCGGCCTCGGCATTCTCTCGGGGACATGGGGTATCCCACTGCTGCTCCGTGTCCAGTGTCTGTGGGTCTAGCTTGGCCAGACACAAGTGCCTGTCATCCTCCCGGGTGGCATAGACAGCCCAAAGGCCCTCCTCATCAGCCGCCAGGTCTATGTATGTGTCTGCCGTCAGCCCGTACGGGGGGATCAAACCCTCTGCTGGGAACACTGAACTGTCCGCCACTGTCCGGTTTGCCAGGTGGAACTTGATGAGCTGCAAAGTGTTCTGCAACTCACCGCCCCCTCCAGGCCCTCCGGGGGGCCTCCGGGCATAATACAGAAAGCCACCATAAACCAGCTGGCCTGTGCCTACCCAGGGGAAGGGCACCCGGACCCGGGAAGCCTTCCGGGCGGCCATGGCAAGGGTGAAGTCACGCAGTCTTGGGAAGACAAAGGCTGTGTCATTCTGGGTTCCATCTAACACGTAGATCTTCTCTGCTGGGCCCAGTGGATCCTTTGTCCATAGACCAGCTGGGCCACCAAACCGCTTCAGGATCTTCATTGATCTCACCTGAGAGATCGTGTAGCCACAGTCTCGTGGGAAAGGAGAAAAACACAGGACAAGGAAATACAGGCAAGAGTTAGATGCTCACTGCAGGAACCTCCCTGGGTGGGCGGTTTGGACAAGAGTGGGCATTTGCCCAGTGGATGCCTCTACTCTATGGAAGACTGGGAGAAAGGGCACCAGAGGCCTGGGTCCCCAGAAACTCTCCTTAATGAACCTGATGTTACAGGGATTTCCCTAAGAGACTCCAGAAGATAGAGCCAAATAGACTGGGATAAGGAGAAAAAAAGGGAAAGACTCAAGGAAGAACACAGGGGTCTGTTTCAGATTGCTTACCTGTTATCATATCATACTTCTCATTTCTTCTGCCCTTGCCTTTGGTTCCAGGGCCTCCGGTCACCTTCTCATCAACCTCTACACATGGCAGGGCTGGATTCTGGGTCTCCAGATAGTCCACCTCCCGCTCCAGACGGTCTACTCTCCCGGAGATGGTGTCAGCTTCAGTTCTGAGCGCCTCCCGTTCCTTCTCGGCCACCTCCAACAGCGGCAGCATCTTGTTCTTGAAGTCCCGCAGCTCAGCAGCATGCCGACTACTCTGGTCCTGGCACTGGGCCAGCCGTTCCTGAAGGGATGGGGCAGCAGGAAGGAGGGCTGCAGGGTCACAACTCCCAGGCAGGAAGAGGCCCAAGCAGGGAGTCAGGAATGGAAAAAAGGCACAAACTCAGCCAGGCATCAGCATTCCCCGCAGTCCCCACAGAAAGGAAACAAAATGTTCAAGATGCTAAATGTGCAAAGAGCCAGGCTAAGACGCAAGCAGGCCCCTATCCTGACTTTGCATCCTCTGGCCTACTCTCTGTGAGCAGTGCCACCGAATCATCTGAGCCTCTAGGGCAGTCTAAGTGCCTGAGGGTGAAAACGGATCTCTGCTCCACTATGCTATCCCCCTCTTAGGAATTAGGATGCTACAGGCTCCAAGCCATTAAATAGAAAGTTGCAGATTCTTTGAGAACTTCCAACGTTTAATACAACCATCAGCTCCTCTTGAGATGGATAATCCTTGCAGTTCTAGCTCTCACTTCCACTCTGTTCCCTTATCCCATTTAATCCCAGGGGTGAAACACAGAGGTCTATTTGCTTTAGAATGCACTATGCACTATGAATGTTGGCTTCCCTGGTGGCTCAGCGGTAAAGAATTCGCCTGCAATGCAGGAGATGCAGAAGACTGGGGTTCAATCCCTGGGTCTGGAAGAGCCCCTGGAGAAGGAAATGGCATCCCACTCCAGTATTCTTGCCTTAAGAATCCCATGGACAGAGGAGC